>JAOWBW010000652.1:0-256656 GCA_026119855.1 Campanula takesimana | reverse complement strand
GGGGTAGAGAGATTCGAATTATTTCTTATATGAAGGCTAGAAAGTTGTTGAACCGTGGTTGTGCGGGGTATTTGGCTAGTGTTCTTGATACTACTAAAAGGGTTCCTGATATTGGGGATGTGCCTATTGTTAAAAGATTTTCAGATGTATTTTCTTCTGAGTATGCTATGCCTCCTGACCGGGAAATAGAGTTTTGTATTGACTTACTTCCAGGTACGGCTCCTATATCTGAGGCACCTTACAGAATGGCCCCAGCTGAATTGAAAGAGTTGAAGGTTCAGTTGCAAGAGTTACTTGATCGAGGATTCATTCGTCCTAGTGTATCCCCGTGGGGAGCTCCAGTATTGTTTGTTAAAAAGAAAGATGGGTCCTTGAGGCTGTGTAGTATTGACTACACAAGCTGAATCAGGTAACTATAAAGAATAAAATATCCGCTTCCTCATATTGATGATTTATTGATCAACTTCAGGGTCAGTTGTCTTTTCAAACTTGATTTGAGGAGGGTACCATCAGTTGAAAATCCGTTCTGAAGACATTTCTAAAACTGCTTTTCGTAGTAGATATGGCCATTATGAGTTTCTTGTTATGCCTTTCGGGTGACTAATGCTCCGGCTTGTTTTTATGGATATGATGAACAGAGTCTTTAAACCTATCTTGATACCTTCGTGGTTGTATTTATTGATGATATTTCTGGTTATTCCAAGTCCCGGAGGAGCATGAACAGCATTTGCGAATGGTTTATATTATTCTTCTTCGTGAGAAGCAGTTGTTTGCTAAATTCAGTAAATGTGCTTTTTGGCTCAATGAAGTATCTTTCTTGGGCATGTGATCTCCAATAAAGGTATATCAGTTGATCCATCCAAAGTTGAGGCTATTGTGAATTGGAGGAGGCCAGAATCAGTTACAGAAATTCGAAGGTTCTTGGGGTTAGCTGGGTACTACAGAAGGTTCATTGAGGGGTTTTCTAAAATTGCAACTCCCTTGACTCAATTGACTCGAAAGAATATTCCTTATGTGTGGGATGAAAGTGTCAAGCTAGTTTTGAAGAGTTGAAGAAGAGATTGACTACAGCTCCTATTCTCGCCCTACCTAATGGTAATGATGATTTGGTAATCTATAGTGATGCTTCTAAAGAAGGCCTCGGGTGTGTATTAATGCAGAATGGAAGGGTGATGCATATGCTTCGAGGAAGTTGACTCCGAGTGAGCAGAATTATCCTACCCATGACATGGAGCTTGCAGCTATTGTCTTTGCATTGCACAAGTGGAAACATTATCTCTATGGAGCAAAGTTTGAGATTTTCACAGATCATCAGAGTTTGAGTATCTTTTCTCCCAGAAAGAGTTGAATAATAGACAACGAAGATGGATGGAGCTATTGAAGGATTATGATTGTACAATTTCTTATCATCCGGGCAAGGCAAATGTGGTAGCTGATGCTATTAGCCGGAAGTTCTTATGTAGCTTCATTGATGGTGCGGGAATGGAAGATGTGGAGGATGCTCGAGATTGGAGTCCTTTATGAATCAAAGCATGGAGCTATTTTTGCGAACATTCGAGTATTTCCAACTTTAGTTCAACAAATAAAGGAAGCTCAGAAGGATGACCCGGAATTGGTAAAGATTATGGATAAAATCAAAGATGGTAATTTGAGGATTTCTCACTCAGTTCTGAAGGGGTATTGACTCTTCAGAGGTCGTTTGTGTGTACCTAATGTTGATGGGATTAAACGCCAAGTTCTGATGAAGGCCATAAATCAAGGTATACTATTCATCCCGGGAGTACTAAAATGTATCAGAATTTGAAGCAACACTTTTGGTGGAATAATATGAAGAGAGAGATAGCGGATTATGTATCCAAGTGCTTAACATGTCAACAAGTTAAAGCTGAACATCAAAGGCCTGCAGGATTGCTCAACCATTAGAGATTCCGGAATGGAAGTGGGAACATGTTACTATGGATTTTGTGACAGGGTTACCTCGTACTCGAAGAAGGTTTGATGCGGTTTGGGTGATTGTTGATAGATTGACAAAGTCTTCTCATTTTCTACCTATTGAGATCGGTTATCTCTGGAAAAGCTTGCAACCTTGTATATTAATGAGATCGTGAGGTTACATGGAGTTCCAGTGAGCATTGTATCTGATCGTGACCCTAGATTCACATCTCGGTTTTGGCAAGCATTTCAGAAGGCTTTGGGTTCAGAATTGAGATTTAGTACACCTTTTCATCCGCAAACAGATGGCCAGTCCGAGAGAACTATCCAGATTCTTGAGGATATGTTGAGGGCTTGCTCAGTGGATTTTCAGATTCGTGGATATTCATTTGCCTCTCGTAGAGTTTGCTTATAATAACAGTTTTCAGTCCAGTATTGGGATGGCTCCTTATGAAGCCTTGTATGGAAGGAAATGTCGGTCTCCTATCTGTTGGGATGAAGTGGGAGAAGCCAAGATTTGGGGCGTTCAGATGGTTAATGATTCAGTTGAGAAGGTTAAACTTATTCGAGATCGTTTGGGTACTGCCCAGAGTAGACAGAAAAGCTACGCTGATCACCTTTTCATCCGCAAACAGATGGCCAGTCCGAGAGAACTATCCAGATTCTTGAGGATATGTTGAGGGCTTGCTCAGTGGATTTTTCAGATTCGTGGGATATTCATTTGCCTCTCGTAGAGTTTGCTTATAATAACAGTTTTCAGTCCAGTATTGGGATGGCTCCTTATGAAGCCTTGTATGGAAGGAAATGTCGGTCTCCTATCTGTTGGGATGAAGTGGGAGAAGCCAAGATTGGGGCGTTCAGATGGTTAATGATTCAGTAGAAGGTTAAACTTATTCGAGATCGTTTGGGTACTGCCAGAGTAGACAGAAAAGCTACGCTGATCATCGGAGGCGAGACCTTGAGTTCGAAAAAGGTGACTTTGTGTTTTGAAGGTTTCCCTAAGGTTGGTATTCGAAGATATGGGAAGAAAGGAAAGCTTTCTCCGAGGTTTATTGGTCCATTGAGATTCTTGAAAGAGTGGGGGATCGGGCTTATCGTCTTGCTTTACCTCCTTCTCTTGATAAGATCCATAATGTGTTTCATGTTTCTATGCTTCGGAAGTATGTGTATGATTCTTCTCATGTTCTATCTGAGGTTCCCGAGGATATTGAGCCGAGTATGTCTTATGAGGAACATCCGGTCCAAGTCATTGATTCGAAGGTGCAAGAATTGAGAAACAAAAGTATCCCTCTGTTCGAGTTGTGTGGAGGAATCACAATGTGGAAGAATCGACTTGGGAACTTCGGGAAGAGATCGAGAGGAAGTACCCTTGGTTGTTTGAGGGCCTCGTTAAGTAACCCTAAAATTCGGGACGAATTTTCTTTAAGGGGGAGTGATTGTAGCGACCCCAAAACCGTCCCTATTTATTTTATAATTTTGGGGATTTTTATTTGACTTATATGTGCATTTTATGTGTTGCATCATATTTTATGATTTGCATATCATATTTGATTATTTGTGTTATTTACTTAGTTAGTAAAAATAATGATTAAAGGAGTTAAATGATTAAGTTGAAACTTTAGGGCCCTTGTTGAAAATGTAAGTTTAGGGGCTAAAGTGTTAAAACCAAACCTTGGGTGATCAAAAATGTAAAAAAGGGTAAAGATATTTAAGGAAACTTTTCCTTCCTTCTTTCCTTCACTGTGTAAACAATTTCTTCTGCAAAACTCTCGTTCTGTTCCTAGGGTTAGGAGAAAAGGTAAGTTCGACTCATTTCGATTTAATTCTTTTTATTTACTTACCCGTTTTAAAAACTAATTATATAAAAATGATCAGGGCGTCGAGTAGGTCATTTCTAGCCGAACAAAACTTATTTCAGCGATACTTTTTCCGGAACTAGGTAAGTTACTAATTCCCCTTTAAATGTTAAAATAGTCATATATGCTATATATGATACTCCTACTGGTTAATCTTGTGTTTTGAGTAATATTTGCTATACTTGTAATTTTGGGACAACGGGAGTATATGAACTTAGTTATAGCTAGTGTTGAAATGGTTTAGAAACCATATTGAAATCTTAATGAAAGTTGCTAATGTTGTGACTAATGTTGGGTAGTATCTTGTGTATATATGTTATGCTTGTGAAACAAAAGGAGTAAACTTTGGTTAAGTTTTTAGGCCTGCCGGGTGATGTGGGCGGCCGCCCAAAAATTGGGTGTGCGGCCGCACATCTATCTGAAGGGTTTTCTTCTTGAGACAGAGCATTTTGGGCGGGCCGCACAGCCCTGTTTGGGCGACCGCCCAGTTGTCTGAAAAAGTTTAGAGTTTTCAACTAAGGGGTTTAGAGATCAACCTTGGTCTAGTTTTTGGGTAGTGTCCTAAAGTACTTAGATGATTGTTGTGGAATGTTAGTAATGGATTAAATGTCCTTTTATGGACTCTTTATAAGGATTCTTTGTGTGCATCTTGTGATGTATTTGGCTTAATTCCTTCTTGGATTAAATGCCCCGGGTTTTGTTTAGCAAGTATTCATTACTGTGCTTCTTGTTAAAAGTCCAGCTGGTCTTGTTGTGGAGTCAGCCAATGGAAGAACTATAGTGGTACAGGTAAGTCCACTATAAGGTTTTCCATTGGAGCTTGTGAGTCAGGCGGTGGGAGAATTATAGTGGCACACAAGCCAAGTTCACTATAAGATGTCCACTGTGCCTTCTAGTTTCCCCAGTCCAGATTGGCCTTGGATGGGATGAATTGCTCCCTTTGGTGAGTATTTGGGTTATGACTTTGTGTCATATTTCCCTCTCTGGTTACTTGGTTCTATTGGTTATGGTTTGGTTTTCGGGATCCGACGGCTTCAGCTATTTATGCTGCTCAGATGGTTTTCTCTGATGGTTTCTCAGTTGGTATCCTCATCAGTTATGGTTATTGGTTAAACCTTGGCTTTGGTATCCACCGGAGTGTGGGCAATGTGATAAAAGTGATATATAAATTGATGTTATATGCTATATGCTTACTTGTTGATATTGTTTCTTTATGATCATCATATCAGCATGTAATGTAGTTGCATTTTAGTAGCTTACTGAGATTTATTCTCACCCTTATTTGTTTACTGTTTTAGATAAAGGCGGGTCCAGGGGATAGGACACTTGGCACGGGAGGACGTTGGTTTGGTAAGAGTTGGGACTTGTTTTGTTGAAGGTTACATTATGTAAATGTAAACCCTTTGGGTAGAGTACCCGTACTTTCTTATGGTTCCATCTATTTTGGTAAAGGTTGATGTATGTACATTTGTTTAAAAGTTTGTAAGCCTTCGGGCTAAGTACTTTCGTCGTGAAAGTGTTTGTAAAAGTTTGTTTCAAGTTAAGTGAAGTCTTTGAACTTCAAGTGTGCTTTTGTGCCACTTTCAAAAAGGACATTTCGAAAAATTTTCTAAAAGGTTTCATAACGTCTTCCGTTCGTGTCCCGAGCGTGGGGCCAAGTAGGACCACGGGTACGGGGCGCGACAGTTGGTATCAGAGCTAGGTTGTAGATGGTCTAGAATGACTAAATGACCTAGGAGGGTAGTAGAGTATAGAGTGAGTAACGTTGAGTGTTTGATGCAGGTATTCATTAAAAATGGGTGAAACTGACGGAGATCAGGCCGGCTCTTCGGGGCAAGGGGATGCCAGAGAAGAGGCTCGAATTATGTTTCAGGGAATGTTTGAAGCAGCGATGAAAACTTTAAGTGATCAGAGGCAAGAAAGGGAACAGGTACCACCAAGATATGGCCTAGAACAGTTTCTGAAAATGAAGCCTATGGAGTATGATGGAGAGGCCGATGTATCTAAAACTGAAAGGTGGATTGAATCGATGGAAAAGATCTTTGATGCTTTGAGATGTTCGGAGGAAGATCAAGTCAGGTTTGCTACCTATAAACTGAATGGAGCGGCTGAGCATTGGTGGAAAGCTTTGAAAACTAAATGGGATGAGACTCATGTACCTTACACTTGGGAGAATTTTCTGGGAAAGTTCAAAGAACACTTCATTCCTCGAGTAGATCAAGACAGGAAGGAGATGGAATTTCTTAACTTGGAGCAAGGTTCTATGTCAATTGCTCAATATTCAGCTAAATTCTCAGAGTTGTCCAGGTATTGTACTCACCTAGTGGCAACCGAGGAGAGGAAGGCTACGAGGTTTGTGAAAGGTTTGAAAACTGTGATTAGAACTCAGCTAGTAGCCCATAAGTTGCAAGATTTTCAGGATGCAGTGGATCGAGCTTACCAGGTGGAGCATGACATTGAGGAACATAAAAGGAAAATGGAATTGTTAGGCGCTGGGAAGCAAGTTAAGCAACCACAACGTGGTGATAATCGAGGAAATCAAGGTGGATCTTCACAATTTAAAGGGTCTTCTCAAAGACAGTCAGGTAACAGAAATCAAAGTAATACTTCAGGGAGTCAGAGCAGAGGAGTTTGTAATTATGGTCAGAAAGAAGGGCATTCAGAAGAGAGATGTTGGAAGAAGCAGGGCAAGTGTTTGAACTGTGGTCAGTTAGGACATTTTCAGAGGGATTTCCCTAAGTATAGGATGCAAGCATCGGGAAGTGTGGTTGGGTCCTCTCAGGGTCAGAAGAGGGATTCCTCAGGCAAGCCTAAGGTTCAGGGTCGTGTTTTTTGCTATTTCTCAGCAACAGGCTTCGGAGTCCTCTAATGTGATAGGAGGTATTATTTCTGTGTCTAGTTTGAGGGCACGTACACTTATAGACCCTGGCTCATCGCATTCTTATGTGTCTTTGCATTTTGCTTCTAGATTGCATATGTCTTCTGAATCTCTGCCTTATGTGTTAGAGGTGTCAACTCCTATAGGGGGAGTGTTTGGTGACTAATGAGGTGTTGCATTCTTGTGATGTGCATATACGTGAGCATGTTTTACCTGCTGATTTAGTTATCTTACCATTACAAGATTTTGATGTTATCTTGGGTATGGATTGGTTGGGTAAATATCATGCGTCTGTTGATTGTGCTAATAAAGTGGTCACATTTTCTATCCCTAATGTTCCTAAATTTTCTTTTGAAACTGTTTCCTGGGGTAGAGAGATTCGAATTATTTCTTATATGAAGGCTAGAAAGTTGTTGAACCGTGGTTGTGCGGGGTATTTGGCTAGTGTTCTTGATACTACTAAAAGGGTTCCTGATATTGGGGATGTGCCTATTGTTAAAGAATTTTCAGATGTATTTTCTTCTGAGTATGCTATGCCTCCTGACCGGGAAATAGAGTTTTGTATTGACTTACTTCCAGGTACGGCTCCTATATCTGAGGCACCTTACAGAATGGCCCCAGCTGAATTGAAAGAGTTGAAGGTTCAGTTGCAAGAGTTACTTGATCGAGGATTCATTCGTCCTAGTGTATCCCCGTGGGGAGCTCCAGTATTGTTTGTTAAAAAGAAAGATGGGTCCTTGAGGCTGTGTATTGACTACAGAAAGCTGAATCAGGTAACTATAAAGAATAAATATCCGCTTCCTCATATTGATGATTTATTTGATCAACTTCAAGGGTCAGTTGTCTTTTCAAAACTTGATTTGAGGAGTGGGTACCATCAGTTGAAAATCCGTTCTGAAGACATTTCTAAAACTGCTTTTCGTAGTAGATATGGCCATTATGAGTTTCTTGTTATGCCTTTCGGGTTGACTAATGCTCCGGCTGTTTTTATGGATATGATGAACAGAGTCTTTAAACCTTATCTTGATACCTTCGTGGTTGTATTTATTGATGATATTCTGGTTTATTCCAAGTCCCGGGAGGAGCATGAACAGCATTTGCGAATGGTTTTATCTATTCTTCGTGAGAAGCAGTTGTTTGCTAAATTCAGTAAATGTGCTTTTTGGCTCAATGAAGTATCTTTTCTTGGGCATGTGATCTCCAATAAAGGTATATCAGTTGATCCATCCAAAGTTGAGGCTATTGTGAATTGGAGGAGGCCAGAATCAGTTACAGAAATTCGAAGTTTCTTGGGGTTAGCTGGGTACTACAGAAGGTTCATTGAGGGGTTTTCTAAAATTGCAACTCCCTTGACTCAATTGACTCGAAAGAATATTCCTTATGTGTGGGATGAAAAGTGTCAAGCTAGTTTTGAAGAGTTGAAGAAGAGATTGACTACAGCTCCTATTCTCGCCCTACCTAATGGTAATGATGATTTGGTAATCTATAGTGATGCTTCTAAAGAAGGCCTCGGGTGTGTATTAATGCAGAATGGAAGGGTGATTGCATATGCTTCGAGGAAGTTGACTCCGAGTGAGCAGAATTATCCTACCCATGACATGGAGCTTGCAGCTATTGTCTTTGCATTGCACAAGTGGAAACATTATCTCTATGGAGCAAAGTTTGAGATTTTCACAGATCATCAGAGTTTGAAGTATCTTTTCTCCCAGAAAGAGTTGAATAATAGACAACGAAGATGGATGGAGCTATTGAAGGATTATGATTGTACAATTTCTTATCATCCGGGCAAGGCAAATGTGGTAGCTGATGCTATTAGCCGGAAGTCTTATGTAGCTTCATTGATGGTGCGGGAATGGAAGATGTTGGAGGATGCTCGAGATTGGAGTCCTTATGAATCAAAGCATGGAGCTATTTTTGCGAACATTCGAGTATTTCCAACTTTAGTTCAACAAATAAAGGAAGCTCAGAAGGATGACCCGGAATTGGTAAAGATTATGGATAAAATCAAAGATGGTAAATTTGAGGATTTCTCACTCAGTTCTGAAGGGGTATTGACTTTCAGAGGTCGTTTGTGTGTACCTAATGTTGATGGGATTAAACGCCAAGTTCTTGATGAAGGCCATAAATCAAGGTATACTATTCATCCCGGGAGTACTAAAATGTATCAGAATTTGAAGCAACACTTTTGGTGGAATAATATGAAGAGAGAGATAGCGGATTATGTATCCAAGTGCTTAACATGTCAACAAGTTAAAGCTGAACATCAAAGGCCTGCAGGATTGCTTCAACCATTAGAGATTCCGGAATGGAAGTGGGAACATGTTACTATGGATTTTGTGACAGGGTTACCTCGTACTCGAAGAAGGTTTGATGCGGTTTGGGTGATTGTTGATAGATTGACAAAGTCTTCTCATTTTCTACCTATTGAGATCGGTTATTCTATGGAAAAGCTTGCAACCTTGTATATTAATGAGATCGTGAGGTTACATGGAGTTCCAGTGAGCATTGTATCTGATCGTGACCCTAGATTCACATCTCGGTTTTGGCAAGCATTTCAGAAGGCTTTGGGTTCAGAATTGAGATTTAGTACAGCTTTTCATCCGCAAACAGATGGCCAGTCCGAGAGAACTATCCAGATTCTTGAGGATATGTTGAGGGCTTGCTCAGTGGATTTTTCAGATTCGTGGGATATTCATTTGCCTCTCGTAGAGTTTGCTTATAATAACAGTTTTCAGTCCAGTATTGGGATGGCTCCTTATGAAGCCTTGTATGGAAGGAAATGTCGGTCTCCTATCTGTTGGGATGAAGTGGGAGAAGCCAAGATTTGGGGCGTTCAGATGGTTAATGATTCAGTTGAGAAGGTTAAACTTATTCGAGATCGTTTGGGTACTGCCCAGAGTAGACAGAAAAGCTACGCTGATCATCGGAGGCGAGACCTTGAGTTCGAAAAAGGTGACTTTGTGTTTTTGAAGGTTTCCCCTAAGGTTGGTATTCGAAGATATGGGAAGAAAGGAAAGCTTTCTCCGAGGTTTATTGGTCCATTTGAGATTCTTGAAAGAGTGGGGGATCGGGCTTATCGTCTTGCTTTACCTCCTTCTCTTGATAAGATCCATAATGTGTTTCATGTTTCTATGCTTCGGAAGTATGTGTATGATTCTTCTCATGTTCTATCTGAGGTTCCCGAGGATATTGAGCCGAGTATGTCTTATGAGGAACATCCGGTCCAAGTCATTGATTCGAAGGTGCAAGAATTGAGAAACAAAAGTATCCCTCTTGTTCGAGTTGTGTGGAGGAATCACAATGTGGAAGAATCGACTTGGGAACTTCGGGAAGAGATCGAGAGGAAGTACCCTTGGTTGTTTGAGGGCCTCGTTAAGTAACCCTAAAATTCGGGACGAATTTTCTTTAAGGGGGAGTGATTGTAGCGACCCCAAAACCCGTCCCTATTTATTTTATAATTTTGGGGATTTTTATTTGACTTATATGTGCATTTTATGTGTTGCATCATATTTTATGATTTGCATATCATATTTGATTATTTGTGTTATTTACTTAGTTAGTAAAAATAATGATTAAAGGAGTTAAATGATTAAGTTGAAACTTTAGGGCCCTTGTTGAAAATGTAAGTTTAGGGGCTAAAGTGTTAAAACCAAACCTTGGGTGATCAAAATGTAAAAAAGGGTAAAGATATTTAAGGAAACTTTTCCTTCCTTCTTTCCTTCACTGTGTAAACAATTTCTTCTGCAAAACCTCTCGTTCTGTTCCTAGGGTTAGGAGAAAAGGTAAGTTCGACTCATTTCGATTTAATTCTTTTTATTTACTTACCCGTTTTAAAAACTAATTATATAAAAATGATCAGGGCGTCGAGTAGGTCATTTCTAGCCGAACAAAACTTATTTCAGCGATACTTTTTCCGGAACTAGGTAAGTTACTAATTCCCCTTTAAATGTTAAAATAGTCATATATGCTATATATGATACTCCTACTGGTTAATCTTGTGTTTTGAGTAATATTTGCTATACTTGTAATTTTGGGACAACGGGAGTATATGAACTTAGTTATAGCTAGTGTTGAAATGGTTTAGAAACCATATTGAAATCTTAATGAAAGTTGCTAATGTTGTGACTAATGTTGGGTAGTATCTTGTGTATATATGTTATGCTTGTGAAACAAAAGGAGTAAACTTTGGTTAAGTTTTTAGGCCTGCCGGGTGATGTGGGCGGCCGCCCAAAAATTGGGTGTGCGGCCGCACATCTATCTGAAGGGTTTTCTTCTTGAGACAGAGCATTTTGGGCGGCCGCACAGCCCTGTTTGGGCGACCGCCCAGTTGTCTGAAAAAGTTTAGAGTTTTTCAACTAAGGGGTTTAGAGATCAACCTTGGTCTAGTTTTTGGGTAGTGTCCTAAAGTACTTAGATGATTGTTGTGGAATGTTAGTAATGGATTAAATGTCCTTTTTATGGACTCTTTATAAGGATTCTTTGTGTGCATCTTGTGATGTATTTGGCTTAATTCCTTCTTGGATTAAATGCCCGGGTTTTGTTTAGCAAGTATTCATTACTGTGCTTCTTGTTAAAAGTCCAGCTGGTCTTGTTGTGGAGTCAGCCAATGGAAGAACTATAGTGGTACAGGTAAGTCCACTATAAGGTTTTCCATTGGAGCTTGTGAGTCAGGCGGTGGGAGAATTATAGTGGCACACAAGCCAAGTTCACTATAAGATGTCCACTGTGCCTTCTAGTTTCCCCAGTCCAGATTGGCCTTGGATGGGATGAATTGCTCCCTTTGGTGAGTATTTGGGTTATGACTTTGTGTCATATTTCCCTCTCTGGTTACTTGGTTCTATTGGTTATGGTTTGGTTTTCGGGATCCCGACGGCTTCAGCTATTTATGCTGCTCAGATGGTTTTCTCTGATGGGTTTCTCAGTTGGTATCCTCATCAGTTATGGTTATTGGTTAAACCTTGGCTTTGGTATCCACCGGAGTGTGGGCAATGTGATAAAAGTGATATATAAATTGATGTTATATGCTATATGCTTACTTGTTGATATTGTTTCTTTATGATCATTATATCAGCATGTAATGTAGTTGCATTTTAGTAGCTTACTGAGATTTATTCTCACCCTTATTTGTTTACTGTTTTAGATAAAGGCGGGTCCAGGGGATAGGACACTTGGCACGGGAGGACGTTGGTTTGGTAAGAGTTGGGACTTGTTTTGTTGAAGGTTACATTATGTAAATGTAAACCCTTTGGGTAGAGTACCCGTACTTTCTTATGGTTCCATCTATTTTGGTAAAGGTTGATGTATGTACATTTGTTTAAAAGTTTGTAAGCCTTCGGGCTAAGTACTTTCGTCGTGAAAGTGTTTGTAAAAGTTTGTTTCAAGTTAAGTGAAGTCTTTGAACTTCAAGTGTGCTTTTGTGCCACTTTCAAAAAGGACATTTCGAAAAATTTTCTAAAAGGTTTCATAACGTCTTCCGTTCGTGTCCCGAGCGTGGGGCCAAGTAGGACCACGGGTACGGGGGGCGACAATGAATGTGCGCGTGTGTGCGTTACAGATGAGGTGAAACTATTTATAATAATAGAATGATCATAAACTAGCTAGCAATGCCATGAATCTCGGAATGTTTGTTAGGCCATATCTTATTTGCCGTTGATAAGAGTCATTGCTTGACTTAGTCTTTGAGTCTAATTTGGTCACGTGTAATTGAAATCATGTCCGACTTCTTTCATTGTGTTCCTGAAAAATAGGATAAGAAGCATCATTCAAATAAAATGTGTTAATTCATAAGTATACCTGTAAGTCGTATAATGACAACTTGAAGGTTCAGGATGCAGGATGATTAGGCAAGTTGAAGTCTCCAAGATGTTGAAACAGTGCAGATTTTTATCCCCAAACAATTGCCCCCAATTTTTGAATTAAAAGGAGAATTTTTAAAGTCAAAAATTGATTTTGGCAGCTTATACGTGGACGGTGAGGGGAGAATTTGTAGGAGTCTAGGGTCTAGGAACTTGAATTGGACTAGGAATCTGGAACCGTCTAAATCTCTCCATTTAAGATGTCTAACTCACCCGTCTTCTTCATTTACGCAGCATAAGGATTTTCCCCCAATTTCTTCCTGGTGAGTTCTTCTTTTCTTTTTCTTTCTTGATTTCTAGGGTTCAAATGGTTAAGACTAAGAAAACCGCTGAGATTCCTGAAGGTTTTAGATGTTTAGGTTTAATCAATCATCCTGACAAGGATAGATGTCAGTTTTCTTCGTCTGACGTTAAAACCCTAAAGAAAGCTTTTCCCGCCAATGATGAATTCTTGGAGCCAAATCTTTCGTTTTCATCTGATTTCGTTTCCAATGAGTGGGTATGTTTCTTTGAATACCCTTTTACCCTAGGTCTGAAGTTCACTTTTCCCCCTGTCATTACTCATTTCTTTGAATCTCTAAATTGGCTTACACCCAACTTATGCCTGTTGGTTGGAGAGCTCTAATTGCTTTGGGTAGGCTTAGTGAAGAGACTGGGTTGCAGGTTGATCTTGAGGAATTTGCTTTTTGTTATGTATTGAGAGCTCATGGGAATTCTAGGTATGGATTTAGGGTTAAGAACAAGGCGTACAGCTTGGTAATAGAGTCTATTGACAAAGATAGGGGTTGGAAAAAACAGGTTTTTCTATGTTAAAAAAAGTAGTTTGGAGGGAGTTGAAGGATTGATTTCCGAGTGGAATAGTCAAGGTAGTTGTGCTTTTCTTTCGTTTCTGGGCTTTTGGCTTTCAAAAAATTCTAACGTGTTTACCTTTCATCTTGTAGTTTCCAAGTTGGAGGAACTGTTTCCCATAAAAGCGGATGCATTGGCCATTGTGGAGAAGATTTGTGATTTACCACCAGTTAGGCGAAAGTTTGTTCAGCCTGTAGCAAGCTCAGGTGGTGAAGAAGAAAAATCCAGAAGATACCCAAGAGGTTTCAGAGTGCGCACACAAGATGTCATCAGGTAATTCTCTGTTTAGCTTGTATTTTGAACTTAGCTTTGTGGCTCTGGGATGCTCATTTCTTTCAATTTCTGCAGTCACTCGATCTCAGTCTGGTTTTGGAGCTAAGTACTTGATGGCAATGGTTCGGGGTAAGGTGAAGGTTGAGGGTAGTAAACCTCCAGTCCCCGAGATGGAAGTAGGTGAAGACAAGTCAAGCAAGAAGAGGAAGGCCAAAGAAATTGTGGATGTTGAGACTGCTGTACCAGTTGAGAGGATGCATGAGAAGAAGGTAAACTTTGACTTTATCCAACTTGAATTTGAGTTTTTCTTTGCTTTGATTCTAATATGGTTTTGTCTACAAGTTGTTAAGGCGGTTGGTCTCTTGGTTAGTGAGGTTCAAGTGTGGAAAGAGAAGGCGGAGGCCTCTTTTAAAAAGATGTATGAAGCTGAGGAGAGGGCTAAGGCTGCTGAAAAAGAGTTGGATGAAAAGGACAGAGAGGTTAGAGACATGACTCTTAGGTTAGTGAAGGTGAATCAAGATCATGCCAAGGAGATGGAGTTCCTGCAAGGCCAGTGTATGAATGATGCTTCCAAGTCCTTGTTTGAGATGAGGATACAGATGATCAAAGAATACCAGGCTTGTAAGCATTCTGAATGGAACCTGGATGAAGAGTATAAAGCCATGAAGAAAATCACCGGTAAAGCTGTTGATGGTGAAGAGGTCACTTCCAAGGTGCCAACTGGTGACAAGGAAGAACAAGTTAGAGAAAACCAAGAAAAGAAGGTTGATGGAGCCACCTGAAAGGTAACTTTCTGTGTCTTGTTTGTCCTGTAGGGAATGATGTCAAAAACAATTTCTTTTTATGTTTTTATTATCAACGAGGGGGATGTCCTTGGAAACAATTAGGTAACTTTAGGATGTAATGGTTTTTGGACAAGTTTCATGTTGTACTTTGGTTTACCCATGTCTTGTGATAGCATGGGTTGGACCTTTTGGATGTTTTTTCTTAGAATAGTTTGTATGTTTGAATTATCCTTTGTTATTTTGGTTGTAAAAACTATTGGATTTTTCAAAGGTAACCTTGTGATGTTACGCCTAGAAAAAGGTTATGTAAACGGAGTAGAAGTAGATTAGAAATGCAACTAGTAAAATTTGTATAAGTATGTTTTTTAAAGGTAGCAGTTAGAGAAATGCAGCAAGATTATGCTACCAGTATGAATGGAAAGATGTTTCGATCTTTAAACCTTTATCTTTGGTAACATGTTAATGCTACAACCAGTTGTAAATAGCTTGAGTTCACAAATTGAATAAGTGCAAGAAGGTAATCAATATGTATTAAAATACAGGCTGGCCAAACTTACAACTTGAATAACATTAATGTGAAATACTTGTGCAGCAGCGGGCGCAATGGTGTATGAACCTTAAACTTAAGTTCAAATATGTTAAATTCAAAGGTCTTTTAAAACCCTTTGAATAGAGACATAGGACTTGTTGATCTAGTTTCTTGCCATGATCTGACACTAGTCTAAGTAGATCTTCAAATCTATCTTTGGCAGTACTAACTCTTTCACCAGCAGCAAACTTAAAATTGTCAAGTTGTCTTAATAGGTTATATAGATTTTGTGGTCTGACACTTGTGTGCTTAATGAACTTGGTTTTGATTAAATCCCAAGCTTCTTTAGTAGTTTCAACTTTCCCAATTTCTTGGGCCAAAGAGTCATTAACACTTTTTTGTAAAATGTTTTTGACTTTTTGATTAGCTGTTACTAAGTGTCTTTCAGTTTCAGTCCAAAGGTCTGGGGTTTTGTATTTGTCCTCTCCTCCATTTGTGTCAGGTTGAGTGGGAATTTTGACTTCTTCATGAAGTACAAACCAGTTCCAAACACTGTTTGAATCAAGGTAAGACTTGATCTTGGAAGAGAATATTTCAAATGATCCACAGTCATCAACATGTGGAATGTCTTTCTCATTGTTTCTTCTAGGTTGAGGCATGATGTTAGTATTTCTGGATCCTTCACAAGATGTTAAGCTTGAAGACACTTAAGTCTTTTAGAAACCAGCTCTGGTACCAATTGAAAGAACCTGTTCTACTTATGCACTTTAAACAGGTAGATATTAGTTCACAAGAGGTCGACTATCTTGGCAGAGTAGGTCGACTATCTTGAGGTGTAGTGTGTGTATGTTGAGTTATGCAGCGGAATAATAATGAAATAAATAGAAGAAATAAATGAGTAAATGATAAGTGATATGTGTCTGAATAAGTGTGAGTAAATGAGACACAAACACAACGATGTAACGTGGTTCAGAGTATTGCAACTCTCCTACATCCACGCTTCACTGTCCTCAACAGTGAAGAAGTAATCCACTATAATACTTCGTCAAGAAATTACAATCAATTGCAAGAAAATTCCCTCAGAATTTTCCAGCCTAATTAGCCTTACTAATTAAGCTTTGTACTTGTTGCAAAGTATAGAAAAACAAAAATAAAAGGTTTCACAAATGTGAGGGTTTGGTGATCTCTAAGATGGCTCTTATGTATCTATGTGAGATCTATGTTTTCTTATCTATTTTAGCACAGATTTATAAATATCAAGTATGCTTTTACAATTGAGTTTGCTTAGAAGCTTTAATCAAGTTGTATGAAATATTGCCAAGACAGAGGTATTTGTTCTTCAGTGGTGTAGAGCTCTTTTTATAGGTCTTCATATTATATCCGTTTGAGTTCCAACGGTCTTCAACATCTTGGAAATGCATATGTCAGTCATTAATCTTTGACTGGCATAAAGTTTATGAACAGTGTTAAGTCAGGTTTGACTTTGACTGGAAGCTTAGTTGGCAAGTGTGATGAGGTCTGCTATCTTGAAGGTTAGCTATCTCGTCATGTGAAGATAGTGGACCTGTGGAGACTTGATGATTTCCAGTTTACTTCTTTGATAATTCTTTTCAAGTTCTTTAATTATTTGTCAAAACACTTAGTTAAGAAACTAGGGTTCTAACATATAGCAACCGAACCCAAAACATTAAAAAGGGTACTTCAATAATACATACACCGTCGTTACACTAGTAGAAGTTAAATTCTTGTAATTTTTTTTCTATTAACAATAAAATGATGACAGTTTTAGCAGCAATATCAAACCCCAAATTAAACCGGAGGTCATGACCTCGATTTTTTAGTTACAATCGGACGTATTGCAAAACAGTTTTGGCACCATATGTCATGTGAAATGACCAAAAGTTCAAGAGAAATTACGAGTTAAAATGGCACATGCCAGTTTTCCATTCAAATTAATTTGATTTTGTTTCTTCAGTCCCAGAATGAAATGGCCTAAAGTGAGAAAATTTAATCTATAGAATCCCAAGTGATACAACATGTAAACTTTAGGGTAGCAAAGTGAGAGTAAACATGAGAAGTTTTTAATTACTGATGCATAAAAATTATCAACCAGATTAAAATAGGGACACATCTTTTTATTTCATTTGCAGAAAATTTATGCTTGTGCACATCCTATTATAGCCAACTTAAAACGCTGCCCATATGCTTGAAACATCCTCACTCTCTCCGCTAGGCTTGCTGACAGTCTGAATCTGGGAAGTAGTGCTTGACTCGCCCTGAGACCGTTTAACAAGAATGCCTAAATGTCAAAACTTTTATTCCATGAATCAAATGAAAATAAATTAGTTTCACGCATATGAGACACACTATTCGGGACAGATGGAGTACATGTTTGTACAAAAGTATACATGAAGTAGTAAAGTTAATTACCTGTGCCTGAGAGGATCTGCTCGGTTCTGCTTGGACTGTGGGAAAATGAAGAGGGGTGGGATCTCTTGTCAAAGTATCGAAACTCACTGTTTACATCGACGTCAAATTTACAAGAATTAAAGAAACCTATATTAAAATTCTAATCGTTAATAATACAAGTAATTATTACTAACCACAAGCATCGTCTGTGGTTCTCTAGGGATGATCTTAGTTTCCTCTCCAGCTTGCTTCCCAGTTTTTTCTGGTACATTTGGCTCCTCCATTTTTGTGTGCAGAGAGAGAGAGAGAGAGAGTTAGAGAGAGAGAGATGGTTGAGGGTTAGCTGTGGATATAATTTATGGAAAAAATGAGTGCATGATCAACGCGGGGGAGAAGGGGAGCGGGGATAACGTGTCATCGTGGAGGAACAAGTAACGCATGGCGAATTTGGACATATTAGAATCATGATTCAAGTAGTCCATGGTTTCATGCCAAAGCACCTACCCCCTTCTTTGTCTCTTTCTTTCAATCTATGAAAAAAATGCATTATATGCAATGAATTAGGTTTCCATATAGCATTAAATCTCTAGTTCACATTAGGACCTGTGTATTTTAGATTGTTTCAGTTTTCTTCAAAATGAAAACCTGTGTGTATGTGAAAGTTTAATAGTGTGAGTGTTTAAAGAGATGTTTTTAAAAGTAACTGACTACCTAAAATAATACTCACCTAGCCAACCTCATTTGTTTCTTCTTCCTTCAGTCAAAACCTCTCTCTCTCCCTCTCTCTCTCCCTCTCTCTCTCACACACACACAATGACCAGTTATGTTGTTGGATGGTCACACACCCAATTAAACATACAAGGTATGTATTATCATTGAATAGTTAACTATTTAAAATAAATTTAAATGGTTACACATAATATATGTTGAAAAATAAATTATGCAATGAGCAGATTAAATAATTAATTAAAGGGCAATCATGTATTCAAAAAAATTGTTGTAGTAAACCAACAATAAAATGGTACAAGCAAGTAAACATCGTTGGATAATAACAAAATTAAGAAAATAGTAAAACACTTATCGATTAGATTGAGTCGCATGAACAAGACATTCCAAAGAAAAACTTTTACCCCCTACTCATTCGATTTGGGGTACCAGACAAATTCTCCCCGGATAATGATCTCAAGAAATGTACAAAAGCTACCCTAATTACGAAAATAACCCCAAATTAAAAACTAGAAACGAGAAAGAAAATAACGACAAATTTGAAAAACCTATCGGCAGCATGCGGTCGTGTTCAGCATCTTGCACGATTGTGAGACTGAATAAATTCACCTCCAGATTTCCTCACTTGTCCCGCTTTACCAACTCGTGCTTTATCATACTGCATCATTCTCCCCCCTTAGAAAATTTTGTCCTCGAACTCTAGCTGTTGCTTTTGGAAAGATATCTACGGAAATTTATCCTTAAATCGTTGACGAACTTTATACTTAATATTACTCGTCATTATGTCCATCCTATCAGTCCAATAACATTGAATAAAGTTTTCCATGAGAAAATTCATTAGGTTTAAAGTTGATGAAAAGGTTGACTCATGAACATCAAATTGATCTTCATATGGAGGACTACTTTTTCTCGCTTCAAACTTCCTATCAACTCATCTTTTAAAAAAGATTCGATATCGACCATTGTTATGTCAATAGTATGAGATGTCATCAATTTACATCTTTCAAAACCACGTTCAACAGTATTTTTCTTAGCTTCAAATTTCGGATTTGTGATCTCCATTCCAATATGCCTAGAAGGATCACTAGTACAGATTGAGGCTTAGGAAACGCAGCTTAGATATCGCTTTTTCAAAGCGCTATCTAAGTAGTACACTTACATAGCGTATCAACTATAATTAAGCCGTAAAGATTAAAAAAAAATAAAAATTAGGAATCAAAATAGTTGAGTTTTTTTTTATCAATAATGATTGAATTCTAATCTATAGAAAAAATTAAGCAACCGATTGTTCTAAATCAGTTGAGTGTTTCCCCACTAAAAAGGGTTGTATTAGCATATCATAAAAAGGGTTGTATTAACCTTTTCAAGATTTTCCAATCTCTGGACTGGATAATCCTTCGAAAAATAAGATCCCTGGAAAATGTAATTGTCGATAATTGATTCGGAAATGAGCAATGAAATAAAGAGAAATGGCTAAGTAATAATCCATTAAACCTCGAACATATTTTATTGATTTTTTTGTATTTAACACATCTGTTGGTCAACTTAATAGTAAATAGTAAAGGTCTATTGGCCCCGTCTCCATTTGCTTAACCACTAGGGTTTAGTAGTTGCAGGTTGACCTCCACCTTTGCTTGATTCTCCCTGAAACCATATAAACATGTAATGACAGATACGTAAATGGTAATATCTTTGAGAAAAAGGCAAATCAAAATAGCATTATATAAATATTCCTTAATATTGGAGGGAGCTTGGCCATCATCAATCTTTAAGAGATGCTTCACCGCATCCTACATAAAATCAGTAATATTAAACCCTAAAACAGAAACACTATATATATATATATATATATATATATATATATATATATATATATATATATATATATATATATATATATGTATATATATATATATACATACATATATCTTTGTGTGTGTGTGTGTGTGTGTGTGTGTGTATAAATATAATCTGTAGACATGCAAACCCTTAATGTAGCTAGTTCTCTCTTTGAGAGTGTTAGTGGTTCTTCAACAATTTGCTTTTCCTTAGCTTTAGACATATCTGAAGAATTCTCCATTTTGTAGCACTGAATCTATCTATGGCCAATGTGTGTGTGTGTGTGTGTGTGTGTGTGTGTGAAAGTGAGAGAGGAAGGTGAAAGTTTAATAGTGAGAGGGTTGAGAGAAAAGTCCTAAATACTAACGCTTGGATCCGCCAACTACCCTAGTTATTTTGTCTTGTCTTTTACCCCTTCAATCAAAATCTTCTCGCCCTCTCTTTATCTCTCACACACACCTAACACCTCCAGTTAAGCTGCTAGTAAACATTTACAACATAATCCCTCCATCCCGTAACAAAGTTCTCATTTGTTTTTTATACGAAAATTAAGGAAAGATGTTAGAAAACTAAATGTTGTGAGTGGGAATGAGGGAGAAAGTGAGGTAGAGAACAGTGAGTGGAAAGGAGAGAGAAAGTGGAGAAAATCTTTCCTTGTTGCGTAAGTGGTACTTTTTAATGGGACACTCAAAATGGTAAAATGGGTACTTTGTTATGAGACGGAGGAAGTAATAACGACGGGGAGGTTGGTATTGTGAAACCAAAAACTTAAAACACTTAAAACACAATGTAATAATCTCTCTGAAATACATAATTCCACAAAATTTTGTTTCAAAATAAGTACTTTTTTTTGTTTTGGAGAATTTAGTAAACCATTCATCATCAAACAACAATATCTAAATCAAACTTACACTGATAATTCAAACTTATAAAAAAAACCAAAATAAGAGGAAGTGAGGGAAGTATGAGCGAGAGCACAGAATGAAGAGAGTGCTTAATAAACCTCACTTAAGGTAGTAATAAAAATAAAAATAATCTAATAAAGTTTTGAATAATCAAATGAGACTATAGTTATGAGACGTGAGACAACTATCAATCAAAGCAGATGGTAGGTGACTTTAGTGATGATACTATGGTCATTTTTTGTCTTTTTCAAATATTAAACCACTACCCAAGTGCATTTATTTTGGTGGTAACCGACTAACTTGGAATATAAGATGTTTCTCCTTTAGACGATATACGCCTTGACTCCTCTCTTGTTAAAAAGAAAAATTATACCAAAAAAAAACACCAACTACAACTTGAAGTATTTAAAAAAACAACATCAGTCATTCCATTATTTAGAGTCACGCGACAATGCATATACTTGAATTTAAGGGTGGAATATTGTACTCGTCTATACCAACCAACCCGTGTACCAACCGTACCAATTATAATTGCTATATAGAAGTTGGTATACTGAAATTTTTGGTAGGTAGTACCGTACCACTTTATCTAATTGGTTGGCACACGGTATACAATATTGACTTTGATTCTTATACCATGTACCGACTTTATGTGTGTGTGTGTGTGTGTGTGTGTGTGTGTGTATATACACACACACATATATTCAATACTCTCTCTAATTGTCTAGGTACTTGAAATATAAAAAAGGTACTTTGGTCTAATTGATATGTCTTGATTGGTTATTTTAATATGTGTGAGAAATTCTAATAATACAAGTCTTTTGGGACGGATGGAGTATTAAATATTAGTTTTCTTTTTCTAACCATAAGTTACTTTATCACAATCTAGAAAATAATCCAATGTCCCTTATTTTGATCTTTTGATTTTTAGACTCGTAGTGTCTATTAGTATATGTTAGGTCCTAACTTATTGTTTTAGTGAAGATCGATCATTTAACTAACGGGTTAAAGTTAAGTGGTCTAAATTGTCAAGAGAGAGAGAGAGAAGTTACAAAAGTTACTCAAGACCACCTTCAACTTTCCCATGCTTTTCAACAGTGATTTTCACTACTTATCATTGCTGTAAAATATTCAATATTAGACTCAATGGAAAGGTAATGCAATGAGCTACAAGAATATGCAATCGGATTTTGCATTAGAGCTCATGATGAATAGATTTATGCAGAATATCAAAATGGAGCAATTATGAAGAAGGGTGCAAAGTGTAAAAACCATAAAGAATCATTCTTTACATGATTCAACTCTCAGGCAATGTGCAATGTGAACGTTGGAGACATTATTTGCAGCAACATAAATGCCAAGACTTTTTGCACATGGATGAAAGAAAATGAAGACCAATTGAAGACCAAGTCATTAACCTCCCCCCAACGGATACTTTCCTTTACCCTATAAATTGAACCCAAACACCCCATTTACCAGTGTGTTCTCCCACACCAAAACCCTCCATCACAGTAACTTTAGTGTGTGCAATAAACCCAATTGCACACCCTATGTTTCACACACTATGTTATGCTTCAGGAGCTAACCTCATCTTTTTTATCCCTTTATCCTTCTGGATAGCTATCCAGTACTAGTGTGCATCACACTAAGGTTTACAGTTCAAAAACCAACCCTTTAACCCCAACAGCTATCCTCCTCTAGCAGCTATCCATCCTTCCCTCAACAGCTATCTCCCCCATTTATCCCCTTACCCCAATTAACCCTTTGACAATTAACCCAACCAACCTTGCACACATTAAGGGGGAACATCGAGCCAAAACATTGCTTCCATCCGACAACTCAAGTGTCAATACGAGGAAGAACCACACCAACACCCATACTTTTCTATCCCCTATAATCTCTTTGCATATTGTTCTGTAGATTTGAGCATTTGCATAATACCCCTGAAAATTTTGTGCCCTTCGTGCACCCAGTTACAACCCACCTCAAGTCTAAGCTATCAACCAAGCTTAATCGTTTTTCTTTTTAACTCTTGTAATTTTTCTTTTCTTTTTATAGCCTTAGTCAAAAGGCTTCCTTAATTGTAGTGACAATTAAGAAGAGGGGGTTCGAGGAACTTGCCTTTATCATTCATTGTAAGCTTATTAAGTAATTGGATTATAGTGGATTGATCACACTGTTGACTACAGTGGGGGTGGATGTAAGAGAAGGGACATTCCTCTGAACCACTTTAAAAATTCTCGCCCCTTGTCTCTTTTTATTTCTTGTCTTGCACTTTAATTTTCAATTTCATTTATATTTCTTGCTTTAATATATTATTGCTTGATCACATAGACAAGATAAAATTGACAAATAAAATAAGAATATATATTTTAGACAACAACTATAAGGCTTAAGAAAATATCTATTCCGCTGCGCATATTTCTCTATTATTTTAGTCTTAAGAGTGTTTTGATAAAAACCGGGACCTTTTAATTGGTATCAGAGCATGGTTCTTAGAGTCTTCAGTGTCTCCGAGCTTAACATCTCGTGAAGATCCATGCTTATATGTCTAACATATTTTTGTGCTTGAACACCCTATTTGATCATCTTGGATCATTTCCCAAGTTTCCTTATTTTTGGTAAGACAAAGCGAGGTCACGAGTTAGAGACTCCTAGGGTAGTTGCTAGGGGGAAGATTAATCACCTTCCTTGGACTCGATGGCACTGACCGGCAAACTCGTTGTCCCTTCTTTTAGTGCAGCCCCTCATGCCCACCGACTGCTTATGTTGGGCTTTGAATTACTAGAATTTGGAAATTCCCCTTGTGCTTTAATTTATTTATTTGATTATAAATAATCATTTACTTTGTCTCCTTTGTGATTTTAGGAGAATAAAATTGGACGCTCGACGGACTAGTGGAATCTTAAAGCTTTATCAAAGTCGAAACGAACTTGGATGCAAGAAGGACACTCGGCACCAAGAACAAATTTGAGGGGGAACCGAGCCTTTTAAAAGATTTGCTTTGACCCATTTTCTTCAAAAAACCATGTCACCATTTCAAGGGGAAGAAAGAACCTCTAAAGGTCGTGTCATAGCCCCCCGTTGCACCAACAATCCAACCCAATATACCCTTTTTCGAATGAAAACAAGTTGCTGGAAATCTGAATTTCAGCTTTGACATCCTTCACGGAAATTGCAATATCTCTCTCTTCGTTCAACGAAATTGCAATCCGATTTTTTTTGAGTAAAGTAGACTCACAGACCTTTCCATAAAGAACAATTTAATAGCCAACAACATTGTGAGTCAATACCATACTTTACTTGAAGTTGCTGTTCTGGACAGCTCCCCAACAGCTAACCCCAACAGCTAAGCCTCTGGACAACTAAAACCCAAAACCTCTTTGTCAACAAAACCCTTGGATGGAACACCCTTTGAAACCTCCCAAACACTGAACCCCAGTCAGCTAACCCATCCTCATAAAGCCACCCCGTAACTCTCAACAGCTAACCCAAAAAAAAAACCTGAACAGCTGACCCAAATTCTGGCTTGACACCTTCCACCAAAAATGCAATATCTCTTTCTCCCGATATCGAAATCCCAAACCGATTTTTTCTGTGTAAACTAGACAGAATGATCTTTCAAAAAAAACCCTCCCCATATTCTGATTCCTTATACGTGAAAAATGGCATCTGTTTGTAGTTGACAGCAGAGCAGAAATTTCTTGACAGCAGACCCTTGTCAACCATCTTTCACCAAAAATGCAATATCTCCCTCTTCAAAACCCGGAATCCCGAACCGTATTTTCTCACACAAAGTTCTCTCATAACCATTTCCATAAACCATATCCATACACCCTATAACCTTCTGAGTCAATACAGAATATTCTGTGAAGTTGACCAAAAATCTGCTCAATTTTTTTAGAGCAAATTTTTTAGTCATCTCTTTTTGCTTTTGGAGATACGAAGCAAGGCATTAAGAGTGTAAAATGACCAACCCTTCACCAAAAAGGGGGAAATTGTTAGGTCTTAACTTATTGTTTTGGTGAAGACCGATCATTTAACTAACGGGTTAAAGTTAAGTGGTCTCAATTGTCAAGAGAGGGAGAAGTTACAAAAGTTACTCAAGACCACCTTCAACTTTCCCATGCTTTTCAACAGTGATTTTTATTACTTATCATTGCTGTAAAATATTCAATATTAGACTCAATGGAAAGGTAATGCAATGAGCTACAAGAATATGCAATCGAATTTTGCATTAGAGCTCATGATGAAGAGATGTACGCAGAATATCAAAATTGAGCAATTATGAAGAAGGGTGCAAAGTGTAAAAACCATAAAGAATCATTCTTTACATGATTCAACTCTCAGGCAATGTGCAATGTGAACGTTGGAGACATTATTTGCAGCAACATAAATGCCAAGACTTTTTGCACATGGATGAAAGAAAATGAAGACCAAGTCATTAACCTCCCCCCAACAGATACTTTCCTTTACCCTATAAATTGAACCCAAACACCCCATTTACCAGTGTGTTCTCCCACACCAAAACCCTCCATCCCAGTAACTTTAGTGTGTGCAATAAACCCAATTGCACACACTATGTTTCACACACTATGTTATGCTTCAACAGCTAACCTCATCCTTTTTATCCCTTTATCCTTCTGGACAGCTATCCAGTACTAGTGTGCATCACACTAAGGTTTACAGTCCAAAAACCAACCCTTTAACCCCAACAGCTATCCTCCTCTAGCAGCTATCCATCCTTCCCTCAATAGCTATCTCCCCCATTTATCCCCATACCCCTTTTAACCCTTTGACAATTAACCCAACCAACCTTGCACACATTAAGGGGGAACACCGAGCCAAAGCATTGCTTCCATCCGACAACTCAAGTGTCAATACGAGGAAGAACCACACCAACACCCATACTTTTCTCTCCCCTGTAATCTCTCTGCATATTGTTCTGCAGATTTGAGCATTTGCATAATACCTCTGCAAATTTTGTGCCCTTCGTTCACCCAGTTACAACCGACCTCAAGCCTAAGCTATCAACCAAGCTTAATCGTTTTTCTTTTTAACTCTTGTAATTTTTCTTTTCTTTTTACAGCCTTAGTCAAAAGGCTTCCTTAATTGTAGTGACAATTAAGAAGAGGGGGTTCGAGGAACTTGCCTTTATCATTCATTGTAAGCTTATCAAGTAAGTGGATTATAGTGGATTGATCTCACTGTTGACTACAGTGGGGGTGGATGTAAGAGAAGGGACATTCCTCTGAACCACTTTAAAATTCTCGCCTCTTGTCTCTTTTTATTTCTTGTCTTGCACTTTAATTTTCAATTTCATTTATATTTCTTGCTTTAATATATTATTGCTTGATCACATAGACAAGATAAAATTGATAAATAAAATAGGAATATATATTTTAGACAACAACTATAAAGCTTAAGAAAATATCTATTCCGCTGCGCATATTTCTCTATTATTTTAGCCTTAAGAGTGTTTTGATAAAAACCGGGACCTTTCAATTGGTATCAGAGCATGGTTCTTAGAGACTTCAGTGTCTCCGAGCTTAACATCTCGTGAAGATCCATGCTTATATGTCTAAAATATTTTTGTGCTTGAACACCCTATTTGATCATCTTGGATCACTTCCCAAGTTTCCTTATTTTTGGTAAGACAAAGCGAGGTCACGAGTTAGAGACTCCGAGGGTAGTTGCTAGGGGGAAGATTAATCACCTTCCTTAGACTCGATGGCACTGACCGGCAAACTGTTGGCACTTCTTTTAGTGCAGCCCCTTATGCCCACCCACTGCTTATGTTGGGCTTTGAATTACTAGAATTTGGAAATTCCCCTTGTGCTTTAATTTATTTATTTGATTATAAATAATCATTTACTTTGTCTCCTTTGTGATTTTAGAAGAATAAAATTGGACGCTCGACGGACTAGTGGAATCTTAAAGCTTTATCAAAGTCGAAGCGAACTTGGATGCAAGAAGGATACTCGGCACCAAGAACAAATTTGAGGGGGAACCGAGCCTTTTAAAAGATTTGCTTTGACCCCTTTTCTTCAAAAACCCATGTCACCATTTTAAGGGGAAGAAAGAACCTCTAAAGGTCGTGTCATAGCCCCCGTTTCACCAACAATCCAACCCAATATACCCTTTTTTGAATGAAAACAAGTTGCTGGAAATCTGAATTTCAGCTTTGACATCCTTCACGGAAATTGCAATATCTCTCTCTTCGTTCAACGAAATTGCAATCCGATTTTTTGTGAGTAAAGTAGACTCATAGAACTTTACATAAAGAACAATTTCATAGCCTATAACATTGTGAGTAAATACCATACTTTACTTGAAGTTCTGTTCTGGACAGCTCCCCAACAGCTAACCCCAACAGCTAAGCCTCTGGACAACTAAAACCCAACCTCTTTGTCAACAAAACCCTTGGATCGAACACCCTTTGAAACCTTCCAAACACTGAACCCCAGTCAGCTAACCCATCCTCATAAAGCCACCCCATAACTCTCAACAGCTAACCCAAAAAAAAAAACTTGAACAGCTGACCCAAATTCTGGCTTGACACCTTCCACCAAAAATATAATATCTCTTTCTCCCGATATCGAAATCCCAAACCGATTTTTTCTTTGTAAACTAGACAGAATGATCTTTCAAAAAAAACCCTCCCCATATTCTTATTCCTTATACGTGAAAAATGGCATCTGTTTGTAGTTGACAGCAGAGCAGAAATTTCTTGACAGCAGACCCTTGTCAACCATCTTTCACCAAAAATGCAATATCTCCCTCTTCAAAACCCGGAATCCCGAACCGTCTTTTCTCACACAAATTTCTCTCATAACCATTTCCATAAACCTTATCCATACACCCTATAACCTTCTGAGTTAATACATAATATTCTGTGAAGTTGACCAAAAATCTGCTCATTTTTTTTAGAGCAAATTTTTTTAGTCATCTCTTTTTGCTTTTGGAGATACGAAGCAAGGCATTAAGAGTGTAAAATGACCAACCCTTCACCAAAGAGGGGGAAATTGTTAGGTCCTAACTTATTGTTTTGGTGAAGACCGATCATTTAACTAACGGGTTAAAGTTAAGTGGTGTAAATTGTCAAGAGAGAGAGAGAAGTTACAAAAGTTACTCAAGACCACCTTCAACTTTCCCATGCTTTTCAACAGTGATTTTCACTACTTATCATTGCTGTAAAATTTTCAATATTAGACTCAATGGAAAGGTAATGCAATGAGCTACAAGAATATGCAATCCGATTTTGCATTAGAGCTCATGATGAGGAGATGTACGTAGAATATCAAAATGGAGCAATTATGAAGAAGGGTGCAAAGTGTAAAAACCATAAAGAATCATTCTTTACATGATTCAACTCTCAGGCAATGTGCAATGTGAACGTTGGAGACATTATTTGCAGCAACATAAATGCCAAGACTTTTTGCACATGGATGAAAGAAAATGAAGACCAATTGAAGACCAAGTCATTAACCTCCCCCAAACGGATACTTTCCTTTACTTGAATCTCTAAACGCGCAAGGTGACATTGAATTACTTGAATCTCCAAACGCACAAGGCGGCGTTTGATTACTTGAATATGCATTTGCAAATCGTCATTCTCGATGGGGTTCATCTGCTTGGGCGTCTGCTCCGCAGCCCCTGCCACGAACACCACAACCACGTTCAGCCATTGATAATCAACAAGGAAACTGATACCAAATGATAACGAATGAGGTTATGAGGATTAACCAAATGGAAAGAAGCAAGTTTTCAGGGATAAAACCCTAATACGTTTTCGGGGATAAAACCCTAATGATTGCACAATTATAAATATAGTTTCATTGATCAAAAAGTCTGTCGCATACAAAAAACATAACAAACTATTATACTACTAAAAGAACATTCAAGAAACCCTAACATTCAGCTACCCTGATTACGAAAATAACCCTAAATTAAAAGCTTAAAACAAGAAAGAAAATAACGAAAAGTCTGAAAAACCTATCGGCGGCACGGTCGTGTTGTGCATCTTACGGTCGTGCGACTGAACAAAATTTGCTCCCAGATTTCCTCGCTTGTCCCGTTTTACCAACTCGTGCTTTATCATACTGCATCATTAGGAGGTAAGGGGATCAGTGTATCTTAGCCTACATCCACTGAGATTCAGGTTATTTGATCTCACCTAAACCCTATGATTTGGTATTATCACCTCTTGGTCTTCTTTCGGGTTCCACCTCTCTTTTAAACCATCAGCACAACCCTCCTCACATGTTTAACACACATAAATTATCACAAGTTTACATCATATTAGAAGCACCAAAATACAATCTCAATCTCTGTATCAATTCTCTTCTCAAGAACACTTGAGATCTAACGTAGTTTTCTCCACCTCTACTCAAAGTGAGGTACAAACCTCTTCTTTTTAATACATAGTTTCTTTGTTTTATTACTTCCATAAGTAACTTTTAGCATGCAATGACCATAACAAAGCATAGGATCGGAAACATTCCATCATTAGAATTTATTGGCATCTCTTACCAGAAATTCCAATAATGCTAACATTAACCTAAATTACATTATTGCGTAATATCAAAGCAAGGCCGATGATTAGATTGGGAGGGGTGGGTGCTTTACGCCTCCCTACAGTCACTTACCCTTAAACCGATGAAATATCATTAAAATCACGTTTCTTATTGTTTTTTGTTAAATACATAAGTTGCGACTCAGTCAAATCAAGAGAAAAGGTAAGCAAAACTGAATACTCGATTTCACAATAATTCTTATAGTGGCGACTCTACTGAAAACTCTGAACGTTCAAGAGATTCTCATACGGATACAACCAACAACTGTGATTCATTTATCATTAGTAATAAAATCCACTCATTTATTAGTTGCCATAACTAGACATGGAACAAGACCCAGTTGCACAAATATTTAGCAGCTAATTAAGCAACAACAAATTATGATTTTCATAATTTTTTTCCCAACGTATATGTGCAACTAGGTCTTAATTAGAAAGAGTTGGGTCAATGATATCATTCAAGTATCATTGAGCAAATTCTCTTATTAAGAACACTTGAGATCTGACGTTTTTTTTTTTTTTTTTTTTTTTTTTTTTTGCTCGGCAACAAAAGAAAATTTATTCAGAACAAATGAACCAGATGAGGCATAAAAATTGATCGCACCAAAAAAAATAGACCCAAACCAAAAACATGTGAATGATGAGGGATGCTGAATATAAGAAACAGCAAAATCATGAAACAAAACCAGCCATTAATCATATATATCCAGCCAAGGATCCACTAATGTACTTGATATATGGCCTTCATATGCTTTCATTTGGTTCATGAATTGCTATACAAACACACACACGCGCACACACACACATATATATATATATATATATATATATATATATATATATATTGATTTATCGAGACAAATTTTGCTTTTAATTTGTAGTTATATAAGTGACTACAAAATAGTTGAGTTTTTTTATCAATGATGATTGAATTCTGATCTATAGAAAAAATTAAGCAACCGATTGTTCTAAATCAGTTGAGTGTTTCCCCACTAAATCCTTAGTTACTGTTAGAACCCTAGTTTCTTAACTAAGTGTTTTGACAAATAATTAAAGAACTTGAAATGAATTATCAAGAAGTAATCTGGAAATCATCAAGTCTTCATTGGTCCACTATCTTCTCATGTCGAGACATCTAACCTTCAAGATAGCAGACCTTAAAACTCTTGCCAACTCATCTCAGTCAAAGTCAAACCTGACTTAAACACTGTTCACAAACTTTACCCCAGTCAAAGATTAATGACTGACATATGCATTTCCAAGATATTGAAGACCGTTGGAACTCAAACGGATATAATATGAAGACCTATAAAAGGAGCTCTACTCTACTGAAGATAAACACCCTCTGTCTTGGCCATTTTTCATGCAACTTGATAAAAGCTTTTAAGCAACTCAAATTGTAAAGCACACTTGATATTTATAAATCTGTGCTAAAATAGATAAACAAATATAGATCTCACATAGCTACATAAGAGCCATATTAGAGATCACCAAAACCCTCACATTTGTGAAACCTTTTCTTTTTCTTTTTCTGTACTTTGCAACAAGTACAAAGTTTAATTAGTGAGGCTAATTAGGCTGGAAAATTCTGAGGGAATTTTCTTGCAATTGATTGTAATTTTTTGACGAAGTATTATAGTGGATTGCTTCTTCACTGTTGAGGACAGTGAAGCGTGGATGTAGGAGAGTTGCAATACTCTGAACCACGTTACATCGTTGTGTTTGTGTCTCATTTACTCACACTTATTCACACACTTATCACTTTTCATTTACTCATTTATTTCTTCTATTTATTTCATTATTATTCCGCTGCATAACTCAACATACACACACTGCACCTCAAGATAGTCGACCTACTCTGCCAAGATAGTCGACCTCTTGTGAACTAATATCTACCTGTTTAAAAGTGCATAAGTAGAACATGTTCTTTCAGTTACTAACTTTTCAAACTGCATTTATGCACTAATTTTGTAAAAAGAGTTTTTTTTAGTGTCTAGCTTAAATTTATTCACTAATATTGGCGGTGGCTATGCCATCATTTTCTTGTGGCTTGTATTGTTATAAGGGCTGAATTAGCATATCATAAAAAGGGTTGTATTAACCATTTCAAGATTTTCCAATCCCTGGACTGGATAATCCTTCGAAAAATAAGATCCCTGGAAAATGTAATTGTCGATAATTGATTCAGAAATGAGCAATGAAATAAAGAGAAATATCTAAGTAATTATCCATTAAACCTCGAACTGATTTTATTGATTTTTTTTTCTATTTAACACAGCAAATCATTTGAACATGTTAAATCCTATCCTCTTGAGCAACTAGATTGTAAATTTTCAGTTATCAAGACCCTAAGGCTTGATTCTTCTTTCTTTCTCTGAATAAACAAAGTACAAGCTAAATTTTTAAGACCTTCAAGGTCAAGGGAATTAAAGTCACTTACCTCTCTTAGTTCTTCTGCGACTGCAAGAGCTTCAAGTTCCTCTTCATTTTCTGAGTCATCTTCATCATTTGCCATAAGACATATCATGGCTTCTATTTTATTATCTGAGTCTGAGGAGTCACTTTCATCATCACTAAATTTTGATAGGTCTGCTATCATGACCTGTTCCTTCTTTTCATCTTGTTTGGCTTTGGCACAGTTGAAGCAATTACACCTTGAACTGTGTATGATATCTTTAGAATATGATAGCCTTTTCTGGGTTGAAAAGTTTCTTGATTTCTTTGGTTCAGGGCACTCTTGGGAGTAGTGACCTAACTTTTCACAGTTATAGCATGTGACATCTTTCTTCTCAGTTTGGACTTGGTTAGAAGTGGATGCTGTGTTTCTTTTGTCAAATATTCTTTTTTGATGTTTCATAGCATTTTTAACAGCTATGGTAATCAGGCTAGGAATGTTTTCTTGAGTCAAATGTTTGACTTCTGGTTTTTGGGATAGGTTGACTTTCTGAATAGTATTGCAGATTAGGGAGTCAATGTCCTGTTTTGAGTAAGCTTTATGAGCTTCTTGTGCAGCAAGAGCCAAGGTGTGAGCATTGGCTAAGGATGATTCAATGGTGGGTAGTTTGACAGTTCCTTCAAGTTCATATGCTTCCAATTTTCCAAAGTATTGTTCAACAGTCATAGTTGGCCATTCAATACCTTCTCTTATGGGTAAGGCTACTTTTTCATATTCTTGAGGGAGGCTTGAGAATATTTTCAGACATAGGTCTTGTTGATCTAGTTTCTTGCCATGATCTGACACTAGTCTAAGTAGATCTTCAAATCTGTCTTTGGCAGTACTAACTCTTTCACCAGCACCAAACTTAAAATTGTCAAGTTGTCTTAATAGGTTATATAGATTTTGTGCTCTGACACTTGTGTGCTTAGTGAACTTGGTTTTGATTAAATCTCAGGCTTCTTTAGTAGTTTAAACTTTCCTAATTTCTTGGGCCAAAGAGTCATTAACACTTTTTTGTAAAATGTTTTTGACTTTTTGATTAGCTGTTACTAAGTGTCTTTCAGTTTCAGTCCAAAGGTCTGGGGTTTTGTATTTGTCCTCTCCTCCATTTGTGTCAGGTTGAGTGGAAATTTTGACTTCTTCATGAAGTAAAAACCAGTTCCAAACACTGTTTGAATCAAGGTAAGTCTTGATCTTGGAAGAGAATATTTCAAATGATCCACAGTCATCAACATGTGGAATGTCTTTCTCATTGTTTCTTCTGGGTTGAGGCATGATGTTAGTGTTTCTGATACTTCACAAGATGTTAATCTTGAAGACAATTAAGTCTTTTAGAAACCAGCTCTGGTACCGATTGAAAGAACCTGTTCTACTTATGCACTTTAAACAGGTAGATATTAGTTCACAAGAGGTCGACTATCTTGGCAGAGTAGGTCGACTATCTTGAGGTGTAATGTGTGTATGTTGAGTTATGCAGCAGAATAATAATGAAATAAATAGAAGAAATAAATGAGTAAATGATAAGTGATATGTGTGTGAATAAATGTGAGTAAATGGGACACAAACACAACGATGTAACGTGGTTCAGAGTATTGCAACTCTCCTACATCCACGCTTCACTGTCCTCAACAGTGAAGAAGCAATCCACTATAATACTTCGTCAAGAAATTACAATCAATTGAAAGAAAATTCCCTCAGAATTTTCCAGCCTAATTAGCCTTACTAATTAAGTTTTGTACTTGTTGCAAAGTACAGAAAAAGGAAAAGAAAAGGTTTCACAAATGTGAGGGTTTGGTGATCTCTAAGATGGATCTTATGTAGCTATGTGAGATCTATGTTTTCTTATCTATTTTAGCACATATTTATAAATATCAATTGTGCTTTTACAATTGAGTTTGTTTAGAAGCTTTAATCAAGTTGTATGAAATATTGCCAAGACAGAGGTATTTGTTCTTCAGTGGTGTAGAGCTCTTTTTATAGGTCTTCATATTATATCCGTTTGAGTTCCAACGGTCTTCAACATCTTGGAAATGCATATGCCAGTCATTAATCTTTGACTGGCATAAAGTTTATGAACAGTGTTAAGTCAGGTTTGACTTTGACTGGAAGCTTAGTTGGCAAGTGTGATAAGGTCTGCTATCTTGAAGGTTAGCTATCTCGTCATGTGAAGATAGTGGACCTGTGGAGACTTGATGATTTCCAGTTTACTTCTTTGATAATTCTTTTCAAGTTCTTTAATTATTTGTCAAAACACTTAGTTAAGAAACTAGGGTTCTAACATATAGCAACCGAACCCAAAACATTAAAAAGGGTACTTCAATAATACATACACCGTCGTTACACTAGGAGAAGTTAAATTCTTGTAAATTATTGTCTATTAACAATAAAATGATGACAGTTTTAGCAGCAATATCAAACCCCAAATTAAACCGGAGGTCATGACCTCGATTTTTTAGTTATAATTGGACGTATTGCAAAACATTTTTGGCATCATATGTCATGTGAAATGACCAAAAGTTCAAGAGAAATTACGAGTTAAAATGGCACATGCCAGTTTTCCATTCAAATTAATTTGATTTTGTTTCTTCAGTCCCAGAATGAAATGGCCTAAAGTGAGAAAATTTAATCTATAGAATCCCAAGTGATACAACATGTAAACTTTAGGGTAGCAAAGTGAGAGTAAACATGAGAAGTTTTTAATTACTGATGCATAAAAATTATCAACTGGATTAAAATAGGGACACATCTTTTTATTTCATTTGCAGAAAATTTATGCTTGTGCACATCATATTATAGCCAACTTAAAACGCTGCCCATATGCTTGAAACATCCTCACTCTCTCCGCTAGGCTTGCTGACAGTCTGAATCTGGGAAGTAGTGCTTGACTCGCCCTGAGACCGTTTAACAAGAATGGCTAAATGTCAAAACTTTTATTCCATGAATCAAATGAAAATAAATTAGTTTCACGCATATGAGACACACTATTCGGGACAGATGGAGTACATGTTTGTACAAAAGTATACATGAAGTAGTAAAGTTAATTACCTGTGCCAGAGAGGATCTGCTCGGTTCTGCTTGGACTGTGGGAAAATGATGAGGGGTGGGATCCTGTGTCAAAGTATCGAAACTCACTGTTTACATCTACTTCAAATTTGCAAGAATTAAAGAAACCTATATTAAAATTCTAATCGTTAATAATACAAGTAATTATTACTAACCACAAGCATCGTCTGTGGTTCTCTAGGGATGATCTTAGTTTCCTCTCCAGCTTGCTTCCCAGTTTTTTCTGGTACATTTGGCTCCTCCATTTTTGTGTGCAGAGAGAGAGAGAGAGAGAGAGAGAGTTAGAGAGAGAGAGATGGTTGAGGGTTAGCTGTGGATATAATTTATGGAAAAAATGAGTGCATGATCAACGCAGGGGGGAAGGGGAGCGGGGATAACGTGTCATCGTGGAGGAACAAGTAACGCATGGCGAATTTGGACATATTAGAATCATGATTCAAGTAGTCCGTTTCATGCCAAAGAACCTACCCCCTTCTTTGTCTCTTTCTTTCAATCTATGAAAAAAAATGCATTATATGCAATGAATTAGGTTTCCATATAGCATTAAATCTCTAGTTCACATTAGGACCTGTGTATTTTAGATTGTTTCAGTTTTCTTCAAAATGAAAACTTGTGTGTATGTGAAAGTTTAAGAGTGTGAGTGTTTAAAGAGATGTTTTTAAAAGTAACTGACTACCTAAAATAATACTCACCTAGCCAACCTCATTTGTTTCTTCTTCCTTCAGTCAAAACCTCTCTCTCTCCCTCTCTCTCTCTCTCTCTCTCACACACACACACAATTACCAGTTATGTTGTTGGATGGTCACACACCCAATTAAACATACAAGGTACGTATTATCATTGAATAGTTAACTATTTAAAATAAATTTAAATGGTTACACATAATATATGTTGAAAAATAAATTACGCAATGAGCAGATTAAATAATTAATTAAAGGGCAATCATGTATTCAAAAAAATTGTTGTAGTAAACCAACAATAAAATGGTACAAGCAAGTAAACATCGTTGGATAATAACAAAATTAAGAAAATAGTAAAACACTTATCGATTAGATTGAGTCGCGTGAACAAGACTTTCCAAAGAAAAACTATTACCCCCTACTCATTCGATTTGGGGTACCAGACAAATTCTCCCCGGATAATGATCTCAAGAAATGTACAAAAGCTACCCTAATTACGAAAATAACCCCAAATTAAAAACTAGAAACGAGAAAGAAAATAACGACAAATTTGAAAAACCTATCGGCAGCATGCGGTCGTGTTCAGCATCTTCCACGATTGTGAGACTGAATAAATTCACCTCCAGATTTCCTCACTTGTCCCGCTTTACCAACTCGTGCTTTATCATACTGCATCATTATCCCCCCTTAGAAAATTTTGTCCTCGAACTCTAGCTGTTGCTTTTGGAAAGATATCTACGGAAATTTATCCTTAAATAGTTGACGAACTTTATACTTAATATTACTCGTCATTATATCCATCCAATCAGTCCAATAACATTGAATAAAGTTCTCAATGAGCAAATTCATAAGGTTCAAAGTTGACGAAAAGGTTGACTCATGAACATCAAATTGATCTTCATAAGGAGGACTACTTTTTCTCGCTTCAAACTTCCTATCAACTCATCTTTTAAAAAAGATTCGATATCGACCATTGTTATGTCAATAGTATGAGATGTCATCAATTTACATCTTTCAAAACCACGTTCAACAGTATTTTTCTTAGCTGAAAATTTCGGATTTGTGATCTCCATTCCAATATGCCTAGAAGGATCACTAGTACAGATTGAGGCTTAGGAAACGCAGCTTAGATATCGCTTTTTCAAAGCGCTATCTAAGTAGTACACTTCATAGCGTATCAACTATAATTAAGCCGTAAAGATTAAAAAAAATAAAAATTAGGAATCAAATAGTTGAGTTTTTTTTATCAATAATGATTGAATTCTGATCTATAGAAAAAATTAAGCAACCGATTGTTCTAAATCAGTTGAGTGTTTCCCCACTAAAAAGGGTTGTATTACCATATCATAAAAAGGGTTGTATTAACCTTTTCAAGATTTTCCAATCCCTGGACTGGATAATCCTTCGAAAAATAAGATCCCTGGAAAATGTAATTGTCGATAATTGATTCGGAAATGAGCAATGAAATAAAGAGAAATGGCTAAGTAATAATCCATTAAACCTCGAACATATTTTATTGATTTTTTTGTATTTAACACATCTGTTGGTCAACTTAATAGTAAATAGTAAAGGTCTATTGGCCGTCTCCATTTGCTTAACCACTAGGGTTTAGTAGTTGCAGGTTGACCTCCACCTTTGCTTGATTCTCCCTGAAACCATATAAACATGTAATGACAGATACGTAAATGGTAATATCTTTGAGAAAAAGGCAAATCAAAATAGCATTATATAAATATACCTTAATAGTGGAGGGAGCTTGGCCATAATCAATCTTTAAGAGATGCTTCACCGCATTCTACATAAAATCAGTAATATTAAACCCTAAAACAGAAACTATATATATATATATATCTGTGTGTGTGTGTGTGTGTGTGTATAAATATAATCTGTAGACATGCAAACCCTTAATGTAGCTAGTTCTCTCTTTGAGAGTGTTAGTGGTTCTTCAACAATTTGCTTTTCCTTAGCTTTAGACATATCTGAAGAATTCTCCATTTTGTAGCACTGAATCTATCTATGGCCAATGTATGTGTGTGTGTGTGTGTGTGTGTGTGTGTGTGTGAAAGTGAGAGAGGAAGGTGAAAGTTTAATAGTGAGAGGGTTGAGAGAAAAGTCCTAAAAACTAACGCTTGGATCCGCCAACTACCCTAGTTATTTTGTCTTGTCTTTTACCCCTTCAATCAAAATCTTCTCTCCCTCTCTCTTTATCTCTCACACACACCTAACACCACCAGTTAAGCTGCTAGTAAACATTTACAACATACTCCCTCCATCCCATAAAAAAGTTCTCATTTGTTTTTTATACGAAAATTAAGGAAAGATGTTAGAAAACTAAATGTTGTGAGTGGGAATGAGGGAGAAAGTGAGGTAGAGAACAGTGAGTGGAAAGGAGAGAGAAAGTGGAGAAAATCTTTCCTTGGTGCGTAAGTGGTACTTTTTAATGGGACACTTAAAATGGTAAAATGGGTACTTTGTTATGAGACGGAGGAAGTAATAACGACGGGGAGGTTGGTATTGTGAAACCAAAAGCTTAAAACACTTAAAACACAATGTAATAATCTCTCTGAAATACATAATTCCACAAAATTTTGTCTCAAAATAAGTACTTTTTTTGTTTTGGAGAATTTAGTAAACCATTCATCATCAAACAACAATATCTAAATCTAACTTACACTGATAATTCAAACTTAAAAAAAAAAACCAAAATAAGAGGAAGTGAGGGGAGTATGAGCGAGAGCACAGAATGAAGAGAGTGCTTAATAAACCTCACTTAAGGTAGTAATAAAAATAAAAATAATCTAATAAAGGTTTGAATAATCAAATGAGACTATAGTTATGAGACGTGAGACAACTATCAATTAAAGCAGATGGTAGGTGACTTTAGTGATGATACTATGGTCATTTTTTGTCTTTATCAAATATTAAACCACTACCCAAGTGCATTTATTTTGGTGGTAACCGACTAAATTGGAATATAAGATGTTTCTCCTTTAGACGATATACGCCTTGACTCCTCTCTTGTTAAAAAGAAAAATTATACCCAAAAAAAACACCAACGACAACTTGAAGTATTTAAAAAAACAACATCAGTCATTCCATTATTTAGAGTCACGCGACAATGCATATACTTGAATTTAAGGGTGGAATATTGTACTCGTCTATACCAACCAACCCGTGTACCAACCGTACCAATTATAATTGCTATATAGAAGTTGGTATACTGAAATTTTTGGTAGGTAGTACCGTACCACTTTATCTAATTGGTTGGTACACGGTATACAATATTGACTTTGATTCTTATACCATGTACCGACTTTATGTGTGTGTGTGTGTGTGTGTGTACACACACATATATTCAATACTCTCTCTAATTGTCTAGGTACTTGAAATATACAAAAGGTACTTTGGTCTATTTGATATGTCTTGATTGGTTATTTTAATATGTGTGAGAAATTCTAATAATACAAGTCTTTTGGGACGGATGGAGTATTAAATATTAGTTTTCTTTTTCTAACCATAAGTTACTTTATCACAATCTAGAAAATAATCCAAGCTGCCTTATTTTTGGTAGGTAGTACCGTACCACTTTTTCTAACCATATTTTGTATAGTCATTGTATTGTTTAGTTTTTCAAGACTTCAATTGTTTTATTTTTTCTTTAGTTTCAAGACCATATAATTTGTATTTGAGATTTATTATGTTATAATGTATTGTTTTTTACACTAGACAAGAAAGTGTAACAAAGAAAAAAATAATGTGTTTATTTTTTGTCTCCATTTACATTTGGTATATATCGTGTACAAATCGTACCAACCGAAGACCTACCGTACCAATAAACTTGGTATACCGACTTTTGTGGTTAGTACTGATACATATTTTTATGTACCAAATCATACTTGGTTGGTACATGATACATGTAAAATGCAATCGGTATACCAACCAATTCACCCCTACTTGAAATTAGATGCCACTTAAGAAATAGTTATATGCATATCATAGATATAAGTGAATTCAAATCATATTTAAAGAATATCTATAACCAATTGATGTTTGGCAAGTAGTTTTAAGACTTTAGTCTGTGTATTCTGAAAGACCATGTTTTCTTTAAACACTCTTATGGCCAATTAAAATGAGTAGAGAATATGTGTAGCGAAATTGATAAATTCTAAGGTCTTATAGTTGTTGTCTAACGAACATATTTCTATTCTTCGTGTTAATATGACTTCGCCTACGTCCAACCCTACTGTCCTTGATAAGTGAGATCAATTCACTATAATTTTTCCTACAAATTAGAGAGATTGATTAGGAAAGTTCCTCGAACTCCCTCTTCTTAATTGACACTTCAGTTAAGGCCGCTTGTTACAAAACAAATTCTCAATTTACACAGTTCTCCCTTTGAGTGACAATGGAGTTGTCAGATGGATCAACTCTTCGGATTGTGTTTTTTCCCCTTAATGTTTGCAAAGTTTGGTTCGGTTGAAAATTTGAAAAGGAAGGTGAAAATGGGTGAAGGGTTAATTGTCAAAGGTTTTGGGTTAGGTTCTTAGGGTGTAATCTTAATGTGTGCAATTTGTGTTGCTTGAACACACTAAGGTGGAAGGTTACTGAGAGGGGGGATAATATGGTATGGGATGTATACTGGTAGATGGAGAAGGTTATACCAATTTATAGGGAAGGATAGTGAAGTAGCCGTTGGTTGTCAAGAATGTTAGTTGTATTCATGAGTAGTCTTTGGTCTTCACAATTCAACACATTTGATGAGGAATTGGAATTGTAATAAGACCACTTTTATCTCAAAAGCAATCTCATATGATCCGTTTTCAACGTAGCATGCAAGTGGCTTTCTCTGAACTTGCAAAGTTCTTCTAGCGAAGTTCTTACTGTAGGGCCAAACGACTAATATATACCATGTACTTTTACGATTTGCATCAACTAATGTAATGTACATGTGAGTGTCTAATAAAGACAACGTGTAGCGACCCCAAAACCAGTCCCTATTTATTTTATATTTTATTTTATATTTTGAGAATTTTTAATTTGAACTTATATGTGCATTTTATGTGTTGCATCATATTTCATAATTTGCACATCTTAATTGATTATATGTGTTAGTTAAAGTGTTAGGAGTAATCTTTGTTAAGGGAGTTAATTGTGTTGGTTGAACCTTAGGATCTTTAGTGAAATTTATAACTTTAAGGGTTTAAGTGTTGAAAATGAAACGTTAGTGATTTAATTAAAGAAATGGGTAAAATCTTTACATGGTTATCTCATCTCCCTCCCTCCCCTGTGCACCTCACCATTTCTTTACAAATTTTCCCAAAATTCTTCTCTGAGGATTCCATGGAAGAAGGTGAGGAACATTTTATTCATTTTGATTTTCTTTCTTTTTACTTACTGCTCTATTTTCAAATCTAATTATACCAAAATGTTCAGGGTATTGAGTAGGCCATTTCTAACCGATCAAATAATATTTTCTCGATACATTTCTGGAAAATAGGTAAGTTACTAATTCCCCTTTAAATGTTAAATTGGTCATATATATGTTATATATACTATATGTGTTGAAAAATCATGTTTTGAATGTTTTTGTGATACTTGTAATTTTGGGGCAAAGGGGGTAGTATGTGAATTGAGTCTAGTTGGGTGTTAGAGTTGTTTGAAGCTGATTTTGCAGCTCTAGTGAAGTTTAATGAAGTTAAAAATGTTGATGTTATAAGTGTTAGTACTTTTGGGACGGTGAGACGAAGGGAGTATATCTAAATAGCCAAAATTTTGCTCCAGGCTTGATTACACGACTCGTGTAAGGTTACATGAGTCGTGTAGAGGAAAAATTCTGAAAGGGAGAATTGTTACACGAGTCGTGTACTGATACACGATTTGTGTAGAAATTGTTATACGAGTCGTGTAAGGTTACACGAGTCGTGTAAAGGCCAAATTCTGCACTTGTACATTTTACGTGCAATCTTCCGGAGGCCATAACTTCTTCATCCAGACTCCGTTTTGGTCGTGTAAACTATCGTTGGAAAGATCTTCTCGAGTACTACACGATGGGTTGGTTTTTCAGTTGGGTTATGATTTTTATAGTATGGAAATCCAGTAGGTGTTTAGTACCAAAAAGAGTATTAATGGTTCATTATGGTAGAGTTGGTCTTTTGTGATCAAGTTTGAATTGATGTGATCGTTTGGATTGATTGTGTGGTGACTTAATGTCAATGTCATGGATTCTATTATGAATACGTGTTTGCCTCTTTATGATGAGCTTGTGTGGTTCCCTACTTTGGAATCATACCCCGGTTGTTGTTTAAGCAAGTATTCTTTGCTACGCTTTTGTTTAAAGTCCAGCTGGTACTTTTTGTGTGAGTTCGGGCAATGGTAGGGGTTATAATGGCACACGAGACAAGTTTATTGTAAGGCTTCTACCATTGGTTTCCCATTTTTAAACCCCTTCCTTAGGTCAAAGGTTGGGCACTTTGGGTTATGACTCTGTGTCATTTTCCCCGTTGTTGTTGTGATTGTTTGGTTCCGGAACCCGTTTCAGCCCTTCGGTGCTGCTCAGTTGAAGCCTCTCAGATGGTTATTGTTTTGGTTCGAGAACTTTGGCTCAGTATCCACGTATGAGTGTTTATTTCCGCTTTATGTGTTGTATGATGAGTTGGTCGTTATTTCCAACCGGTATGGGACGGTTGGCGATAGGGAGCCTCTCATATTATGTGTTATATGCTATATGATTATTTGGTGACATTGTTACTTTATGTTTATCATATCAGCATGTAATGTAGATGCATTTTAGTAACTTACTGAGATTTATTCTCACCCCTTATTTGTTTACCGTTTTAGATAAGAAGGAGCCCAGGGGATAGGTCACATCACAGGGAGGACATTGAGGAGGAATTTTGGGTAAGACATTTTGGGAAGTGTTGTGTAAAGGATACATTATGTAAATGTAAAACCTTTTTGGTAGTGTATCCGTGACTTGATCGTTGTATCACCTCTTTTTGGTTTATGTTGGTGATTTGTAAATAGTAAGTAAATTTGGTAGTTGTAGTTAAGTATAGTTGTAGTTAAGTACTTAGTTTGAGAATGTTGGTTTGTATGACTTGAAGTCAAGTTCTAGTAAACATGGTTGGTTAAATGAGACTTTTTATAAAAGGATATTTCGAAAAAAATTCCTAAAATGTTTTATGACGTCTTCCGTGCGTGTCCCGAGCGTGGGGACAAGTAGGACCACGGGTCGGGGCACGACAGTTGGTATCAGATCTAGGTTGTAGATGGTCTAGAATGACAAAGTGAACTAGGAGGGTAGTTAAGTATGGAGTGAGTAACGTTGAGTGTTTTATGCAGGTACTCAGTAAAAATGGTTGAAAATGAGGGTGAGCAGTCTGGTACTGCAGGCCAGGGTAATGTAAGGGAAGAGGCTCGAGCTATATTCCAAGGAATGTTCGAGGCAGCTATGAAAACTATACATGATCATAGGCAAGGAGGAGAACATGCACCTCCGAGGTATGGTCTTGAGCAGTTTTTAAAGATGAAACCAACGGGTTATGATGGGGAACCGGATGTGACCAAGGTTGAGAGATGGATTGAGTCCATGGAAAAGATATTTGATGTCTTGGGATGTTCCGAAGAGGAGCGGGTCAAGTTTTCTACTTATAAGTTGGTTGGAGCTGCAGAATATTGGTGGAGAACACTGAAAGCTAGTTGGGATGAGGCGCATGTACCCTATACTTGGGAATTTTTTTTGAGGAAGTTCAAGGAGCATTTCATTCCGAGGGTGGATCAAGACAGGAAATAAGTGGAATTCCTTAGCTTGGAACAAAATACGATGTCGGTGGCTCAGTATGCAGCTAAATTCACGGAGTTATCCAGGTATTGCACTCACTTAGTTGCAATTGAGGAGAGGAAGGCAACGAGATTTGTGAAAGGATTAAAAACTGTGATCCGAACTCAACTAGTGTCCCACAAACTACAAGAGTTTCAAGATGCAGTTGATCGAGCCTATCAAGTGGAGCACGATATTGAAGAACATAAGAGGAAAGTGGAATTGGTAGGTGTGGGAAGACAAGGTAGACCACAACAACAGCGTAGTGATAATCGTGGAGGACAAGGAATATCAACACCATTTAGAGGGCAACCGCAAGGACAACCTATTGTTAGAAATCAAGGTAATATCTCCGGGAATCAGAATAAGAGGGTATGTAATTATTGTCAGAGAGAAGGGCATAGTGAAGAGAGGTGTTGGAAGAAACAGGGGAAGTGTTTAAACTGTGGACAACTTGGCCATTTTCAAAGAGATTGCCCTAGATCGAGGGGTCAACCATCGAGGAGTGGTGTTGGATCATCTCAGGGTCAGAAAAGAGATGCTTCAGGAAAACCTAAAGTTCAGGGTCATGTTTTCGCTATTACTCAGCAACAAGCTTCGGATGCTTCCACCGTGATAGGAGGTATAATTTCTATGTCAAGTTTGAGAGCACGTGCACTTATAGACCCCTGCTCATCGCATTCATATGTTTCTGTGCATTTTGCATCTCGATTGCATTCTTCCTCTGAGTCTTTGCCTTATGTGCTAGAAGTGTCGACTCCTATGGGAGATTGTTTGATAACTGATAAGGTGTTACGTGATTGTGATGTGCATATTAGTGAGCATGTTTTACTTATTGATTTAGTTATACTGCCATTGCAAGATTTTGATGTTATTCTGGGTATGGATTGGTTAAGTAAATATCATGCCTCTGTTGATTGTTTTAAGAAAGTGGTTACGTTTTCTATCCCTAGTGTGCATGTGTTTACTTTTGAGGCTGCTTCTTTGGGTAAGGGAATTCGTATTATTTCTTATGTGAAAGCTAGAAAGTTGTTGCACCGTGGTTATTCGGGGTATTTGGCCAGTGTTTTTGATACTACAAAAAGGTTGCCTGAAGTTGGGGATGTGCTTATAGTTAAAGAGTTTCCTGATGTGTTCTCTTTTGAGTATTCTATGCCTCCTGATAGAGAGATCAAGTTTGGTATTGACTTGCTCCCAGGTACAGCTCCAATATTAGAGGCACCATATAGAATGGCTCCGGCAGAGTTAAAGGAATTGAAAATTCAGCTACAAGAGTTACTCGATAGGGGATTCATCCGACCCAGTGTATCACCGTGGGGAGCTCCTGTGTTGTTTGTCAAGAAGAAGGATGGGTCTTTGAGACTATGCATCGACTACAGGAAGCTGAATAAAGTAACCGCAAAGAATAAATATCCTCTACCTCACATTGATGACTTGTTTGATCAACTTTAAGGGTCAGTCGTCTTTTCAAAGCTTGACTTGAGGAGTGGGTACCATCAGTTAAAGATTCGTTCTGAAGACATTTCTAAGACTGCTTTCCGTAGTAGATATGATCATTATGAATTTTTGGTTATGCCTTTCGGGTTGACTAATGCTCCGGCTGTTTTCATAGATATAATGAATCGGGTCTTCAAACCTTATCTTGATACCTTCGTGGTTGTATTTATTGATGATATTCTTGTTTATTCTAAGTCCAGAGAGGAGCATGAGCAACACTTGCGAATGGTTTTATCTATTCTTCGTGAGAAGCAATTGTTTGCGAAATTTAGTAAGTGTGCTTTTTGGCTCGATGAAGTCTCTTTTCTTGGGCACGTGGTTTCTAATAGAGGAATATCTGTAGATCCCTCCAAAATTGAAGCTATTTTGAATTGGAAGAGGCCTGAATCAGTTACGGAAATTCGAAGTTTCTTGGGTCTAGCCGGGTATTATAGAAGATTTATCGAGGGGTTTTCTAAAATTGTTACTCCATTGACTCAGTTGACTCGAAAGAATATTCCTTATGTGTGGGATGGAAAATGTCAACTTAGTTTTGAAGAGTTGAAGAAGAGATTGACTACAGCTCCTATTCTCGCACTTCCTAATGGAAACGACGACTTGGTGATTTATAGTGATGCTTCTAAAGAAGGCCTCGGGTGTGTGCTAATGCAAAATGGAAGGTTGATTGCATATGCTTCAAGGAAGTTGACTCCGAGTGAGCAAAAATTATCCTACCCATGACATGGAGCTAGCTGCGATTGTCTTTGCGTTGTACAAATGGAAACATTATCTTTACGGAGCCAAATTTGAGATATTTACTGATCATCAAAGTTTGAAGTACCTTTTCTCCCAAAAAGAGTTGAATAATAGGCAAAGAATATGGATGGAGCTATTGAATGATTATGATTGCACTATCTCTTATCACCTGGGTAAAGCAAATGTGGTAGCCGATGCCATTAGCCGGAAATCTTTTATGGCTTCATTGATGGTGCGTGAATGGAAGATGTTGGAGGATGCTCGAGATTGGAGTCCTTATGAATCAAAGCATGGAGCTACTTTTGCGAATATCCGAGTAATACCAGTCTTGATTCAACAAATAAAAGAAGCTCAGAAGGATGATCCGGAGTTAGTAAAAATAATGGATAAAATCAAAGATGGCAAATTTGAGGATTTCTCTCTCAATTCTGAAGGAGTGTTAACTTTCAGAGGTCGGTTATGTGTACCTTGTGTTGATGGAATTAAACGTCAAGTTCTTGATCAAGGCCACAAGTCGAGGTATACTATTCACCCCGGGAGCACTAAAATGTATCAGAATTTGAAGCAACACTTTTGGTGGAATAACATGAAGAGAGAAATAGCGGATTATGTATCCAAGTGTTTCACATGTCAACAAGTTAAAGCCGAGCATCAAAGACCTGCGGGGTTACTTCAACCATTAGAGATTCCGGAATGGAAGTGGGAACATGTTACTATGGATTTTGTGACGGGATTACCTCGCACTCGAAGAAGGCATGACGCAGTTTGGGTGGTCGTGGATAGGTTGACAAAGTCTTCTCATTTTCTACCTATTGAGATTAGTTACTCGATGGAAAGGCTTGCGACTTTGTATATTAATGAGATTGTGAGGTTGCATGGAGTCCCTGTGAGTATTGTATCTGATCGTGATCCTAGATTCACATCTTGGCAAGCGTGTCAGAAGGCTTTGGGTTCAGAATTGAAGTTCAGTACAGCATTTCATCCTCAGACAGATGGTCAATTAGAAAGAACTATTCAGATTCTCGAGGATATGTTGCGGGCTTGTTCAGTTGATTTCTCAGATTCTTGGGATACTCATTTACCTCTCGTGGAATTTGCCTATAACAACAGTTTCCAGTCAAGTATTGGGATGGCTCCATATGAAGCCTTGTATGGGAGGAAATGTCGGTCTCCGATTTGTTGGGATGAAGTAGGAGAAGCAAAAATTTGGGGTATTGATATGGTTAATAAATCGGTTGAGGAAGTTAAACTTATTCGGGATCGCTTGAGTACCGCTCAGAGTAGACAGAAAAGCTATAACGATCACCGGAGACGAGATCTTGAGTTTCAATCAGGTGACTTTGTGTTTTTGAAAGTTTCACCTAAAGTGGGGATTCGAAGGTATGGGAAGAAAGTCAAGCTAGCACCGAGGTATAATGGTCCATTTGAGATTTTGGGTAGAGTTGGAGATAGAGCTTATCGTCTTGCGTTACCTCCTTCTCTTGATAAGATCCATAATGTGTTTCATGTGTCTATGCTTCGAAAGTACGTGTATGATCCTTCTCATGTTTTGTCCGAGGTTCCCGAGGATATTGAACCGAGTATGTCTTACGAGGAGCATCCAGTTCAAGTCATTGATTCGAAGGTTCAAGAATTGCGAACTAAGAGTATTCCTCTTGTTAGAGTTGTGTGGAGGAACCATAATGTGGAAGAGTCAACTTGGGAGCTTCGGGAAGAGATCGAGAGGAAGTATCCTTGGTTGTTTGAGGGCTGAGGTAAGTAACCGTAAAAATTTCGGGTCGAATTTTCTTTAAGGGGGAGTGAGTGTAGCGACCCCAAAACCAGTCCCTATTTATTTTATATTTTGAGAATTTTTAATTTGAACTTATATGTGCATTTTATGTGTTGCATCATATTTCATAATTTGCACATCTTAATTGATTATATGTGTTAGTTAAAGTGTTAGGAGTAATCTTTGTTAAGGGAGTTAATTGTGTTAGTTGAACCTTAGGATCTTTAGTGAAATTTATAACTTTAGGGGTTTAAGTGTTGAAAATGAAACGTTAGTGATTTAATTAAAGAAATGGGTAAAATCTTTACATGGTTATCTCATCTCCCTCCCTCCCTCCCCCGCGCACCTCACCATTTCTTTACAAACATTCCCAAAATTCTTCTCTGAGGATTCCATGGAAGAAGGTGAGGAACATTTTATTCATTTTGATTTTCTTTCTTTTTATTTACTGCTCTATTTTCAAATCTAATTATACCAAAATGTTCAGAGTATTGAGTAGGCCATTTCTAACCGATCAAATAATATTTTCTCGATACTTTTCTGGAAAATAGGTAAGTTACTAATTCCCCTTTAAATGTTAAATTGGTCATATATATGTTATATATGCTATATGTGTTGAAAAATCATGTTTTGAATGTTTTTGTGATACTTGTAATTTTGGGGCAAATGGAGTAGTATGTGAATTGAGTCTAGTTGGGTGTTAGAGTTGTTTGAAGCTGATTTTGCAGCTCTAGTGAAGTTTAATGAAGTTACAAATGTTGATGTTATAAGTGTTAGTACTTTTGGGACGGTGAGATGAAGGGAGTATATCTAAATAGCCAAAATTTTGCTCCAGGCTTGATTACACGACTCGTGTAAGGTTACATGAGTCGTGTAGAGGAAAAATTCTGAAAGGGAGAATTGTTACACGAGTCGTGTACTGATACACGACTTGTGTAGAAATTGTTACACGAGTCGTGTAAGGTTACACGAGTCGTGTAAAGGCCAAATTCTGCACTTGTACATTTTACGTGCAATCTTCCGGAGCCAATAACTTCTTCATCCGGACTCCGTTTTGGTCGTGTAAACTATCATTGGAAAGCTCTTCTCGAGTACTACACGATGGGTTGGTTTTTTAGTTGGGTTCTGATTTTTATAGTACAGAAATCCAGTAGGTGTTTAGTACCAAAAAGAGTATTAATGGTTCATTATGGTAGAGTTGGTCTTTTGTGATCAAGTTTGAATTGATGTGATCGTTTGGATTGATTGTGTGGTGATTTAATGTCAATGTCATGGATTCTATTATGAATACGTGTTTGCCTCTTTATGATGAGCTTGTGTGGTTCCCTACTTTGGAATCATACCCCGGTTGTTGTTTAAGCAAGTATTCTTTGCTACGCTTGTGTTTAAAGTCCAGCTGGTACTTTTTGTGTGAGTTCGGGCAATGGTAGGGGTTATAATGGCACACGAGCCAAGTTCATTGTAAGGCTTCTACCATGGGTTTCCCATTTTTAAACCCCTTCCTTAGGCCAAAGGTTGGGCACTTTGGGTTATGACTCTGTGTCATTTTTCCCGTTGTTGTTGTTGTGATTGTTTGGTTCCGGAATCCGTTTCAGCCCTTCGGTGCTGCTCAGTTGAAGCCTCTCAGATGGTTATTGTTTTTGTTCGAGAACCTTGGCTCAGTATCCACGTATGAGTGTTTATTTCCGTTTTATGTGTTGTATGATGAGTTGGTCCCTATTTCCAACCGGTATGGGACGGTTGGCGATAGGGAGCCTCTCATATTATGTGTTATATGCTATATGATTATTTGGTGACATTGTTACTTTATATTTATCATATTAGCATGTAATGTAGTTGCATTTTAGTAACTTACTGAGATTTATTCTCACCCCTTATTTGTTTACCGTTTTAGATAAGAAGGAGCCCAGGGGATAGGTCACATCACAGGGAGGACATTGAGGAGGAATTTTGGGTAAGACATTTTGGGAAGTGTTGTGTAAAGGATACATTATGTAAATGTAAAACCTTTTTGGTAGTGTACCCGTGACTTGATCGTTGTATCACCTCTTTTTGGTTTATGTTGGTGATTTGTAAATAGTAAGTAAAGTTGGTAGTTGTAGTTAAGTACTTAGTTTGAGAATGTTGGTTTGTATGACTTGAAGTCAAGTTCTAGTAAACGTGGTTGGTTAAATGAGACTTTTTATAAAAGGATATTTTGAAAAATTTTCCTAAAATGTTTTATGACGTCTTCCGTGCGTGTCCCGAGCGTGGGGCCAAGTAGGACCACAGGTCGGGGCACGACAACGTACTTTAGGGTTACCTTTCAAATATTGCAACAATTGTTTTTTACGAATAACAGTGTTAAAATTCTAACGAAATATTGATGTGCCATATGAGATATTAAAATTTTAATGAAATGTTGGAGGTGAAAACTAACTTTCTGTTACACCCTTCTTCCCTCTAAAATCCCTCTATCACCCCTCCCAAACCAATCAACCGCCCATGCCATTACACTACCTTTATCACCATCTTTACAATCGCGATTATTCCGTTAACCACTAACACCACGACTACTAGTTGATTTGAGAACTAGGTTTTCACCTAATTAGTTTCAGAGAAAAGTTTGTTCTTATTTATTAGTTTAATTCAAAATTTGACTCTTTTTTTTCACAATAACCCAAATCATATAAAAACCAATGACAACGACAAAAGCCCACATTCAAAATCACATTCAAAAATCAACACCAATTAAAACCCACATGAATTTTAGGCTGTCAATATGGGGCTTGAATGACGATTGACGCAGACTCTAAGGCATGAATTTAGATTAATTCCTAGATTTTATGAGTTTATTGACATCATATTTGAGAAATCGTTTTTGGTTGTCTAAGGTTGCCGATGTAGGAGAGTGTGTTGAGGCCAATCGGCTGCATATCTGGGCTGTTAGGGAATTGGGGGGATCTCCTCATCCACTAGCCCATACTAGCAGTCATCAACATGGAGAAACAAACGACACATGATAATATAATATGAAAGAACAAGAAAACCATGAATTTGTTCACCCGGTTGACCATCCATATGGCTATATCCGGAGGCACCAAGCCAGGATATCACTATAATAATATGTTGATTGTTACAATTTACACATACACTCACACAGATCTAGTATAGCTACTCTCCAATAGCAACCCTATCCTACATATTATTAGCACTCCCCCAAGAATACACAAGTAACACGGTCATGGTCGGGTTGTAAGATCGCCTCCCATGGCTCTCCTAGGCCCTCGGCCCCCTCCTAGACAAATATTTTCTGCTCTCTCTTTTGATATCCTAACTTTCTCCTACACAAAGTAAAGTACAAAATATTATGGTGATAGTCACAATATATTTATAGGGATACAAAACCTAATCCTGATCAAAACCTAATTACCTGGAGTCCCTGAGACGAAAGGAGTATAGTTAGAATAAAGAAAAAATTAATATCAATAAGGAAAGTTAATTCCTTAAGGAATTAATATTCCTTTTCTCCATCCCCTGGTCCACGTGAAAAGCAACTTGGACAAACTTCTTTCCAAGGCCAACTTCTAATTCACGCCAGGCTTCAATTGTGGTTCGGCCGAGTACTTCTCCGGGTTCGGCTGAATCTTCTCACCACTCTATCCCGGTTTTGACTCTTTGTTCCTCCGCAGTTTTGACCCTCTCTTAGGTTTTGACTCCATTCCCAACAATCTCTCACCTGGAGACATAAACCACCATTATGACATACTCCATCAAACTCCTACCAGAGAATGATCTACCAAATATTTTACCATCATGTTAAGCCTCCACGCTCTTTCACCATGACGAGCCTCCACGCCCAAGTAATAAGGCGAGTTGAAACCAAGCGACACTTCAACCTCTCTTTGTTAGATTCTTCTTGCCTCCCCAAATCAACTTCTACCTTGATTTCTCTCCGCAATTCTAACTTCGTCTTCTCCCTCCTAGATCCACTCCCTTTGCAATGATCCCCAAGAAACTCAGACATACCTTGCTTCTTGCTTTGTCTTCTTATGGTCTTTTATCACTCTCTGTTAGGGCCACTTGACTCCCGCCGCATTGCAACTTTTGAGTCACTCTCCCCCCTAACATACAGTTTATTGATGCCTCTCTGTTTTTACACCAATGGGCCGATCTTCACGCCTCCCACCCAGAACAAATTTGATATTGTCAATAGAGTACAATATCCTCCTAACCCCTATCCATCGTTTGCTAGAAGTCCTCCTCTTCCCACGTGGTCAAACCGGCTTATACCACTCACCTTTGCATCGTCGGCTGCTTACGCAAGTGCCTGATGCATTCCTCCTCTTTCATATTTTCTCCAACCACCTTGACTGCCCCCATAAACCTTTGAACACCTCCGAGACATCTTGATTTCTGCATCTCCAAATTCCACCTCGAATCTCTGCCGATCTCATAAGAAACACACGAACTAATTCAGACTGTCTGACCTTCTGCACGATTATGACCTATTTGGCACACTCTTGCTTCAATCAAAAAACTACAGCAGCTCTCAGATTAATCATGCACATCTTCCATATGAAGCATATGCACTGCACGAAATCTACATGTGCGCTGCACAAAGCCTGTACTTGCAATGCACGGATTCTGCACGTGCACTGCACGAAAAATATGTTGTCTCTATTTTTCACCATGGATCTCCCGAATCTAAAACCAAAGCTCTTGATACCAGTTTTTGGGGAATTGGGGGCATCTCCTCATCCACTATCCCATACTAACAGTATCAACATCTAGAAACAAACGACACATGATAATATAATATGAAAGAACAAGAACACCATGAATTTGTTCACCCGGTTCACCATCCCTATGGCTACATCCGGAGGCACCAAGCCTGGATATCACTATAATAATATGTTGATTGTTACAATTTACACATACACTCACACAGATCTAGTATGGCTACTCTCTAGTAACAACCATTTCCTACATATTATTATCTCTCCCCCAAGAATACACAAATAACACGGTCATGGACGGGTTGTAGGATCGCCCCCCATGGCTCTCCTAGGCCCCCGGCCGCCTCCTAGACACTATTTTGTGCTCTCTCTTTTGATATCCTAACTTTCTCTTACACAAAGTAAAGTACAATATATTATGGTGATAGTAGTCACAATATATTTATAGGCTATCATGAATGGACCCTAGCAGGCTATCATGATTACCCAAATAATATAACTTGTCAAAGTTCATTTATCCTTATAACATTTATCACAACCCATTTGTCCATGATTTCATTGAACATAAGTCATGGTCCATAGTCAACTTACAATGTTCAATACTTTTCTCGATTTTGAATACATTGATAGTACAAATGACATTGATCATATCAACTCATTTGAGCACGGCCATACATTTCATCAATACTATTCATCAAGGGGCCCCAATCTTGACATCTTTCACGAAGAGGGACAAATTCCATCTTGACTTATTACTCTTCCCTACATTACTCCGATCATGCTAATCATAAAAGTTTTGTACAAAGTTGAATACAAGTAAAAAAATCAATCCATATCCATTTCTGATTTATAATTAGAAGGAAAAATTTAACTACAGGAAACAAAAATTAGGATTATCAAATTCCAATTTCCACAAACGCATGAAACAAATATAGCAACCGAACCCAAAACATTAAAAAGGGTACTTCAATAATACATACACCGTCGTTACACTAGTAGAAGTTAAATTCTTGTAAATTTTTGTCTATTAACAATAAAATGATGACAGTTTTAGCAGCAATATCAAACCCCAAATTAAACCGGAGGTCATGACCTCGATTTTTTAGTTATAATTGGACGTATTGCAAAACATTTTTGGCATCATATGTCATGCGAAATGACCAAAAGTTCAAGAGAAATTACGAGTTAAAATGGCACATGCCAGTTTTCCATTCAAATTAATTTGATTTTGTTTCTTCAGTCCCAGAATGAAATGGCCTAAAGTGAGAAAATTTAATCTATAGAATCCCAAGTGATACAACATGTAAACTTTAGGGTAGCAAAGTGAGAGTAAACATGAGAAGTTTTTAATTACTGATGCATAAAAATTATCAACTAGATTAAAATAGGGACACATCTTTTTATTTCATTTGCAGAAAATTTATGCTTGTGCACATCATATTATAGCCAACTTAAAACGCTGCCCATATGCTTGAAACATCCTCACTCTCTCCGCTAGGATTGCTGACAGTATGAATCTGGGAAGTAGTGCTTGACTCGCCCTGAGACCGTTTAACAAGAATGGCTAAATGTCAAAACTTTTATTCCATGAATCAAATGAAAATAAATTAGTTTCACGCATATGAGACACACTATTCGGGATAGATGGAGTACATGTTTGTACAAAAGTATACATGAAGTAGTAAAGTTAATTACCTGTGCCAGAGAGGATCTGCTCGGTTCTGCTTGGACTGTGGGAAAATGAAGAGGGGTGGGATCCTGTGTCAAAGTATCGAAACTCACTGTTTACATCGACGTCAAATTTACAAGAATTAAAGAAACCTATATTAAAATTCTAATCGTTAATAAAACAAGTAATTATTACTAACCACAAGCATCGTCTGTGGTTCTCTAGGGATGATCTTAGTTTCCTCTCCAGCTTGCTTCCCAGTTTTTTCTGGTACATTTTGTTGGGTTTTGTAGTAATATGCGCAGCGGAATTAAGCATTTAAAATTTTATGAAACCCAAAGCTTATAGATCCATTCATATGATTAAGTCAAATACATCTACAATGAATACTAGAATACTATTAAAGCGTTTGATCAACAACCTTGAATTCGATGGAGCTTTTCGAAACTTGATCACGAACACAATCACGAACAAGATCACGAACTTGAAGATGATAAGCTTCACCCTCTAACGGTATCCACACCACGAACGAATATCAAGAAACTCTTGATCTTGGTTTCTAGACCAATTTGTGAAACACGATTTCACAATGATGAACTATATGGAATATTTGTGATCTCTTGTTCTTCACTTTTATGATCTTAGAACAAGAATAAAACCTCTCAAACTCTTTGAAAGATTCTCAAAATGCATCGGACTGATTAGGCTATTTAGAGGTTGTTTATATACTTGTTAAACCTATTCCAAATAGGTAACAAGTGATTAAACCCGCAAGAAAACGTATTAGGAAAGTCCCAGTCAAAACAGGACAGAAGATCCTCCCGGGTATTGACCATGGTCCGGCCGGATCCCTCAAGGTCCGCCCGGGTCCTTTGGGTGGTCCGACCGGACCTCTCCCTTTTCCAGTTTTCTCCTCTAATTTCCTAATATTCCTTAAAGGCCCTTCGACTCAAAATTCCAATTAAGTCCTTTTAAGATTCGTTCTAATATGTGTGACCCTTTAGAATTACACTAAGTTAGCAATGGTCATAAACCCATAAGATATGATTAGGTTTTAGCAAACCGTCATACCTACCCAATTAGTATAACTATATAAGTTCGTATCCTTAATAGAACATATCACAATCTCTTTGTTCTCGATGTCTATTGAACGTAAGTCATGGTCAATGGTCAACTTACATAGTTCAATGCTTTCTCGATCCCGAATGTATTGATACTACAAATCATATTTGAGCACGGCCATACATTTCATCAATACCATTCATCGAGTGGCCAAAGATTGACATCTCTCTTGACGAGGAATAAATCCCATCTTGACTTATTACTCTTCCCTACATGATTCCGATTACGCCAATCATATTCTTTATAGCTACCCGGTTAGGGGTAACGTTTGAATATGTCAAACGTAATGTTCATCAAGTGGAAGACTGTAATAATCTCAGGTCTTAAAGATTCAAGTGATATAACTATATGAGACTTAATTATGACATTGTGACCATGACATAAATCTCATACGGGTCAGTCCAGTATTTGTTCTCCAACAATTACCCATAAGTTTAATTGTATCCCATACACCATAATCATCATATGATTGTCTATTAAACTTATACTAACAATTAATCATAATTATCAGGGATGGGATTATTATAATAAACATGCAAAGGATATAATAATCAAACATTCAATATCTTTATTAAAACATAATCAATAGATAACATTAATCGTTCTCATAACGTGCCTAGAGCATACAACACCAACAATCTCCCACTTGCACTAGGCCTAATTAATGTATCGAATACCCATAGACCTAACATGACCATCATGTTTTGCTTGCGGAAGACCCTTTGTTAATGGGTCGGCAATGTTATCATCAGTCGGTACTCTGCATATATTCACGTCTCATATATCAACGATCTCTCGACTGATATGATAATGCCTAAGTATGTTTTTGGATTTTTGATGTGATCTCGGTTCCTTTGCTTGAGCAATAGCACCATTATTATCACAATAAAGGTCTATTAGATTAGCAATGCTAGGAACCACCTCTAGTTCACCAATGAACTCCTTGATCCAAACAGCCTCTTTTGCAGCATCAGATGCAGCAATATACTCAGCTTCAGTTGTAGAGTCTGCGACGGTACTTTGCTTAGAACTCTTCAAGTAACAGCACCTCCATTAAGCACAAATACCAATCCAGATTGTGATCTTGAATCATCCTTGTCGGTTTGGAAGCTTGCATCTGTATAACCACTTACAATAAGATCATCTTCCATACCTCCATACACCAAGAACGAATCTTTAGTCCTTCACAAATACTTAAGAATCATCTTGACTGGAATTCAGTGACTTTCACTAGGATCTGATTGGTATCTGTTCGTCATGCTCAAAGCATACGAGACATTGGGTCTAGTAAATATCATAGCATACATGATTGATCCAATAGCATAAGCATATGGAATCCCAATCATTCTCTCACGCTCATCAGTTGTCTTAGGACACTGATTCTTGCTTAGAGTTATGCATGGCCTACTGGCAAATTTCCTCTCTTAGAGTTTTCCATGCGGAATCTCTTAAGAACTTTGTCAATATATGTATCTTGACTTAAATCAATCAATTTCTTAGATCTATCACGATAGATCCTAATGCCAAGGATATAAGCAGCTTCTCCCATATCTTTCATTGAAAAACACTTTCCTAACCAAATCTTTATAGACTGCAGTGCAGGAATGTCATTTCCCATGAGCAATATGTCATCAATATATAGTACTAGAAATAATACTACACTCCCACTAATCTTCTTGTATACACAAGGTTCATCTTCGTTCTTGATGAAGCCAAACTCTTTGACTGATTCATCAAACCGAAGATTCCAACTCCTAGAGGCTTTCTTCAATCCATAGATGGATCTTTGCAACTTGCATACTTTGTTAGAATTTTCTAGAATTACAAAACCTTCAGGTTGTGTCATGTAAACATCCTCAAGTAAGTTCCCATTAAGGAACGCTATTTTGACATCCATTTATCATATCTCATAGTTAAAATATGCGGCTATGGCAAGTAAAATTCTTATAGACTTGATCATTGCTACGGGCGAAAAAGTTTCATCGTAGTCAATACCATGAATCTGCCTATAGTCTTTCGCTACAAGTCTAGCTTTGTAAGTATGCACCATTCCATCCATGTCAGTTTTCTTTTTGAAAACCCACTTGCATCCTATGGTTTTACACCTTCGGGTGCATCAATCAAGTTCCAAACTTGATTATCATACATGGACTTAATTTCAGATTCCATGGCTCCAACCCATTTATCTGAATCAGGAGCGAACATCGCTTCTTGGTATGAAGTAGGTTTGTCATCAACTATGACTTCCACTTCATTGCTATCCGTCATGAGAAATCCATATCTCTCAGGTTCGGATCGCACCCTACCAGTTCTGCGAGGAACTTGAGTATTCTGATTAGGTTCCACAACTCCTTGTGAAACTTGATCAGATCCAACAATCGGTTCCATGTAATTTTCGGGTTCTTGAACCTCTTCAAGACTAATTTTACTCCCACTAGTTCTTTTAAAGAGAAACTCTTTCTCTAGAAAAGCACCATCTCGTGCAACAAACACTTTGTTGTCCGTGCGGTTGTGAAAGTAGTATCCTTTAGTTTCCTTAGGATATCCCACGAAAATACACTTATCAGACTTGTGTGTGAGTTTGTCAGAGATAAGTTTCTTGACATATGCCTCACAACCCCAAATCTTCATAAAAGAAAGATTAGGCTTCTTTCCTTTCCACATCTTATATGGTGTCTTTGAAACAGATTTTGTTGGAACATTATTTAGTGTAAGAGCAACAGTTTTTAGTGCATGTCCCCAAAAGGATAAAGGAAGATCAACTTGATTCATCATGGAGCGGACCATATCCAATAAATCCGCTCAGACACACCATTCCATTGTGGTGTTCCAGGTGGAGTTAATTGTGAAACAATTCCACAATCTTTAAGATGATTGTCAAATTCTTGGCTTAAATATTCTCCACCACAATCAGATCGAAGTGCTTTAATAGTTTTGCCAAGTTGATTTTGTACTTAATTTTGAAATATTCTAAATATCTCAAAAGATTCACTTTTTATGTTTCATTAAGTAGACATAGCCATATCTACTAAAATCATCAGTGAATGTTATGAAGTATTGATATCCTCCCCTAGCACTGCTGCTCATTGGTCCACATACATCAGTATGTATGAGTCCCAATAAGTCACTAGCCATTTCACTACTCTTAGTAAAAGGTGTCTTTGTCATATTTCCAAGTAAACAAGACTCACATGTTTCATATGATTCAAAATCATGTGAATCTAAAAGTCCGTCCCCATGGAGTTTTGAGATACGTTTCTCATTAATATGACCAAGACGGTAATGCCACAAATAAGTATGATTTACATCATTAGGTTTGAATTTCTTATTTACATTACAAATATTCTCATTATTTCTATTTTTAACATCAAGAACATAAAGGCCATTAAAAGAACATGCAGTACAATAAAGCATCTCATTTAAATAAATAGAAAACTTCTTATTTTTAATAAGAAAACCATAACCTTCATTATCCAAACAAGAAACTGAAATAATATTTCTACTCAAATCCGGAACGTAATAACAATTGTTCAAAACAAGAATTAATCCGCTAGGTAAAATTACATCATATGTTCCTACGGCTAATGCAGAAACTCTTGCTCCATTCCCCATACATAGGTCCACTTCGCCATCTTTGAGTAGCCTCCTATTCCTTAGTGCCTGCACATTTAAACAAATGTGAGATCCACATCCGGTATCTAATACCCAGGAACTAGAAGTAGAAAGTAGAATATATATAACATAGATACCCGAAGTAGATGCAGTCCCACTGCCCTTGTTCTTCTTTAACTCTTACTTGTAAACCTTGCAATTGCGTTTCCAATGACCAATCTCATTGCAGTGGAAACAAATTGTATCCTTTTGGAAAGAAGGTTTAGCCACATTAGCATTAGCAACAGTTGCCTTGCTAATCTTGGGTTTGACAACTTTTGCCTTACCCTTTCCTTTGCCTTTATGGCCCTTTCCTTCCTTTGACACTATGAGCACATGAGCGGCTTCTTTACCGATTTTCTTTTCCGCTGTCTTTAGCATCCCATGCAACTCAGACAGGGACTTATCCATGCCATGCATATTAAAGTTTATTACGAACTGATTATAGCTCTTGGGAAATGAATTAAGAATAAAATCAGTGGCCAACTCAACATTAATAGGATGGCCAAGCCTCTATAGATGTTCAAAGTGAGCCTTCATCTTTAGAACATGAGGGCCCACAGCCTGCCCTTCGCTCATCTTGCATGAGACCAAGGCATCTATAGTATCGAACCTTTCTTGCCTTACCTGTTCTTGAAACATATCTTTCAACTCAACAGCAAAGTCATATGCCTCCAAGTGTTCAAGAGTCTTCTGAAGCTCAGATCACATGGCAGCATGCATTAGACAGCCCACCTCACGAGAATCACTTTTGTGCTTCTTGTAGGCGTTTCTCTCATCCTTAGGGGCAGATGATTCAAGTTCCTCATGAACGGGTTCATCAAGAATATAGAGCTTGTCTTCATGCCTTAGAAAAATTCTAAGGCTTCGAATCCAATCCGTGAAGTTAGCTCCATTCTCTTGAAGCTTTTCCTTCTCAAGGATAGATCGCAATGATAAAGAACTTGTATTTTGAGCCATTATCTACGATTATGCAAAACATGTAATCACATATAAGTACCAACTTAATTTTAAAGATATTATAAATATTAGTATTTCACAAATACTCCCACTAAATTATATAACATTCATATACATCTAATGTATAATATAATTTTAAATGGGCTAAGATCCATATTTCATTTAATTTTACGTCCGCGAGGGCAGGATGCATAAAATTAAACTATTTAGGTAGATAACTCATTATCAATCATATCATATATGACTCTTAGATCTTTTATGAGATTCTATCAAGAAATCATATGTCATGTATGTTTTAATCTCATCTGTGCCTTAGGCCCAAAACTCTTTTGATAGCCTAATTAAGTCAACCCACTTTAAACGCATAGGAACCACTCTTTCACTCATCTTGTTCATACATGAATAAAATCAATGCACCTCGCGATGGTTAGAGCGCGCATGAAAGTACCCTTGTAATCCCAAGTGTTTTAATCATGGGTTGGCACGAAACTTAAATTTTAAAGAAGGTTCACAACATATAGCATATAACACATTTATGATCACATAAGATAAACATGTTACACATCAAGTTTAGTCATTAAATTAATCTTTATTAATTTAAGCATGATTTTGTGTCATTAGTTTCTCTATAATTATGAGGATGAGACTCTTTTGAACTTTGGTTATCATCTCCAAATCAAGACAACAAGAAGTACGGCCAAACTAAGCCATAAGGCAACCACAATTCCGCACTAATTCAAGAAACCAAGAAAGTAGTCCATGTGGCCGAAACTAAGCAATAGATGGTCTCGATGAACGTAGGCCAATTGTATTCACAATTCCACATGGATCTCTAATCTTTGAATCAAGAACTTTGTTTCTCAATTTTAGCAATTATGAACTCTTCATAATTCTAACTTCATTTTATCTTTGAATCTTTGATTACGATCAAGTTTGGGAAACACAGTCTCGAGAACGTAGGCTAGCCATCCAAACCTTGAACCAATCTCAGAATTCAACAGACTAAAACAAATAGGAATTTCAAACCACTGGCCCACCCCACGACCCTAGCCATCTTCCCGCTCTAGACCCGCAGGTCCGGCCGGGTCGCTTGATAGGTCCGGTCGGACCCTCTGGAAAAACATAAGTTTTTCAAGTTTCGAAAATTTGTCTCAAAATTGTTTTTTCCCGATTCAATTAGGATTTGGTGTTCTTGATGATCCAATCACCATGAACATCAGAACCTTGAATAAACAATTTATTCATGAATCTCTAGATTATCAAAACTTTGATCAAATCAAAAATTGATGATCCTAACAATTTTAATCCAACATAATTTTTATTGCGATTGAATAATGCGATTAAATTTTATAAAACAATAAACCACATAAAACGGATATAACACATAAATATCATAATCTCAATATTCAAATCATGCTAGGCACATAAACAATTTATACACATACAACATGATTATGTATTGAAATAATCAACATGAACGGGGCTCTGATACCACTGTTGGGTTTCGTAGTAACATGCGCAGCGGAATTAAGCATTTAAAATTTTATGAAACCCTAAGCCTATAGATCCATTCATATGATTAAGTCAAATACATCTACAATGAATACTAGAATACTAACCCTTGAAGCGTTTGATCAACAACCTTGAATTCGATGGAGCTTTTCGAAACTTGATCACGAACACAATCACGAACAAGATCACGAACTTGAAGATGATAAGCTTCACCCTCTAACGGTATCCACACCATGAACGAATATCAAGAAACTCTTGATCTTGGTTGCTAGACCAATTTGTGAAACACGATTTCACAATGAAGAACTATATGGAATATTTGTGATCTCTTGTTCTTCACTTTTATGATCTTAGAACAAGAATAAATCCTCTCAAACTCTTTGAAAGTTTCTCACAATGCATCGGACTGATTAGGCTATTTAGAGGCTGTTTATATACTTGTTAAACTTATTCCAAATAGGTAACAAGTGATTAAACCTGCAAGAAAACGCATTAGGAAAGTCCCAGTCAAAACAGGACAGAAGATCCGCCCGGGTATTGACCATGGTCCGGCCGGATCCCTCAAGGTCCGCCTGGGTCTTTTGGGTGGTCCGACCGGACCTCTCCCTTTTCCAGTTTTCTCCTCTAATTTCCTAATATTCCTCAAAGGCCCTTCGACCCAAAATTATAATTAAGTCGTTTTAAGATTCGTTCTAATTTGTGTGACCCTTTAGGATTATACTAAGTTAGCAATGGGCATAAACCCATAAGATATGATTAGGTTTTAGCAAACCGTCATACCTACCCAATTAGTATAACTATATAAGTTCATATCCTTAATAGAACATATCACAATATCTTTGTTCTCAATGTCTATTGAACGTAAACCATGGTCAATGGTCAACTTAAATAGTTCAAAGCTTTCTCGATCCCGAATGTATTGATACTACAAATCATATTTGAGCACGGCCATGCATTTCATCAATACCATTCATCGAGTGGCCAAAGCTTGACATCTCTCTTGACGAGGAACAAATCCCATCTTGACTTATTACTCTTCCCTACATGATTCCGATTACGCCAATCATATTCTTTATAGCTACCTGGTTAGGGGTAACGTTTGAATATATAAAACGTAATGTTCATCAACTGGAATACTGTAATAATCTCAGGTCTTATAGATTCAAGTGATATAACTATATGAGACTTAATTATGACATTGTGACCATGACATAAATCTCATACGGGTCAGTCCAGTATTTGTTCTCCAACAATTACCCATAAGTTTAATTGTATCCCATAAACCATAATCATCATATGATTGTCTATTGAACTTATACTAATAATTAATCATAATTATCAGGGACGGGGATTATTATAATAAACGTGCAAAGAATATAATAATCAATATTCAATATCTTTATTAAAACATAATCAATAGATAACATTAATCGTTCTCATAACGTACCTAGAGCATACAACACCAACACATTTGGCTCCTCCATTTTTGTGTGTAGAGAGAGAGAGTTAGAGAGAGAGAGAGAGAGAGATGGTTGAGGTTTAGCTGTGGATCTAATTTATGGAAAAAATGAGTGCATGATCAACGCGGGGGGAAGGGGAGCGAGGATAACGTGTCATTGTGGAGGAACAAGTAACGCATGGCGAATTTGGACATATTAGAATCATGATTCAAGTAGTCCATGGTTTCATGCCAAAGCACCTACCCCCTTCTTTGTCTCTTTCTTTCAATCTATGAAAAAAATGCATTATATGCAATGAATTAGGTTTCCATATAACATTAAATCTCTAGTTCACATTAGGACCTGTGTATTTTAGATTGTTTCAGTTTTCTTCAACATGAAAACCTGTGTGTATGTAAAAGTTTAAGAGTGTGAGTGTTTAAAGAGATGTTTTTAAAAGTAACTGACTACCTAAAATAATACTCACCTAAATGATAAAGAATGAGGTTATGAGGATTAACCAAATGGAAAGAAGCAAGTTTTCAGGGATAAAACCCTAATACGTTTTCGGGGATAAAACCCTAATGATTGCACAATTATAAATATAGTTTCATTGATCAAAAAGTCTGTCGCATACAAAAAACATAACAAACTATTATACTACTAAAAGAACATTCAAGAAACCCTAACATTCAGCTACCCTGATTACGAAATTAACCCTAAATTAAAAGTTTAAAACAAGAAAGAAAATAACGAAAAATATGAAAAACCTATCGGCGGCACGGATGTGTTGTGCATCTTGAACGGTCGTGCGACTGAACAAAATTTGCTCCCAGATTTCCTCGCTTGTCCCGTTTTACCAACTCGTGCTTTATCATACTGCATCATTAGGAGGTAAGGGGATCAGTGTATCTTAGCCTACATCCACTGAGATTCAGGTTATTTGATCTCACCTAAACCCTAGGATTTGGTATTATCACCTCTTGGTCTTCTTTCGGGTTCCACTTCACTTTTAAACCTATCAGTACAACCCTCCTCACATGTTTAACACACATAATTTATCACAAGTTTACATCATATTATAAGCAGCAAAATACAATCTCAATCTCTGTATCAATTCTCTTCTCAAGAACACTTGAGATCTAACGTAGTTTTCTCCACCTCTACTCAAAGTGAGGTACAAACCTCTTCTTTTTACTACATAGTTTCTTTGTTTTATTACTTCCATAAGTAACTTTTAGCATGCAATGACCATAACAAAGCATAGGATCGGAAACATTCCATCATTAGAATTTATTGGCATCTCTTACCAGAAATTCCAATAATGCTAACATTAACCTAAATTACATTATTGCGTAATATCAAAGCAAGGCCGATGATTAGATTGGGAGGGGTGGGTGCTTTACGCCTCCCTACAGTCACTTACCCTTAAAACGATGAAATATCATTAAAATCACGTTTCTTATTGTTTTTTGTTAAATACATAAGCTGCGACTCAGTCAAATCAAGAGAAAAGGTAAGCAAAACTGAATACTCGATTTCACAATAATTCTTATAGTGGCGACTCTACTGAAAACTCTGAATGTTCAAGAGATTCTCATACGGATACAACCAACAACTGTGATTCATTTATCATTAGTAATAAAATCCACTCATTTATTAGTTGCCATAGCTAGACATGGAACAAGACCCAGTTGCACAAATATTTAGCAGCTAATTAAGCAACAACAAATTATGATTTTCATAATTTTTTTCCCAACGTATTTGTGCAACTGGGTCTTAATTAGAAAGAGTTGGGTCAATGATATCATTCAAGTATCATTGAGCAAATTCTCTTATTAAGAACACTTGAGATCTGACCTTTTTTTTTTTTTTTTTTTTGCTCGGCAACAAAAGAAAATTTATTCAGAACAAATGAGTCAGATGAGGCATAAAAATTGATCGCACCAAAAAAAATAGACCCAAACCAAAAACATGTGAATGATGAGGGATGCTGAATATAAGAAACAGCAAAATCATGAAACAAAACCAGCCATTAATCATATATATCCAGCCAAGGATCCACCAATGTACTTGATATATGGCCTTCTGAAAGGCCCTTGTTTGAATTGCAAATGATCAGACAGCTATGGTTTGGCTTAGCTGTCAGATATTTGAAGAGTTGTGCAGCGGAATATATATATATATATATGGTTTGAAATAATGATAGGACAGTTGACACAATGAAATAATGCAGGAGTATGTGTGTGATTGCAGAAAAGGAAATAACACAACAAGATTTAAAGTGGTTCAGAGTTCACTCCTCCTACATCCACCCCCACTGTCAAACTTTGACAAGTGAGATCAATTTATTATACTCTTAGTCAACAAGAATTACACAAATTGATAGGTAAGTTCCTTGAACTTCCTCTTCCTAATTAGTACAGTCAACTAGGGATACACTTAAAGTACAGTCTTAAGTGCTTTTACAACTTGAAGTACAGTCTCAAGATTTACAACATAAATACACTCAAGGTACAGCCTTGAGTGTTTACAAAATATTTATACACCTAAAGTACAGTCTTAGGTGTTTACAATCATACACTTAAATTACAGTCTTAAGTGCTTTTTCAACTTGAAGAGCAGTCTCAAGATTTGCTAATTGTGAGTTATCACACTGAGGTTGTTGTAGTAGAAACAGGGGCTGAAGGTTTGGATTTGGAATGATGTTTGATGGGTAGGGATTGATGTGTAAGGTTTGAATTACAGGAGGGGTGTGAGGGGTAAGGGAAAGGGTGTTTTTGGATTGTCAAAAAGGGTAGTTAGTGCAGAGGATGAAGTCTTCTATTTATACACATTAATGTAGCCATTGGAATATGACTGTTGCAGCACCATTAATGTGTCTTTGACTGGTCTTTGCCCCACTTGTCCACTTGTAGGTTTTCATTGAGCTGGATTGAGGGAATGGCTTCCAGAAGGTCTTCAATGGTCTTCAATGGTGGTCTTGATAGCTGTGAAGATATAGGATCCATCTTGGTTGAGATTGTGATAGCAAAGGATGAGACAGAACAATAGCTGTCTGATGAAGAAGCCATAGCTGTCAGATCACAACAAGGCGTAGCTATCAGAGATGATCTTCAATATGGGTGGAGGAGCTGTTAAAGATCTTGATGGCTTAGAACAGATATATGATTCATGTTTTTGTAGTAGTACAATCAATGTAAGAATGAGAAACAATCAATGTAAGAATGAGAATCATAGCTGTCAGACTCACAGCTGTTAGATAAACTGAAGCCTTAGCTGTCAGTTTATACTATGGCTTAGATCATTAGTTAAGACATGTATTTGATTTGAATAATGTAAACATGTAGTTAACTTATTGTTCTCAGCCATTTTGAGTTACATAAGTGTTGAGTAACAAGATGAATATGAGTGTTGATTTGGTCAGTTATCATCTTAACTGTCAGTCATGACTGACAGTTATGACTGACAGTTTTCATCTTTTGATATAGACCCTGTTCCTTATATATTCCTTTATCAAAACCATCTAACTATGACTTTGATCAAAGTTAGGTCCTAACAATTTCCCCCTTTTTGGTAAAGGAAGATATATTTAGAACTTGTCTTCACAGTTAATGTTAAGAAAGATATGAATTTAGATAATTCAGGGATTCTCAACATTCACAAGTACTTTTGAATGAAATAGAAATACTTGAATGTAACTCAAAGAAGAGATGTTTAGGTATTACATCCATCAATACCAAAAAAAATTGTTTCAGACACCAAAATACAACAATCATTTCAATACACCATAAAGGGTCATGCATCATGAAGTTGATCATAGAATTCTTCACGCTCTTGTCTTGCAGACAGAAGGTCATCTCTTTCTTCTTCCAGCATTCTTCTCATATCTGGTTCAACCCCTCTGTAATAGAATTCATTGTTCCATTCCCAAGTCATCCTGTCATCATACTTGAAGAAGTCATCTTCCCTTGCTCTGAGCTGATCCTTCCTTAGTGGCATTTGGTCATTTCTGATTCTTATTGGACCCCACAAGTGCTTTTGCTTTCTTCTTGCTGTCTTCTCTTGCTTGGGCATAGAGGATGGGCCAGTTTGGTGTTGAGTTGGTGCTTGAGGTTCAGGGGAAGTATGAGAGGATTGCTGAGGAGGGCTTTTGGTGGTAGGGGATGGAATATTGATTGGTGAGTCTGCATTTGGGCTTGTAGCATTATCATCATCATTATTTCCAGAGCTGTCAGAGTCTGAAGAGACATCAATAATATCATTGACTCTGTTGTGGCTGACAGCTAAGGCTTCCCTGAACTGTTTGATCTCTGGGATTGATTTCTTTCTCATGGAGATGGAGTTGACATTGGGAGAGTTAAAAAGTAAAGGATCGACAGAGATTGGATTTGAAAGAAGTGGCTCAATTCCTGGGTGAAGGACTGGATGAAAGATATTGACTCCTCCTTTGCTTATGAAAAGCATAAGTGCAAACTTTCTCTCAAACAGAGAATAATAGAATTTCTTGGCAAGATCAATGCACAAGGAGTAGACTAGTCCCAGAGGCATATAGAGGCAGGAATATAAAGATGGAGAGAGGAGTTGGCTAAAGAGTCTTTCCCAATCAACAAGTGTATTTGGAGTGATGAATTTAGGGAGAGATGGGATTTGATGGACAAAATTGGAGGTGGAGGCTGTTCTGAACTTTTTCCATTCTTCATAGGCAAAGAAGACCAGTCCTGCAAGGTTTCTTGCCACTAAAATCAGTCCATTTCTGGACAATTCCCAGAATTTATGATAAGTGAAGGGATTAGCAATTTCTGGGATGTGAACAACACCTTCTAACTTATCATTTGCCTTTTTGATGGATGAGTAAGAAAAATCAAAGCCACATTTTAGCATCCAGGGTTCTCTTTTGGGAAGAAAGAATTGATTGAGAATTGGAGGGATTGAATGAGATGGAGAAATGTCATGACTGTCAGGGCTAAGAGGACTGTCATGGATGGGTTCACTGTCAGAGATATCTTGGCCATGTCCAGCCAGGTTTGGGCTATGAGAGGGTTCTTGAAAGGGTTCATTTCCAGGGATTGAAGGGATGAGCTTGGAAGGAGCAGAGAGATTGGTTAAAGGTTTGGAGAGAGAGTGAGGTGATGGATCAGGATAGTTCATATGAAGTTCAGCTATGAAATGGGCTTTGAGGTAGTTCAAGGCTCCACTGACATAAGATTTGGCTATTCTCTTTTCAAGCTCAAGAATAAGAGCTTTTTCATTTTCTGGGGTTCCATCATAAGTAAGCCCTTTACATGCTTTCAAGAACAATTCTCCCCTTGAAACTCTTTTGGGATCAATCTCATGTCCTTCTTTGTTTAATCTTTGAATCACTTCATGTATTTGACTAACATTCCCCCTATCACTTTGAACATTTGGAGCAGGCTCATTCTCAGCCTCTTTATCAGGTATGGAAGGGATGGAATGTGTATCAGTTTCCATAGCTGTCTGACTAGGATGACTGGATGATTCTCCTGGACCACTTCTCTATTTCATTAGCCTAATCCTAAGTTCTTCTATGGCTATCCTTATCTCACCTTCATTCAACACTTGATTAAGATGAATGAGAACAGCTTTTTCAGTATTGGGATGTCCATCCAATCTAATAGCTTCAATAGCACTTAGAATTTTGGTTGACAGCTGAGGTTGGGCAGATGGAATATTCTCATCACTATTCCCCCTTAAGGTTTGCTCTCCTAATGGTTCATTGAGATTTAGGATTGATTCTACAGCAGAATGATGGTCAGAGCTAGATTGGTCCTTGGAGGTTGATAATGATTTTTTAATAGAAGGACTGACAGTTGTTGATTTTGGAGAAGGGGGAGGGGTATTTTGTTTGGTTTTCTTGGGTTTTGGTTCTGTCTTTTCTGGTTTTCTTTTTTGAGGCAAGACAATAGAAGGAAGGGGAGAGGAAGATGTTACTTGTGATCTTGTGACAGCTTTCCTGGTGGGGATGGCTGTCAGAGAGGGGATTGATAGTGGAGATAGAGAGGGGATAAGACTTTTTGGAAAAAACATTAGGGTTGAACAGGGTGAGTCTAGCAAGACAAAAGATAAGGTAGAGAGGGTTTATACACTGGGAGAATTGATTAGGCAGGACAGGGTTCAGACAGCTATTGACAGGGGCTTAGCTATCAAGCAAAAAGTTGAGTCTGAGAAGAAGTACACAGCAGTGACCAGGGATTCACTTTCTCCTGGAGTTGGTTTGTTGGAGGGTAGAGGTGATAACTTTGCTGGGATGCATGTATCTCCTTCTTCAACCATATCTCATCTTTTCAACCAGTTCATAGGTTGTTTTAGCCCTGTTAGAGTTCCAGCTGAGGAAAGAGATGAGTCTAGACCTAGCCAACCATTTGCTATTGCTGGAAATGGTTCTTCTGGAGATTTCAGCTTTGTGACACCACTGGAAGGTTTGCTTCAGCCTTATGATGCAGTAGAGGAGTGGTGGCCAAGAAGAGCTAGTCCTTCTCTTCAGTACTCTGTCACATCAATTGATCCCTTTCTTGAGAGGCATCCAGTGTGGTTGCAAAGGTATCATCAGACCTTGCAATCAACTCAGGAGGCAAGATGTGGAGGAATGAGTGCAGATGGAGGATCTGGAGAGACAGTGACATTTCCAGAGGATGTCTGATAGCTGAGAAGTGAAGATTTGAGAGAGGGCTGGATTTGAAGGTTTGTGTGAGTTTTGAAGGTTGTTTTATGTTTTTTTTTGGTTTTTCTGGTGTTTGGAATAGATGGCTGTCAGTAGTCAGCCATTTGGTTTATTTTGGGAGAATGGCTGTCAGGCTTTACTGGAACAGCATTGCTTTCTTTTGTATGCTCTCTTATTAATTAATGAAAAACCTTTTATTTTGGCAAGTTTATCATTCCAAGCATAGCTCTTAAAAGCTCAAATCTTTTCTCATCCATGGCTTTGGTGAGAATATCAGCAACATTATCTTCAGTGCAGACTTTTGAAAGATTAATGTTTCCCTTTTCAACATGGTCTCTTATGAAGTGATGTCTTACTTCAATATGTTTGGTTTTGGAGTGCTGAACAGGATTTTCTGTCATGGCAATTGTGCTAGAATTGTCACAGAAAATTGGTACATTTGTCAAATTTATCCCAAAGTCTTGTAATTGACTTTTGAGATATAGCATTTGAGAACAGCAGAGCCCTGCACTAATGTATTCAGCCTCAGCTGTTGAAGTAGCAACTGAAGTTTGCTTTTTACTTGACCATGAAATAATTCTTGACCCAATGAATTGACATCCCCCACTAGTTGACTTTCTGTCAAGATTGCAACCAGCATAATCAGAATCAGTGAATCCTATAAGAGAGAAAGGTGAGCTTGAGGGATACCATAGACCATAGTCAGGGGTTCCTTTGAGATACCTCAGGATCCTTTTGACAGCTGAGAGATGAGATTCTTTTGGATCAGCCTGAAATCTTGCACAGAGGCATACACTAAACATAATGTCTGGTCTGGATGCAGTGACATATAGAAGAGATCCAATGTAGCTCCTATAGAGTGTTTGGTTTACACTTTTTCCATCAGGGTCAGCATGGAGCTTTGTTGTTGTTGATAGAGGTGATCTTGCAGGAGATGCAGATTGCATATCAAATTTTTTGATCATATCTCTAGTGTATTTGGCTTGGTTGATAAAAATTCCTTCCTCCATTTGCTTAACTTGAAGTCCTAGGAAGAAAGTTAATTCACCAATCATACTCATTTCAAATTTGTTCTTCATGATCTCTCCAAATTCAGAACAGAGAGATTCATTGGATGATCCAAAGATGATATCATCTACATAAACTTGAATAAGTAGAAGATCTTCTCCATATTTCTTGATGAACAAAGTATTGTCAATATGGCCTTTTGTGAATCCTTTACCAAGTAGGTATTTTGACAGTGTGTCATACCAGGCTCTAGGGGCCTGTTTAAGTCCATACAAGGCTTTGTCAAGTTTATAAACATGATCTGGAAACTTTGGATGATCAAAGCCAGGGGGTTGAGACACAAATACTTTTTCATTTAGAACTCCATTGAGAAAGGCACTTTTGACATCCATTTGAAACACCTTCATCTTTTTGTATGAAGCAAATGCAAGAAATAGCCTTATTGCTTCCAGTCTTGCAACAGGTGCAAATGTTTCATCATAGTCAATTCCTTCCTCTTGCCTGTATCCTTGAGCAACAAGTCTTGCTTTGTTTCTCACAACAGTGCCATCTTCATTCATTTTGTTCCTGAAAACCCATCTTGTTCCAATGACAGTTTGATTCTTGGGTTTAGGAACTAGCTGCCATACTTTATTTCTCTCAAATTGCTCCAGTTCTTCTTCCATAGCTTCAATCCAATCAGCATCTTGTAAAGCTTCATTTATCTTTTTGGGCTCCAGTTGAGAGATGAAGGCACTCATTAGGACATCATAGAGAGGTATGTCAGAGGGGATAGGAGATCTGTTGATGGGAAGGTTAATGAAGATATCATTGTTTGGAGCTATTTTATGGGTGATAACACTTGAGGAAGAGGGTTTCTCATTGATATTTGAGAAGGTTCTGTGGTCAGATGGATGATGACTGTCAGGTATAGGATGGCTGTCAGTCATAGGATGACTGTCAGTCAAGGGTTGGCTTGGCAGTTGGGTATTTTCTTCTTCATCATCTTGATTAGTTGGGGATAAGATGGACAAAGGCTTGGTTGAAGGGGCTGGTTGATGATGTGAGTGATGGCTGTCAGACACAGGATGACTGTCAGGCACAGTGTAGCTGACAGATGAATCTCTTGGTACCATGTAAGGAAGGTTTGATGAATCTAATTCATGATGAAGTACAGTTGAGTCAGAGATAGGAGAAACTTCAGGAAGATTGTCTGAGTTTCCTAATCCTTCATCAAAATCACACAATTCAGTCCCACTTTGATCATTGTTTTCATCAAAGTCAACATGAATTGATTCTTCCACTACAAGTCTTCTTTTGTTGTATACTCTATAGGCTTTGCTTGTATTAGAATACCCAAGAAAGATTCCTTCATCACTTTTGGAGTCAAATTTGTCCAAATTATTCTTTCCATTATTGTGAATGAAGCATCTGCTTCCAAAACTGTGAAAGTAGGAAATGGTAGGAACTTTGTCATTCCATAATTCATATGGAGTCTTCTTATGGAATTTGTTGATTAGAGTCTTGTTTTGAACATACACAGCAGTAGTGACAGCTTCACCCCAGAAGTATTTTGGAAGGTTGTGCTCTGACATCATTGTTCTTGCTGCCTCATAAATAGTTCTGTTTTTCCTTTCAGCAACTCCATTTTGTTGAGGTGTTCTTGGGGCTGAGAAATTGTGTTCAATTCCTTTGCTGTCACAATATTCTTCTACTCCTGTGTTTTCAAATTCCTTTCCATGATCAGATCTGATTTTGATTATGGAGGATCCTTTTTTATTTTGAATTTTATTAAACAGCTTTGTCAGACAGCTAAGAGTGTCACTTTTGGATTCAAGAAGAATGATCCAAGTGAATCTTGTGTAGTCATCAACCACAACTAGGGAGTATCTTTTTCCTCCTAAAGACCTAGTTCTTATGGGTCCAAATAGATCCATATGAAGAAGTTCAATAGGTCTTGAGGTGTCCAATCTGGTCTTGGGATTGAAAGAAGATCTCTTTTGCTTCCCACATTGGCATGCTTTGCAGAGTTTGTCCTTCTTGAATGGAATCTTTGGAAGGCCTTTAACTAGGTTGGAGTTTGCAAGCTTGGATATGGTTTTGAGGTTTAGATGAGCCAATCTTTTGTGCCATAACCATGACATATCAGATTGACTAAAAGACAGAAGGCAGTGAGCAGATGAGGATTCAACAATCTCTAAGTTTAGGCAGTAGAGATTTCCTTTTCTTGAACCAGTCAGAATGACTTTATTGCTTTTGTCTTTTACAGTGCATAGATCCTTGGTGCAAACAACATGATATCCCTTATCACAGATTTGACTAATACTAATCAAATTGTGTTTGAGACCTTCTACATAAGACACATTTGTGAAAATGATGTCTTTAGTAACAAGGTTTCCTGATCCTTTGACCTTAGCTTGGGAATTGTCACCAAAGGTTACATTTGGACCATTTTTAGGGATATATTGTTGCAACCAGTCTTTATTGAAGGTCATATGCCTACTACAACCACTATCTAAATACCAGAGTCCTTTCCTAGATACCTCTTTTAGTTCTTCAGCAGCAGCAAGAGCTTCCATTTCTTCCTCATTGTCTGACTCTTCCTCATCTTCAGCCATAAAGCATAGCATGGCTTCCTCTCCTTCATTGTCAGAGTCATCACTGGACTCAAATTCTTCATCACTGAATTTTGATGAGTCAGCAATCATCACTTGTTCTTTGTTTTTGTCATTTTTGTTCTTGGAGCAGTTGAAGCAGTTGCACCTGGAGCTATGAATGATTTCTTTTGAGTAGGTCATTCTCTTGGCTGTCTGGTTGTCCTTAGGTTTCCTTGGTTCAGGGCATTCTGAAGAGTAATGGCCTTGCTTTCCACAGTTGAAGCAATCAACTATCTTCTTGTGATTATCTTGTTGAGGATTAGATGTGGAAGGATTGTTTTTTTTGTCAAAGGATTTCTTTTGAAACTTCATGGCATTTCTGACAGCCATGGATATGAGACTTGGAAGGTCTTCTTGAAGGACAGGTTTACTCACAGGTTTGGATGAGATGTTTATCTTTTGGAGAGCATTGATGACAATGGTCTCAATGTCTTGGTGAGTGATAGGCTTGTGAGCAGTTTCTTGAGCAGTTAAAGCTAAGGTTTGTGAAATGGTTGGAACTGGTTGAATTTTAATCATTCCTTCCAGTTCATAGGCCTCAAGCTTTCCAAAATATTGCTCAACAGTCATTGTGCTCCATTCAGATCCTTCCCTGATAGGTAATGCTACCTTTTCATATTCTTGAGGGAGATTGGAATATATCTTGAGGCATAGATCTTGTTGTTCAAAAGTTTTTCCATGATCAGCAATGGATCTGACAAGATTTTCAAATCTTGGTTGAGCAGCACTAACTTTTTCTCCAGGATAGAACTTGAAGTTGTCTAATTGTCTAAGCAAGTTATACAAGTTTTGAGTCCTGACACTGGTATGTTTAGTGAACTTGGTTTGAATGAGATCCCATGCTGATCTGGCATTTGGTTCCTTAGCAATTTCTTGTGCTAGAGAGTCATTTACACTCTTTTGAAGAATGTTTTTAACTTTTAAATTTGCACTGACCAATTGCTTTTCAGCTTCAGACCATGTTTCTGGGGACTTCATCTTACTGCCTCCTCCATTAGTATCTATTTGAGTTGGGTAGGTTATTTCATTATTTAGAACATACCAATTCCATATACTGTTTGCATCAAGATATGTTTTGATTTTTGATGCATAGATCTCAAAAGATCCACAGTCATCAATGTGTGGGATGTCTTTCTCATTATTTCTTCTTGGTTGAGGCATGGTGGGTTTGAAGAGGATCTTTCACAAGTTGTTAGACTTTGAATGTGAAGACAAGCTCTGATGCCAATTGAAAGGCCCTTGTTTGAATTGCAAATGATCAGACAGCTATGGTTTGGCTTAGCTGTCAGATATTTGAAGAGTTGTGCAGCGGAATATATATATATATATATGGTTTGAAATAATGATAGGATAGTTGACACAAAGAAATAATGCAGGAGTATGTGTGTGATTGCAGAAAAGGAAATAACACAACAAGATTTAAAGTGGTTCAGAGTTCACTCCTCCTACATCCACCCCCACTGTCAAACTTTGACAAGTGAGATCAATTTATTATACTCTTAGTCAACAAGAATTACACAAATTGATAGGTAAGTTCCTTGAACTTCCTCTTCCTAATTACTACAGTCAACTAGGGATACACTTAAAGTACAGTCTTAAGTGCTTTTACAACTTGAAGTACAGTCTCAAGATTTACAACATAAATACACTCAAGGTACAGCCTTGAGTGTTTACAAAATATTTATACACCTAAAGTACAGTCTTAGGTATTTACAATCATACACTTAAATTACAGTCTTAAGTGCTTTTTCAACTTGAAGAGCAGTCTCAAGATTTGCTAATTGTGAGTTATCACACTGAGGTTGTTGTAGTAGAAACAGGGGCTGAAGGTTTGGATTTGGAATGATGTTTGATGGGTAGGGATTGATGTGTAAGGTTTGAATTACAGGAGGGGTGTGAGGGGTAAGGGAAAGGGTGTTTTTGGATTGTCAAAAAGGGTAGTTAGTGCAGAGGATGAAGTCTTCTATTTATACACATTAATGTAGCCGTTGGAATATGACTGTTGCAACACCATTAATGTGTCTTTGACTGGTCTTTGCCCCACTTGTCCACTTGTAGGTCTTCATTGAGCTGGATTGAGGGAATGGCTTCCAGAAGGTCGTCAATGGTCTTCAATGGTGGTCTTGATAGCTGTGAAGATACAGGATCCATCTTGGTTGAGATTGTGATAGCAAAGGATGAGACAGAACAATAGCTGTCTGATGAAGAAGCCATAGCTGTCAGATCACAACAAGGCTTAGCTATCAGAGATGATCTTCAATATGGGTGGAGGAGCTGTTAAAGATCTTGATGGCTTAGAACAGATATATGATTCATGTTTTTGTAGTAGTACAATCAATGTAAGAATGAGAAACAATCAATGTAAGAATGAGAATCATAGCTGTCAGACTCACAGCTGTTAGATAAACTGAAGCCTTAGCTGTCAGTTTATACTATGGCTTAGATCATTAGTTAAGACATGTATTTGATTTGAATAATGTAAACATGTAGTTAACTTATTGTTCTCAGCCATTTTGAGTTACATAAGTGTTGAGTAACAAGATGAATATGAGTGTTGATTTGGTCAGTTATCATCTTAACTGTCAGTCATGACTGACAGTTATGACTGACAGTTTTCATCTTTTGATATAGACCCTGTTCCTTATATATTCCTTTATCAAAATCATCTAACTATGACTTTGATCAAAGTTAGGTCCTAACACCTTCATATGATTTCATTTGGTTCATGAATTGCTATACAAACACACACACGCGTACACAAATATATATATATATTGATTTATCGAGACAAATTTTGCTTTTAATTTGTAGTTATATAAGTGACTACAAAATAGTTGAGTTTTTTTATCAATGATGATTGAATTCTGATCTATAGAAAAAATTAAGCAACCGATTGTTCTAAATCAGTTGAGTGTTTCCCTACTAAATCCTTAGTTACTGTTAGAACCCTAGTTTCTTAAATAATTAAAGAACTTGAAATGAATTATCAAGAAGTAATCTAGAAATCATCAAGTCTTCATTGGTCCACTATCTTCTCATGTCGAGACATCTAACCTTCAAGATAGCAGACCTTAACACTCTTGCCAACTCATCTCAGTCAAAGTCAAACCTGACTTAAACACTTATCACAAACTTTACCCCAGTCAAAGATTAATAACTGACATATGCATCTCCAAGATATTGAAGACCGTTGGAACTCAAACGGATATAATATGAAGACCTATAAAAGGAGCTCTACTCTACTGAAGATAAACACCCTCTGTCTTGGCCATTTTTCATGCAACTTGATAAAAGCTTTTAAGCAACTCAAATTGTAAAGCACACTTGATATTTATAAATCTGTGCTAAAATAGATAAACAAATATAGATCTCACATAGCTACATAAGAGCCATATTAGAGATCACCAAAACCCTCACATTTGTGAAACCTTTTCTTTTACTTTTTCTGTACTTTGCAACAAGTACAAAGTTTAATTAGTGAGGCTAATTAGGCTGGAAAATTCTGAGGGAATTTTCTTGCAATTGATTGTAATTTTTTGACGAAGTATTATAGTGGATTGCTTCTTCACTGTTAAGGACAGTGAAGCGTGGATGTAGGAGAGTTGCAATACTCTAAACCACGTTACATCGTTGTGTTTCTGTCTCATTACTCACACTTATTCACACACTTATCACTTTTCATTTACTCATTTATTCCTTCTATTTATTTCATTATTATTCCACTACATAACTCAACATACGCACACTGCACCTCAAGATAGTCGACCTACTCTGCCAAGATAGTCGACCTCTTGTGAACTAATATCTACATGTTTAAAAGTGCATAAGCAGAACATGTTCTTTCAGTTACTAACTTTTCAAACTGCATTTATGCACTAATTTTGTAAAAAAGTTTTTTTTAGTGTCTAGCTTAAATTTATTCACTAATATTGGCGGTGGCTATGCCATCATTTTCTTGTGGCTTGTATTGTTATAAGGGCTGAATTAGCATATCATAAAAAGGGTTGTATTAACCATTTCAAGATTTTCCAATCCCTGGACTGGATAATCCTTCGAAAAATAAGATCCCTGGAAAATGTAATTGTCGATAATTGATTCGGAAATGAGAAATGAAATAAAGAGAAATATCTAAGTAATAATCCATTAAACCTCGAACTGATTTTATTGATTTTTTTTCTATTTAACACATCTGTTGGTCAACTTAACAGTAAATATTAAAGGTATATTGGCAGTCTCTATTTGCTTAACCACTAGGGTTTAGTTGCAGGTTGACCTCCACCTTTGCTTGATTCTCCCTGAAACCATATAAACATGTAATGACAGATACGTAAATGGTAATATCTTTGAGAAAAAGGCAAATCAAAATAGCATTATATAAATATACCTTAATAGTTGAGGGAGCTTGGCCATCATCAATCTTTAAGAGATGCTTCACCGCATCCTACATAAAATCAGTAATATTAAACCCTAAAACAGAAACAATATATATATATATATATATATATATATATATATATATATATATATATATATATATATATGTATGTATGTATATGTATATATCTATGTGTGTGTGTGTATATAAATATAATCTATAGACATGCAAACCCTTAATGTAGCTAGTTCTCTCTTTGAGAGTGTTAGTGGTTCTTCAACAATTTGCTTTTCCTTAGCTTTAGATATATCTGAAGACTTCTCCATTTTGTAGCACTGAATCTATCTATGGCCAATGTGTGTGTGTGTGTGTGTGTGTGTGTGTGAAAGTGAAAGAGGAAGGTGAAAGTTTAATAGTGAGAGGGTTGAGAAAAAAGTCCTAAAAACTAACGCCTGGATCCGCCAACTACTCTAGTTATTTTGTCTTGTCTTTTACCCCTTCAATCAAAATCTTCTAGCCCTCTCTCTTTATGTCTCACACACACCTAACACCTCCAGTTAAGCTCCTAGTAAACATTTACAACATACTCCCTCCGTCCCATAACAAAGTTCTCATTTGTTTTTTATACGAAAATTAAGGAAAGATGTTAGAAAACTAAATGTTGTGAGTGGGAATGAGGGAGAAAGTGAGGTAGAGAACAGAGAGTGGAAAGGAGAGAGAAAGTGGAGAAAATCTTTCCTTGTTGCGTAAGTGGTACTTTTTAATGGGACACTCAAAATGGTAAAATGGGTACTTTGTTATGAGACGGAGGAAGTAATAACGACGGGGAGGTTGGTATTGTGAAACCAAAAACTTAAAACACTTAAAACACAATGTAATAATCTCTCTGAAATACATAATTCCACAAAATTTTGTTTCAAAAAAAATATTTTTTTTGTTTTGGAGAATTTAGTAAACCATTCATCATCAAACAACAATAACTAAATCAAACTTGCACTCATAATTCAAACTTATAAAAAAAAAAAAACCAAAATAAGAGGAAGTGAGGGGAATATGAGCGAGAGCACATAATGAAGAGAGTGCTTAATAAACCTCACGTAAGGTAGTAATGAAAATAAAAATAATCAAATAAAAGTTTGAATAATCAAATGAGACTATAGTTATGAGACGTGAGACAACTATCAATTAAAGCAGATGGTAGGTGACTTTAGTGATGATACTATGGTCATTTTTTGTCTTTATCAAATATTAAACCACTACCCAAGTGCATTTATTTTTGTGGTAACCGACTAACTTGGAATATAAGATGTTTCTCCTTTAGACGATATATGCCTTGACTCCTCTCTTGTTAAAAAGAAAAATTATACCAAAAAAAAAAAAAAACACCAACTAATACTTGAAGTATTTGTTGGGAATTTAGTAGTACCCCGTTGCAATCTAGATCAAGAACACAAAACTCACAAGCACAAATATGAGAGAATCACACACACGAACACAAGAATTGTTTACCCGGTTCGTTCAACACATGAACTACGTCCGGAGCAATTGCCAAGCCAATATATTATTAAACACCTTTAATAATTTGCTACGATGTGTTCAAGGTCGGAATTTCTGAAAAACCTAGAAAAATCAGCACTTTCCCGAATTTTTGACGCGGCACCAGGCGCCCGCCTGGTGTAGACCAGGCGCCCGCTCGCCCTCCTGTGCAGATTTTTCTCCTCCGTTTTGATCTTCCCCAATCCCCGTTTGGTTTGCACTCCTTTGCCTCCTTGTCCCATTTTGGTTTTAGGACTCCACTCCCAACAATCTCTCACCTGGAGACTAAAACCATAACATAGACCGATCATCACTCCCACCACGAAACGAACCTCCTTTGAACACATCTTTACTCCATATTGACTTGGCATTGCCTTGCCTCCCCGCTTAAGTGTTAAGGCGAGTTGAAACCAAGCGTCGTTTCAACCTCTCCGTGTTAGATAGTTCTTGCCTCCCCAAATCAGTTTCTACCTTGATTTCTCCCCGCAAGTCTAACTTCGCCTTCTCCCTCCAGACCCACCTTCCTCGCAATGCTTCCCCTTGAAACTTGGACATACCTTGTTTCTTACATCGTCTTCTCTTGGTCCGGACACGCTCTCTGTTAGGGCACTTGGACTTCCACACCGCGTTGATCAACTTTGTGTCCCTCTCCCCCTAACACACCGTTTCTTGGTGTCCCTCCTTTCTACACCAATAGGTCAGTACTTTATCCTCTTGCTCCTACCCGAGTGAACATCGACATTGTAAGTAGAGTACAACATCTTCTCCTTAACCCCATGAGCTATCACCTTAGCTTCTTTTGTGACTTCCCAACACCCACCAATAAAGGTTACACTATACCCTTCGTTATCAAGTTGTCCAACGGAAATCACCATCCTCCTTAAATCCAGAACATGAATCACATCGTGAAATTGTAAAACAACCCCATTAGGTGTCTTCATCATCACATCCCCCTTACCTTTGATCTTCAATTGTTGATCATCACCAAGATAAACAACCCCAAAATCTATAGTTTTATACCGCTCCATTGATTCTGGATCCCCACTAGCATGACAAGAAGCTCCAGAATCCAACACCCAATCTTCACCCGACTGCTCCTCTCCTAGGATTAATACATCCTCATCCACCATGTGTGCATCACCATCCTTATCCGAAAAGTCATAACTAATATGACCTAGCGCGCCACAATTGTAGAACTTGACCGATTTATTTTTCCCCTTTTTCGGTCCTCCCCTTCCCCTAGTTCTCTCCACCCTAAGTGCAGCCCCATCTGTGGAAGTTTCTCCCCTTTTCTCTTTCCTTCTCAACTCCTCTTGAAGGATGAGATCTCTAACTTCCGTATACACTAATGGTGTTTTCGACGTACTAATATTTGTGACAGTCACCTCCCAACTATCTGGCAACGATTTTAGTAGAAAACATGCTAACACTTCATCGGAGAAAGTAATATCGACACTTTTTAATTGGTCCACCATACCTTTAAAACTGCCGATATGACTTGCTGCTGTCTGCCCCTCCGAAATCTTCGCATTCGCAAACCTCTTTATCAAATGCACCTTATTGATATTAGATGGCTTCTCATACATGTCAGATAGCATCTGTAGCAACCCCACTGTTGTCTTGGCCTCCATCGCGTTCCGTGCAACATCGTCGGTTAGAGCACTCCTTACCGCTCCTAATGCCTTACAATCCAACATCTCTTAATCCCCTTGTGACATGTCTTCGGGTTTCTCACCTAAGGGTTTATGAAGATCCTTACAATAAAGGTAATCTTCAACCCTTGTCCTCCAAAACGTGAAATTCACACCGTTAAATTTCTCGATTGAGTTCTTCATCACGATTGCTCAAAGTCCCCAAGAACGTGATTCAAAATAATCAACGAATGAAACTTTGAATCCTCCTAACCAAAGCTCTTGATACCAGTTGTTGGGAATTTAGTAGTACCCCGTTGCAATCTAGATCAAGAACACAAAACCCACAAGCACAAATATGAGAGAATCACACACACGAACACAAGAATTGTTTATTCGGTTCGTTCAACACATGAACTACGTTTGGGGGCAATTGCCAAGCCAATATATTATTAAACACCTTTAATAATTTGCTACGATGTGTTCTAGGTCGGAACTATGTTTATATAGGCTAACAAGAGAGACCTAAACCAAATACATATGAAAAACCTAGAAAAATCAGTACTTTCCCGAATTTTTGACGCGGTACCAGGCACCCGCCTGGTGAGTACCAGGCACCGGCCCACCTCCATCGCCAGGACCAGTACTTCAGATCAACACCGGGCGCCCGCCTGGTGTAGACCAGGCGCCCGCTCGCCCTCCATTGCAGATTTTTCTCCTCCGTTTTGATCTCCCCCAATCCCCGTTTGGTTTGCACTCATTTGCCTCCTTTTCCCCTTTTGGTTTTAGTACTCCACTCCCAACAGTATTTAAAAAAACAACATCATTCATTCCATTATTTAGAGTCACGCGACAATGCATATACATGAATTTAAGGGTGGAATATTGTACTCGTCTATACCAACCAACCCGTGTACCAACTGTACCAATTATAATTGCTATATAGAAGTTGGTATACTGAAATTTTTGGTAGGTAGTACCGTACCACTTTATCTAATTGGTTGGTACACGGTATACAATATTGACTTTGATTCTTATACCATGTACCGACTTTATGTGTGTGTGTGTGTGTGTGTGTGTGTATGTGTGTGTGTGTGTGTGTGTGTGTGTGTGTGTGTGTATACACACACATATATTCAATACTCTCTCTAATTGTCTAGGTACTTGAAATATACAAAAGGTACTTTGGTCTATTTTGATATGTCTTGATTGGTTATTTTAATATGTGTGAGAAATTCTAATAATACAAGTCTTTTGGGACGGATGGAGTATTAAATATTAGTTTTCTTTTTCTAACCATAAGTTACTTTATCACAATCTAGAAAATAATCCAAGCTGCCTTATTTTGATCTTTTGATTTTTAGACTCGTAGTGTCTATTAGTATAAGTTAGGTCCTAACTTATATTTTTAGTGAAGATCGATCATTTAACTAACGGGTTAAAGTTAAGTGGTCTAAATTGTCAAGAGAGAGATAAGTTACAAAAGTTACTCAAGACCACCTTCAACTTTCCCATGCTTTTCAACAGTGATTTTTACTACTTATCATTGCTGTAAAATATTGTATATTAGACTCAATGGAAAGGTAATGCAATGAGCTACAAGAATATGCAATCGGATTTTGCATTAGAGCTCATGATGAATAGATGTACGCAAAATATCAAAATGGAGCAATTATGAAGAAGGGTGCAAAGTGTAAAAACCATAAAGAATCATTCTTTACATGATTCAACTCTCAGGCAATGTGCAATGTGAATGTTGGAGACATTATTTGCAGCAACATAAATGCCAAGACTTTTTACACATGGATGAAAGAAAATGAAGACCAATTGAAGACCAAGTCATTAACCTCCCCCCAACGGATACTTTCCTTTACCCTATAAATTGAACCCAAACACCCCATTTACCAGTGTGTTCTCCCACACCAAAACCCTCCATCCCAGTAACTTTAGTGTGTGCAATAAACCCAATTGCACACACTATGTTTCATACACTATGTTATGCTTCAGTAGCTAACCTCATCTTTTTTATCCCTTTATCTTTCTGGACAGCTATCCAGTACTAGTGTGCATCACACTAAGGTTTAGAGTCCAAAAACCAACCATTTAACCCCAACAGCTATCCTCCTCTAGCAGCAATCCATCCTTCCCTCAACAGCTATCTCCCCCATTTATCGCCTTACCCCAATTAACTCTTTGACAATTAACCCAACCAACCTTGCACACATTAAGGGGGAACATCGAGCCAAAGCATTGCTTCCATCCGACAACTCAAGTGTCATTACGAGGAAGAACCACACCAACACCCATACTTTTCTCTCCCCTGTAATCTCTTTGCATATTGTTCTGTAGATTTGAGCATTTGCATAATACCCCTGAAAATTTTGTGCCCTTCGTGCACCCAGTTACAACCCACCTCAAGCCTAAGCTATCAACCAAGCTTAATTGTTTTTCTTTTTAACTCTTGTAATTTTTCTTTTCTTTTTACAGCCTTAGTCAAAAGGCTTCCTTAATTGTAGTGACAATTAAGAAGAGGGGGTTCGAGGAACTTGCCTTTATCATTCATTGTAAGCTTATTAAGTAATTGGATTATAGTGGATTGATCTCACTGTTGACTACAGTGGGGGTGGATGTAAGAGAAGGGACATTCCTCTGAACCACTTTAAAAATTCTCGCCTCTTGTCTCTTTTTATTTCTTGTCTTGCACTTTAATTTTCAATTTCATTTATATTTCTTGCTTTAATATATTATTTCTTGATCACATAGACAAGATAAAATTGACAAATAAAATAGGAATATATATTTTAGACAACAACTATAAGGCTTAAGAAAATATCTATTCCGCTGAGCATATTTCTCTATTATTTTAGCCTTAAGAGTGTTTTGATAAAAACCGGGACCTTTCAATTGGTATCAGAGCATGGTTCTTAGAGACTTCAGTGTCTCCGAGCTTAACATCTCATGAAGATCCATGCTTATATGTCTAACATATTTTTGTGCTTGAACACCCTATTTGATCATCTTGGATCACTTCCCAAGTTTCCTTATTTTTGGTAAGACAAAGCGAGGTCACGAGTTAGAGACTCCTAGGGTAGTTGCTAGGGGGAAGATTAATCACCTTCCTTGGACTCGATGGCACTGACCGGCAAACTCGTTGGCACTTCTTTTAGTGCAGCCCCTCATGCCCACCGACTGCTTATGTTGGCCTTTGAATTACTAAAATTTGGAAATTCCCCTTGTGCTTTAATTTATTTTTTTGATTATAAATAATCATTTACTTTGTCTCCTTTGTGATTTTAGGAGAATAAAATTGGACGCTCGACGGACTAGTGGAATCTTAAAGCTTTATCAAAGTCGAAGCGAACTTGGATGCAAGAAGGACACTCGGCACCAAGAACAAATTTGAGGGGGAACCGAGCCTTTTAAAAGATTTGCTTTGACCCCTTTTCTTCAAAAAAACATGTCACCATTTTAAGGGGAAGAAAGAACCTCTAAAGGTCGTGTCATAGCCCCCGTTGCACCAACAATCCAACCCAATATACCCTTTTTCAAATGAAAACAAGTTGCTGGAAATCTGAATTTCAGCTTTGACATCCTTCACGGAAATTGCAATATCTCTCTCTTTGTTCAACGAAATTGCAATCCGATTTTTTTTGAGTAAAGTAGACTCACAGACCTTTCCATAAAGCACAATTTAATAGCCTACAACATTGTGAGTCAATACCATACTTTACTTGAAGTTGCTGTTCTGGACAGCTCCCCAACAGCTAACCCCAACAGCTAAGCCTCTGGACAACTAAAACCCAACCTCTTTGTCAACAAAACCCTTGGATGGAACACCCTTTGAAATCTCCCAAACACTGAACCCCAGTCAGCTAACCCATCCTCATAAAGCCACCCCGTAACTCTCAACAGCTAACCCAAAAAAAAAAACCTGAACAGCTGACCCAAATTCTGGCTTGACACCTTCCACCAAAAATGCAATATCTCTTTCTCCCGATATCGAAATCCCAAACCGATTTTTTCTGTGTAAACTAGACAGAATGATATTTCAAACAAAACCCTCCCCATATTCTGATTCCTTATACGTGAAAAATGGCATCTGTTTGTAGTTGACAGCAGAGCAGAAATTTCTTGACAGCAGACCCTTGTCAACCATCTTTCACCAAAAATGCAATATCTCCCTCTTCAAAACCCGGAATCCCGAACCGTCTTTTCTCACGCAAAGTTCTCTCATAACCATTTCCATAAACCATATCCATACACCCTATAACCTTCTGAGTCAATACAGAATATTCTGTGAAGTTGACCAAAAATCTGCTTATTTTTTTAGAGCAAATTTGTTTAGTCATCTCTTTTTGCTTTTGGAGATACGAAGCAAGGCATTAAGAGTGTAAAATGACCAACCCTTCACCAAAAAGGGGGAAAGTTTTAGGTCTTAACTTATTGTTTTGGTGAAGACCGATCATTTAACTAACGGGTTAAAGTCAAGTGGTCTAAATTGTCAAGAGAGGGAGAAGTTACAAAAGTTACTCAAGACCACCTTCAACTTTCCCATGCTTTTCAACATTGATTTTCATTACTTATCATTGCTGTAAAATATTCAATATTAGACTCAATGGAAAGGTAATGCAATGAGCTACAAGAATATGCAATCGGATTTTGCATTAGAGCTCATGATGAAGAGATGTACGCAGAATATCAAAATTGAGCAATTATGAAGAAGGGTGCAAAGTGTAAAAACCATAAAGAATCATTCTTTACATGATTCAACTCTCAGGCAATGTGCAATGTGAACGTTGGAGACATTATTTGCAGCAACATAAATGCCAAGACTTTTTGCACATGGATGAAAGAAAATGAAGACCAATTGAAGACCAAGTCATTAACCTCCCCCCAACGGAAACTTTCCTGTACCCTATAAATTGAACCCAAACACCCCATTTACCAGTGTGTTCTCCCACACCAAAACCCTCCATCCCAGTAACTTTAGTGTGTGCAATAAACCCAATTGCACACACTATGTTTCACACACTATGTTATGCTTCAACAGCTAACCTCATCCTTTTTATCCCTTTATCCTTCTGGACAGCTATCCAGTACTAGTGTGCATCACACTAAGGTTTACAGTCCAAAAACCAACCCATTAACCCCAACATCTATCCTCCTCTAGAAGCTATCCATCCTTCCATCAACAGCTATCTCCCCCATTTATCCCCTTACCCCTTTTAACCCTTTGACAATTAACCCAACCAACCTTGCACACATTAAGGGGGAACACCGAGCCAAAGCATTGCTTCCATCCGACAACTCAAGTATCAATACGAGGAAGAACCACACCAACACCCATACTTTTCTCTCCCCTGTAATCTCTCTGCATATTGTTCTGCAGATTTGAGCATTTGCATAATACCCATGCAAATTTTGTGCCCTTCGTGCACCCAGTTACAACCCACCTCAAGCCTAAGCTATCAACCAAGCTTAATCGTTTTTCTTTTTAACTCTTGTAATTTTTCTTTTCTTTTTACAGCCTTAGTCAAAAGGCTTCCTTAATTGTAGTGACAATTAAGAAGAGGGGGTTCGAGGAACTTGCCTTTATCATTCATTGTAAGCTTATTAAGTAAGTGGATTATAGTGGATTGATCTCACTGTTGACTACAGTGGGGGTGGATGTAAGAGAAGGGACATTCCTCTGAACCACTTTAAAAATTCTCGCCTCTTGTCTCTTTTTATTTCTTGTCTTGCACTTTAATTTTCAATTTCATTTATATTTATTGCTTTAATATATTATTGCTTGATCACATAGACAAGATAAAATTGATAAATAAAATAGGAATATATATTTTAGACAACAACTATAAGGCTTAAGAAAATATCTATTCCGCTGCGCATATTTCTCTATTATTTTAGCCTTAAGAGTGTTTTGATAAAAACCGGGACCTTTCAATTGGTATCAGAGCATGGTTCTTAGAGACTTCAGTGTCTCCGAGCTTAACATCTCGTGAAGATCCATGCTTATATGTCTAACATATTTTTGTGCTTGAACACCCTATTTGATCATCTTGGATCACTTCCCAAGTTTCCTTATTTTTGGTAAGACAAAGCGAGGTCACGAGTTAGAGACTCCTAGGGTAGTTGCTAGGGGGAAGCTTAATCACCTTCCTTAGACTCGATGGCACTGACCGGCAAACTCGTTGGCACTTCTTTTAGTGCAGCCCCTCATGCCCACCGACTGCTTATGTTGGGCTTTGAATTACTAGAATTTGGAAATTCCCCTTGTGCTTTAATTTATTTATTTGAATATAAATAATCATTTACTTTCTCTCCTTTGTGATTTTAGAAGAATAAAATTGGACGCTCGATGGACTAGTGGAATCTTAAAGTTTTATCAAAGTCGAAGCGAACTTGGATGCAAGAAGGACACTCGGCACCAAGAACAAATTTGAGGGGGAACCGAGCCTTTTAAAAGATTTGCTTTGACCCCTTTTCTTCAAAAACCCATGTAACCATTTTAAGGGGAAGAAAGAACCTCTAAAGGTCGTGTCATAGCCCCCGTTGCACCAACAATCCAACCCAATATACCCTTTTTCGAATGAAAACAAGTTGCTGGAAATCTGAATTTCAGCTTTGACATCCTTCACGGAAATTGCAATATCTCTCTCTTCGTTGAACGAAATTGCAATCCGATTTGTTGTGAGTAAAGTAGACTCACATACCTTTCCAGAAAGCACAATTTCATAGCCTACAACATTGTGAGTAAATACCATACTTTACTTGAAGTTTCTGTTCTGGACAGCTCCCCAACAGCTAACCCCAACAGCTAAGCCTCTGGACAACTAAAACCCAACCTCTTTGTCAACAAAACCCTTGGATAGAACACCCTTTGAAACCTCCCAAACACTGAACCCCAGTCAGCTAACCCATCCTCATAAAGCCACCCCGTAACTCTCAACAGCTAACCCAAAAAAAAAAAACCTGAACAGCTGACCCAAATTCTGGCTTGACACCTTCCACCAAAAATGCAATATCTCTTTCTCCCGATGTCGAAATCCCAAACCGATTTTTCTGTGTAAACTAGACACAATGATCTTTCAAACAAAACCCTCCCCATATTCTGATTCCTTATACGTGAAAAATGGCATCTGTTTGTAGTTGACAGCAGAGCAGAAATTCCTTATACGTGAAAAATGGCATCTGTTTGCAATGTGAACGTTGGAGACATTATTTGCAGCAACATAAATGCCAAGACTTTTTGCACATGGATGAAAGAAAATGAAGACCAATTGAAGACCAAGTCATTGACCTCCCCCCAACGGATACTTTCCTTTACTTGAATCTCTAAACGCGCAAGGCGACATTGAATTACTTGAATCTCCAAACGCACAAGGCGGCGTTTGATTACTTGAATATGCATTTGCAAATCGTCATTCTCGATGGGGTTCGTCTGCTTGGGCGTCTGCTCCGCAGCCCCTACCACGAACACCACGACCACGTTCGGCCATTGATAATCAACAAGGAAACTGATACCAAATGATAAAGAATGAGGTTATGAGAATTAACCAAACGGAAAGAAGCAAGTTTTCAGGGATAAAACCCTAATACGTTTTCGGGGATAAAACCCTAATGATTGCACAATTATAAATATAGTTTCATTGATCAAAAAGTTTGTCGCATACAAAAAACATAACAAACTATTATACTACTAAAAGAACATTCAAGAAACCCTAACATTCAGCTACCCTGATTACGAAAATAACCCTAAATTAAAAGCTTAAAACAAGAAAGAAAATAACGAAAAATCTGAAAAACCTATCGGTGGCACGGTCGTGTTGTGCATCTTGCACGGTCGTGCGACTGAACAAAATTTGCTCCCAGATTTCCTCGCTTGTCCCGTTTTACCAACTCGTGCTTTATCATACTGCATCATTAGGAGGTAAGGGGATCATTGTATCTTAGCCTACATCCACTGAGATTCAGGATATTTGATCTCACCTAAACCCTATGATTTGGTATTATCACCTCTTGGTCTTCTTTCGGGTTCCACCTCTCTTTTAAACCATCAGCACAACCCTCCTCACATGTTTAACACACATAAATTATCACAAGTTTACGTCATATTATAAGCACCAAAATACAATCTCAATCTCTGTATCAATTCTCTTCTCAAGAACACTTGAGATCTAACGTAGTTTTCTCCACCTCTACTCAAAGTGAGGTACAAACCTCTTCTTTTTACTACATAGTTTCTTTGTTTTATTACTTCCATAAGTAACTTTTAGCATGCAATGACCATAACAAAGTTGCGTAATATCAAAGCAAGGCCGATGATTAGATTGGGAGGGGTGGGTGCTTTACGCCTCCCTACAGTCACTTACCCTTAAACCGATGAAATATCATTAAAATCACGTTTCTTATTGTTTTTTGTTAAATACATAAGTTGCGACTCAGTCAAATCAAGAGAATAGGTAAGCAAAACTGAATACTCGATTTCACAATAATTCTTATAGTGGCGACTCTACTGAAAACTCTGAACGTTCAAGAGATTCTCATACGGATACAACCAACAACTGTGATTCATTTATCATTAGTAATAAAATCCACTCATTTATTAGTTGCCATAACTAGACATGGAACAAGACCCAGTTGCACAAATATTTAGCAGCTAATTAAGCAACAACAAATTATGATTTTCATAATTTTTTTCCCAACGTATTTGTGCAACTGGGTCTTAATTAGAAAGAGTTGGGTCAATGATATCATTCAAGTATCATTGAGAAAATTCTCTTATTAAGAACACTTGAGATCTGAGGGGTTTTTTTTTATTTTTTATTTTTTGCTCGGCAACAAAAGAAAAATTATTCAGAACAAATGAGCCAGATGAGACATAAAAATTGATCGCACCAAAAAAAATAGACCCAAACCAAAAACATGTGAATGATGAGGGATGCTGAATATAAGATACAGCAAAATCATGAAACAAAACCAGCCATTAATCATATATATCCGGCCAAGGATCCACCAATGTACTTGATATATGGCCTTCATATGCTTTCATTTGGTTCATGAATTGCTATACAAACACACACACGCGCACACAAATATATATATATATTGATTTATCGAGACAAATTTTGCTTTTAATTTGTAGTTATATAAGTGACTACAAAATAGTTGAGTTTTTTTATCAATGATGATTGAATTCTGATCTATAGAAAAAATTAAGCAACCGATTGTTCTAAATCAGTTGAGTGTTTCCCCACTAAATCCTTAGTTACTGTTAGAACCCTAGTTTCTTAACTAAGTGTTTTGACAAATAATTAAAGAACTTGAAATGAAATATCAAGAAGTAATCTGGAAATCATCAAGTCTTCATTGGTCCACTATCTTCTCATGTCGAGACATCTAACCTTCAAGATAGCAGACCTTAACACTCTTGCCAACTCATCTCAGTCAAAGTCAAACCTGACTTAAACACTGTTCACAAACTTTACCCCAGTCAAAGATTAATGACTGACATATGCATTTCCAAGATATTGAAGACCGTTGGAACTCAAACGGATATAATATGAAGACCTATAAAAGGACATCTACTCTACTGAAGATAAACACCCTCTGTCTTGGCCATTTTTCATGCAACTTGATAAAAGCCTTTAAGCAACTCAAATTGTAAAGCACACTTGATATTTATAAATCTGTGCTAAAATAGATAAACAAATATAGATCTCACATAGCTACATAAGAGCCATATTAGAGATCACCAAAACCCTCACATTTGTGAAACCTTTTCTTTTTCTTTTTCTATACTTTGCAACAAGTACAAAGTTTAATTAGTGAGGCTAATTAGGCTGGAAAATTCTGAGGGAATTTTCTTGTAATTGATTGTAATTTTTTTACGAAGTATTATAGTGGATTGCTTCTTCACTGTTGAGGACAGTGAAGCGTGGATGTAGGAGAGTTGCAATACTCTGAACCACGTTACATCGTTGTGTTTGTGTCTCATTTACTCACACTTATTCACACACTTATCACTTTTCATTTACTCATTTATTTCTTCTATTTATTTCATTATTATTCCGCTGCATAACTCAACATACACACACTGCACCTCAAGATAGTCGACCTACTCTGCCAAGATAGTCGACCTCTTGTGAACTAATATCTACCTGTTTAAAAGTGCATAAGTAGAACATGTTCTTTCAGTTACTAACTTTTCAAACTGCATTTATGCACTAATTTTGTAAAAAGAGTTTTTTTTAGTGTCTAGCATAAATTTATTCACTAATATTGGCGGTGGCTATGCCATCATTTTCTTGTGGCTTGTATTGTTATAAGGGCTGAATTAGCATATCATAAAAAGGGTTGTATTAACCATTTCAAGATTTTCCAATCCCTGGACTGGATAATCCTTCGAAAAATAAGATCCCTGGAAAATGTAATTGCCGATAATTGATTCGGAAATGAGCAATGAAATAAAGAGAAATATCTAAGTGATTATCCATTACACCTCGAACTGATTTTATTGATTTTTTTTTTTCTATTTAACACAGTAAATCATTTGAACATGTTAAATCCTATCCTCTTGAGCAACTAGATTGTAAATTTTCAGTTTTCAAGACCCTAAGGCTTGATTCTTCTTTCTTTCTCTGAATAAACAAAGTACAAGCTTAATTTTTAAGACCTTCAAGGTCAAGGGAATTAAAGTCACTTACCTCTCTTAGTTCTTCTGCGACTGCAAGAGCTTCAAGTTCCTCTTCATTTTCTGAGTCATCTTCATCATTTGCCATAAGACATATCATGGCTTCTATTTTATTATCTGAGTCTGAGTAGTCACTTTCATCATCACTGAATTTTGATAGGTCTGCTATCATGACATGTTCCTTCTTTTCATCTTGTTTGGCTTTGGCACAGTTGAAGCAATTACACCTTGAACTGTGTATGATATCTTTAGAATATGATAGCCTTTTCTGGGTTAAAAAGTTTCTTGATTTCTTTGGTTCAGGGCACTCTTGGGAGTAGTGACCTAACTTTTCACAGTTATAGCATGTGACATCTTTCTTCTCAGTTTGGACTTGGTTAGAAGTGGATGCTGTGTTTCTTTTGTCAAATATTCTTTTTTGATGTTTCATAGCATTTTTAACAGCTATGCTAATCAGGCTAGGAATGTTTTCTTGAGTCAAACGTTTGACTTCTGGTTTTTGGGATAGGTTGACTTTCTGAATAGCATTGCAGATTAGGGAGTCAATATCCTATTTTGAGTAAGCTTTAGGAACTTCTTGTGCAGCAAGAGCCAAGGTGTGAGCATTGGCTAAGGATGATGCAATGGTGGGTAGTTTGACAGTTCCTTCAAGTTCATATGCTATCTTGAAGACACTTAAGTCTTTTAGAAACCAGCTCTGGTACCAATTGAAAGAACATGTTCTACTTATGCACTTTAAACAGGTAGATATTAGTTCACAAGAGGTCGACTATCTTGACAGAGTAGGTCGACTATCTTGAGGTGTAGTGTGTGTATGTTGAGTTATGCAGCGGAATAATAATGAAATAAATAGAAGAAATAAATGAGTAAATGATAAGTGATATGTGTGTGAATAAATGTGAGTAAATGAGACACAAACACAACGATGTAACGTGGTTCTGAGTATTTCAACTCTCCTACATCCACGCTTCACTGTCCTCAACAGTGAAGAAGCAATCCACTATAATACTTCGTCAAGAAATTACAATCAATTGCAAGAAAATTCCCTCAGAATTTTCCAGCCTAATTAGCCTTACTAATTAAGCTTTGTACTTGTTGCAAAGTACAGAAAAAGAAAAAGAAAAGGTTTCACAAATGTGAGGGTTTGGTGATCTCTAAGATGGCTCTTATGTAGCTATGTGAGATCTATGTTTTCTTATCTATTTTAGCACATATTTATAAATATCAAGTGTGCTTTTACAATTGAGTTTGCTTAGAAGCTTTAATCAAGTTGTATGAAATATTGCCATGACAGAGGTATTTGTTCTTCAGTGGTGTAGAGCTCTTTTTATAGGTCTTCATATTATATCCGTTTGAGTTCCAACGGTCTTCAACATCTTGGAAATGCATATGTCAATCATTAATCTTTGACTAGCATAAAGTTTATGAACAGTGTTGAGTCAGGTTTGACTTTGACTGGAAGCTTAGTTGGCAAGTGTGATAAGGTCTGCTATCTTGAAGGTTAGCTATCTCGTCATGTGAAGATAGTGGACCTATGGAGACTTGATGATTTCCAGTTTACTTCTTTGATAATTCTTTTCAAGTTCTTTAATTATTTGTCAAAACACTTAGTTAAGAAACTAGGGTTCTAACATATAGCAACCGAACCCAAAACATTAAAAAGGGTACTTCAATAATACATACACCGTCGTTACTCTAGTAGAAGTTAAATTCTTGTAAACTTTTGTCTATTAACAATAAAATGATGACAGTTTTAGCAGCAATATCCAACCCCAAATTAAACCGGAGGTCATGACCTCGATTTTTTAGTTATAATCGGACGTATTGCAAAACAGTTTTGGCACCATATGTCATGTGAAATGACCAAAAGTTCAAGAGAAATTACGAGTTAAAATGGCACATGCTAGTTTTCCATTCAAATTAATTTGATTTTGTTTCTTCAGTTCCAGAATGAAATGGCCTAAAGTGAGAAAATTTAATCTATAGAATCCCAAGTGATACAACATGTAAACTTTAGGGTAGCAAAGTGAGAGTAAACATGAGAAGTTTTTAATTACTGATGCATAAAAATTATCAACTAGATTAAAATAGGGACACATCTTTTTATTTCATTTGCAGAAAATTTATGCTTGTGCACATCATATTATAGCCAACTTAAAACATCCTCACTCTCTCCGCTAGGCTTGCTGACAGTCTGAATCTGGGAAGTAGTGCTTGACTTGCCCTGAGACCGTTTAACAAGAATGGCTAAATGTCAAAACTTTTATTCCATGAATCAAATGAAAATAAATTAGTTTCACGCATATGAGACACACTATTCGGGACAGATGGAGTACATGTTTGTACAAAAGTATACATGAAGTAGTAAAGTTAATTACCTGTGCCAGAGAGGATCTGCTCGGTTCTGCTTGGACTGTGGGAAAATGAAGAGGGGTGGGATCCTGTGTCAAAGTATCGAAACTCACTGTTTACATCTACTTCAAATTTACAAGAATTAAAGAAACCTATATTAAAATTCTAATCGTTAATAATACAAGTAATTATTACTAACCACAAGCATCGTCTGTGGTTCTCTAGGGATGATCTTAGTTTCCTCTCCAGCTTGCTTCCCAGTTTTTTCTGGTACATTTGGCTCCTCCATTTTTGTGTGCAGAGAGAGAGAGAGAGTTAGAGAGAGAGAGATGGTTGAGGGTTAGCTGTGGATATAATTTATGGAAAAAATTAGTGCATGATCAACGCGGGGGGGAAGGGGAGCGGGGATAACGTGTCATCGTGGAGGAACAAGTAACGCATGGCGAATTTGGACATATTAGAATCATGATTCAAGTAGTCCGTTTCATGCCAAAGCACCTACCCCCTTCTTTGTCTCTTTCTTTCAATCTATGAAAAAAAATGCATTATATGCAATGAATTAGGTTTCCATATAGCATTAAATCTCTAGTTCACATTAGGACCTGTGTATTTTAGATTGTTTCAGTTTTCTTCAAAATGAATACTTGTGTGTATGTGAAAGTTTAAGAGTGTGAGTGTTTAAAGAGATGTTTTTAAAAGTAACTGACTACCTAAAATAATACTCACCTAGCCAACCTCATTTGTTTCTTCTTCCTTCAGTCAAAACCTCTCTCTCTCCCTCTCTCTCTCTCTCTCTCTCACACACACACAATTACCAGTTATGTTGTTGGATGGTCACACACCCAATTAAACATACAAGGTACGTATTATCATTGAATAGTTAACTATTTAAAATAAATTTAAATGGTTACACATAATATATGTTGAAAAATAAATTACGCAATGAGCAGATTAAATAATTAATTAAAGGGCAATCATGTATTCAAAAAAATTGTTGTAGTAAACCAACAATAAAATGGTACAAGCAAGTAAACATCGTTGGATAATAACAAAATTAAGAAAATAGTAAAACACTTATCGATTAGATTGAGTCGCGTGAACAAGACTTTCCAAAGAAAAACTATTACCCCCTACTCATTCGATTTGGGGTACCAGACAAATTCTCCCCGGATAATGATCTCAAGAAATGTACAAAAGCTACCCTAATTACGAAAATAACCCCAAATTAAAAACTAGAAACGAGAAAGAAAATAACGACAAATTTGAAAAACCTATCGGCAGCATGCGGTCGTGTTCAGCATCTTGCACGATTGTGAGACTGAATAAATTCACCTCCAGATTTCCTCACTTGTCCCGCTTTACCAACTCGTGCTTTATCATACTGCATCATTCTCCCCCCTTAGAAAATTTTGTCCTCGAACTCTAGCTGTTGCTTTTGGAAAGATATCTACGGAAATTTATCCTTAAATCGTTGACGAACTTTATACTTAATATTACTCGTCATTATATCCATCCAATCAGTCCAATAACATTGAATAAAGTTTTCAATGAGCAAATTCATAAGGTTCAAAGTTGACGAAAAGGTTGACTCATGAACATCAAATTGATCTTCATAAGGAGGACTACTTTTTCTCGCTTCAAACTTCCTATCAACTCATCTTTTAAAAAAGATCCGATATCGACCATTGTTATGTCAATAGTATGAGATGTCATCAATTTACATCTTCAAAACCACGTTCAATAGTATTTTTCTTAGCTTCAAATTTCGGATTTGTGATCTCCATTCCAATATGCCTAGAAGGATCACTAGTACAGATTGAGGCTTAGGAAACGCAGCTTAGATATCGCTTTTTCAAAGCGCTATCTAAGTAGTACACTTACACAGCGTATCAACTATAATTAAGCCGTAAAGATTAAAAAAAAATAAAAATTAGGAATCAAAATAGTTGAGTTTTTTTTATCAATAATGATTGAATTCTGATCTATAGAAAAAAATTAAGCAACCGATTGTTCTAAATCAGTTGAGTGTTTCCCCACTAAAAAGGGTTGTATTAGCATATCATAAAAAGGGTTGTATTAACGTTTTCAAGATTTTCCAATCCCTGGACTGGATTATCCTTCGAAAAATAAGATCCCTGGAAAATGTAATTGTCGATAATTGATTCGGAAATGAACAATGAAATAAAGAGAAATGGCTAACTAATAATCCATTAAACCTCGAACATATTTTATTGATTTTTTTGTATTTAACACATCTGTTGGTCAACTTAATTGTAAATAGTAAAGGTCTATTTGCCGTCTCCATTTGCTTAACCACTAGGGTTTAGTAGTTGCAGGTTGACCTCCACCTTTGCTTGATTCTCCCTGAAACCATATAAACATGTAATGACAGATACGTAAATGGTAATATCTTTGAGAAAAAGGCAAATCAAAATAGCATTATATAAATATACCTTAATAGTGGAGGGAGCTTGGCCATCATCAATCTTTAAGAGATGCTTCACCGCATTCTACATAAAATCAGTAATATTAAACCCTAAAACAGAAACTATATATATATATATATATATATATATATATATATATATATATATATATATATATATATATATATATATCTTTGTGTGTGTGCGTGTGTGTGTATAAATATAATCTGTAGACATGCAAACCCTTAATGTAGCTAGTTCTCTCTTTGAGAGTGTTAGTGGTTCTTCAACAATTTGCTTTTCCTTAGCTTTAGACATATCTGAAGAATTCTCCATTTTGTAGCACTGAATCTATCTATGGCCAATGTATGTGTGTGTGTGTGTGTGTGTGTGTGTGTGTGTGTGAAAGTGAGAGAGGAAGGTGAAAGTTTAATAGTGAGAGGGTTGAGAGAAAAGTCCTAAAAACTAACGCTTGGATCCGCCAACTACCCTAGTTATTTTGTCTTGTCTTTTACCCCTTCAATCAAAATCTTCTCTCCCTCTCTCTTTATCTCTCAAACACACCTAACACCTCCAGTTAAGCTGCTAGTAAACATTTACAACATACTCCCTCCATCCCATAAAAAAGTTCTCATTTGTTTTTTATACGAAAATTAAGGAAAGATGTTAGAAAACTAAATGTTGTGAGTGGGAATGAGGGAGAAAGTGAGGTAGAGAACAGTGAGTGGAAAGGAGAGAGAAAGTGGAGAAAATCTTTCCTTGTTGCGTAAGTGGTACTTTTTAATGGGACACTTAAAATGGTAAAATGGGTACTTTGTTATGAGACGGAGGAAGTAATAACGACGGGGAGGTTGGTATTGTGAAACCAAAATCTTAAAACACTTAAAACACAATGTAATAATCTCTCTGAAATACATAATTCCACAAAATTTTGTCTCAAAATAAGTACTTTTTTTGTTTTGGAGAATTTAGTAAACCATTCATCATCAAACAACAATATCTAAATCAAACTTACACTGATAATTTAAACTTATAAAAAATACCAAAATAAGAGGAAGTGAGGGGAGTATGAGCGAGAGCACAGAATGAAGAGAGTGCTTAATAAACCTCACTTAAGGTAGTAATAAAAATAAAAATAATCTAATAAAGGTTTGAATAATCAAATGAGACTATAGTTATGAGACGTGAGACAACTATCAATTAAAGCAGATGGTAGGTGACTTTAGTGATGATACTATGGTCATTTTTTGTCTTTATCAAATATTAAACCACTACCCAAGTGCATTTATTTTGGTGGTAACCGACTAACTTGGAATATAAGATGTTTCTCCTTTAGACGATATACGCCTTGACTCCTCTCTTGTTAAAAAGAAAAATTATACCCAAAAAAAACACCAACGACAACTTGAAGTATTTAAAAAAACAACATCAGTCATTCCATTATTTAGAGTCACGCGACAATGCATATACTTGAATTTAAGGGTGGAATATTGTACTCGTCTATACCAACCAACCCGTGTACCAACCGTACCAATTATAATTGCTATATAGAAGTTGGTATACTGAAATTTTTGGTAGGTAGTACCGTACCATTTTATCTAATTGGTTGGTACACGGTATACAATATTGACTTTGATTCTTATACCATGTACCGACTTTATGTGTGTGTGTGTGTGTGTGTGTGTGTACACACACATATATTCAATACTCTCTCTAATTGTCTAGGTACTTGAAATATACAAAAGGTACTTTGGTCTATTTGATATGTCTTGATTGGTTATTTTAATATGTGTGAGAAATTCTAATAATACAAGTCTTTTGGGACGGATGGAGTATTAAATATTAGTTTTCTTTTTCTAACCATAAGTTACTTTATCACAATCTAGAAAATAATCCAAGCTGCCTTATTTTGATCTTTTGATTTTTAGACTCGTAGTGTCTATTAGTATATTTTGTATAGTCATTGTATTGTTTAGTTTTTCAAGACTTCAATTATTTTATTTTTTCTTTAGTTTCAAGACTATATAATTTGTATTTGAGATTTATTATGTTATAATGTGTTGTTTTTTACACTAGACAAGAAAGTGTAACAAAGAAAAAAATAATGTGTTTATTTTATGTCTCCATTTACATTTGGTATATATCGTGTACAAATCGTACCAACCGAAGACCTACCGTACCAATAAACTTGGTATACCGACTTTTGTGGTTAGTACTGATACATATTTTTATGTACCAAATCATACTTGGTTGGTACATGATACATGTAAAATGCAATCGGTATACCAACCAATTCACCCCTACTTGAAATTAGAAGCCACTTAAGAAATAGTTATATGCATATCATAGATATAAGTGAATTCAAATCATATTTAAAGAATATCTATAACCAATTGATGTTTGGCAAGTAGTTTAAAGACTTTAGTCTGTGTATTCTGAAAGACCATGTTTTCTTTAAACACTCTTATGGCCAATTAAAATGAGTAGACAATATGTGTAGCGAAATTAATAAATTCTAAGGTCTTATAGTTGTTGTCTAACGAACATATTTCTATTCTTCGTGTTAATATGACTTCGCCTACGTCCACCCCACTGTCCTTGATAAGTGAGATCAATTCACTATAATTTTTCCTACAAATTACAGAGATTGATTAGGAAAGTTCTTTGAACTCCCTCTTCTTAATTGACACTTCAGTTAAGGCCGCTTGTTACAAAACATTTCTCAATTTACACAGTTCTCCCTTTGAGTGACAATGGAGTTGTCAGATGGATCAACTCTTTGGATTGTGTTTTTTCCCCTTAATGTTTGCAAAGTTTGGTTCGGTTGAAAATTTGAAAAGGAAGGTGAAAATGGGTGAAGAGTTAATTGTCAAAGGTTTTGGGTTAGGTTCTTAGGGTGTAATCTTAATGTGTGCAATTTGTGTTGCTTGAACACACTAAGGTGGAAGGTTACTGAGAGGGGGGATAATATGGTATGGGATGTATACTGGTAGATGGAGAAGGTTATACCAATTTATAGGGAAGGATAGTGAAGTAGCCGTTGGTTGTCAAGAATGTTAGTTGTATTCATGAGTAGTCTTTGGTCTTCACAATTCAACACATTTGATGAGGAATTGGAATTGGAATAAGACCACTTTTATCTCAAAAGCAATCTCATATGATCCCTTTTCAACGTAGCATGCAAGTGGCTTTCTCTGAACTTGCAAAGTTCTTCTAGCGAAGTTCTTACTGTAGGGCCAAACGACTAATATATACCATGTACTTTTACGATTTGCATCAACTAATGTAATGTACTTGTGAGTGTCTAATAAAGACAACGTGTAGCGACCCCAAAACCAGTCCCTATTTATTTTATATTTTATTTTATATTTTGAGAATTTTTAATTTGAACTTATATGTGCATTTTATGTGTTGCATCATATTTCATAATTTGCACATCTTAATTGATTATATGTGTTAGTTAAAGTGTTAGGAGTAATCTTTGTTAAGGGAGTTAATTGTGTTAGTTGAACCTTAGGATCTTTAGTGAAATTTATAACTTTAGGGGTTTAAGTGTTGAAAATGAAACGTTAGTGATTTAATTAAAGAAATGGGTAAAATCTTTACATGGTTATCTCATCTCCCTCCCTCCCCTGCGCACCTCACCATTTCTTTACAAACTTTCCCAAAATTCTTCTCTGAGGATTCCATGGAAGAAGGTGAGGAACATTTTATTCATTTTGATTTTCTTTCTTTTTATTTACTGCTCTATTTTCAAATCTAATTATACCAAAATGTTCAGGGTATTGAGTAGGCCATTTCTAACCGATCAAATAATATTTTCTCGATACTTTTCCGGAAAATAGGTAAGTTACTAATTCCCCTTTAAATGTTAAATTGGTCATATATATGTTATATATGCTATATGTGTTGAAAAATCATGTTTTGAATGTTTTTGTGATACTTGTAATTTTGGGGCAAAGGGAGTAGTATGTGAATTGAGTCTAGTTGGGTGTTAGAGTTGTTTGAAGCTGATTTTGCAGCTCTAGTGAAGTTTAATGAAGTTACAAATGTTGATGTTATAAGTGTTAGTACTTTTGGGACGGTTAGATGAAGGGAGTATATCTAAATAGCCAAAATTTTGCTCCAGGATTTATTACACGACTCGTGTAAGGTTACATGAGTCGTGTAGAGGAAAAATTCTTAAAGGGAGAATTGTTACACGAGTCGTGTATTGATACACGACTTGTGTAGAAATTGTTACACAAGTCGTGTAAGGTTACACGAGTCGTGTAAAGGCCAAATTCTGCACTTGTACATTTTACGTGCAATCTTCCGGAGGCCATAACTTCTTCATCCGGACTCCGTTTTGGTCGTGTAAACTATCGTTGGAAAGCTCTTCTCGAGTACTACACGATGGGTTGGTTTTTAAGTTGGGTTCTATTTTTATAGTATGGAAATCCAGTAGGTGTTTAGTACCAAAAAGAGTATTAATGGTTCATTATGGTAGAGTTGGTCTTTTGTGATCAAGTTTGAATTGATGTGATCGTTTGGATTGATTGTGTGGTGACTTAATGTCAATGTCATGGATTCTATTATGAATACGTGTTTGCCTCTTTATGATGAGCTTGTGTGGTTCCCTACTTTGGAATCATACCCCGGTTGTTGTTTAAGCAAGTATTCTTTGCTACGCTTGTGTTTAAAGTCCAGCTGGTACTTTTTGTGTGAGTTCGGGCAATGGTAGGGGTTATAATGGCACACGAGCCAAGTTCATTGTAAGGCTTCTACCATTGGTTATCCATTTTTAAACCCCTTCCTTAGGCCAAAGGTTGGGCACTTTGGGTTATGACTCTGTGTCATTTTCCCCGTTGTTGTTGTTGTGATTGTTTGGTTCTGGAACCCATTTCAGCCCTTCGGTACTGCTCAGTTGAAGCCTCTCAGATGGTTATTGTTTTGGTTCGAGAACCTTGGCTCAGTATCCACGTATGAGTGTTTATTTCCGCTTTATGTGTTGTATGATGAGTTGGTCGTTATTTCCAACCGGTATGGGACGGTTGGTGATAGGGAGCCTCTCATATTATGTGTTATATGCTATATGATTATTTGGTGACATTGTTACTTTATGTTTATCATATCAGCATGTAATGTAGTTGCATTTTAGTAACTTACTGAGATTTATTCTCACCCCTTATTTGTTTACCGTTTTAGATAAGAAAGAGCCCAGGGGATAGGTCACATCACAGGGAGGACATTGAGGAGGAATTTTGGGAAAGACATTTTGGGAAGTGTTGTGTAAAGGATACATTATGTAAATGTAAAACCTTTTTGGTAGTGTACCCGTGACTTGATCGTTGTATCACCTCTTTTTGGTTTATGTTGGTGATTTGTAAATAGTAAGTAAAGTTGGTAGTTGTAGTTAAGTACTTAGTTTGAGAATGTTGGTTTGTATGACTTGAAGTCAAGCTCTAGTAAACGTGGTTGGTTAAATGAGACTTTTTATAAAAGGATATTTCGAAAAATTTTCCTAAAATGTTTTATGACGTCTTCCGTGCGTGTCCCGAGCGTGGGGCCAAGTAGGACCATGGGTCGGGGCACGACAGTTGGTATCAGATCTAGGTTGTAGATGGTCTAGAATGACAAAGTCAACTAGGAGGGTAGTTAAGTATGGAGTGAGTAACGTTGAGTGTTTTATGCAGGTACTCAGTAAAAATGGTTAAAAATGAGGGTGAGCAGTCTGGTACTGCAGGCCAGGGTAATGTAAGGGAAGAGGCTCGAGCTATGTTCCAAGGAATGTTCGAGGCAGCTATGAAAACTATACATGATCATAGGCAAGGAGGAGAACATGCACCTCCGAGGTATGGTCTTGAGCAGTTTGTAAAGATGAAACCAACGGGTTATGATGGGGAACCGGATGTGACCAAGGTTGAGAGATGGATTGAGTCCATGGAAAAGATATTTGATGTCTTGGGATGTTCTGAAGAGGAGCGGGTCAGGTTTGCTACTTATAAGTTGATTGGAGCTGCAGAATATTGGTGGAGAACACTGAAAGCTAGTTGGGATGAGGCGCATGTACCCTATACTTGGGAATTTTTTTTGAGGAAGTTCAAGGAGCATTTCATTCCGAGGGTGGATCAAGACAGGAAATAAGTGGAATTCCTTAGCTTGGAACAAAATACGATGTTGGTGGCTCAGTATGCAGCTAAATTCACGGAGTTATCCAGGTATTGTACTCACTTAGTTGCAACTGAGGAGAGGAAGGCAACGAGATTTGTGAAAGGATTAAAAACTGTGATCCGAACTCAACTAGTGTCCCACAAACTACAAGAGTTTCAAGATGCAGTTGATCGAGCCTATCAAGTGGAGCACGATATTGAAGAACATAAGAGGAAAGTGGAATTGGTAGGTGTGGGAAGACAAGGTAGACCACAACAACAGCGTAGTGATAATCGTGGAGGACAAGGAATATCAACACCATTTAGAGGGCAACCGCAAGGACAACCTATTTTTAGAAATCAAGGTAATATCTCCGGGAATCAGAATAAGAGGGTATGTAATTATTGTCAGAGAGAAGGGCATAGTGAAGAGAGGTGTTGGAAGAAACAGGGGAAGTGTTTAAACTATGGACAACTTGGCCATTTTCAAAGAGATTTCCCTAGATCGAGGGGTCAACCATCGAGGAGTGGTGTTGGATCGTCTCAGGGTCAGAAAAGAGATGCTTCAGGAAAACCTAAAGTTCAGGGTCATGTTTTCGCTATTGCTCAGCAACAAGCTTCGGATGCTTCCACCGTGATAGGAGGTATAATTTCTATGTCAAGTTTGAGAGCACGTGCACTTATAGACCCCTGCTCATCGCATTCATATGTTTCTGTGCATTTTGCATCTCGATTGCATTCTTCCTCTGAGTCTTTGCCTTATGTGCTAGAAATGTCGACTCCTATGGGAGATTGTTTGATAACTGATAAGGTGTTACGTGATTGTGATGTGCATATTAGTGAGCATGTTTTACTTGTTGATTTAGTTATACTGCCATTGCAAGATTTTGATGTTATTCTGGGTATGGATTGGTTAAGTAAATATCATGCCTCTGTTGATGGTTTTAAGAAAGTGGTTACGTTTTCTATCCCTAGTGTGCCTGTGTTTACTTTTGAGGCTGCTTCTTTGGGTAAGGGAATTCGTATTATTTCTTATGTGAAAGCTAGAAAGTTGTTGCACCGTGGTTGTTCGGGGTATTTGGCCAGTGTTTTTGATACTACAAAAAGGTTGCCTGAAGTTGGGGATGTGCTTATAGTTAAAGAGTTTCCTGATGTGTTCTCTTTTGAGTATTCTATGCCTTCTGATAGAAAGATCAAGTTTGGTATTGACTTGCTCCCAGGTACAGCTCCAATATCAGAGGCACCATATAGAATGGCTCCGGCAGAGTTAAAGGAATTGAAAATTCACCTACAAGAGTTACTCGATAGGGGATTCATCCGACCCAGTGTATCACCATGGGGAGCTCCTGTGTTGTTTGTCAAGAAGAAGGATGGGTCTTTGAGACTATGCATCGACTACAGGAAGCTGAATCAAGTAACCGTAAAGAATAAATATCCTCTACCTCACATTGATGACTTTTTTGATCAACTTCAAGGGTCAGTCGTCTTTTCAAAGCTTGACTTGAGGAGTGGGTACCATCAGTTAAAGATTTGTTCTGAAGACATTTCTAAGACTGCTTTCCGTAGTAGATATGGTCATTATGAATTTTTGGTTATGCCTTTCGGGTTGACTAATGCTCCGGCTGTTTTCATAGATATAATGAATCGGGTCTTCAAACCTTATCTTGATACCTTCGTGGTTGTATTTATTGATTATATTCTTGTTTATTCTAAGTCCAGAGAGGAGCATGAGCAACACTTGCGAATGGTTTTATCTATTCTTCGTGAGAAGCAGTTGTTTGCGAAATTTAGTAAGTGTGCTTTTTGGCTCGATGAAGTCTTTTTTCTTGGGCACGTGGTTTCTAATAGAGGAATATCCGTAGATCCCTCCAAAATTGAAGCTATTTTGAATTGGAAGAGGCCTGAATCAGTTACGGAAATTCGAAGTTTCTTGGGTCTAGCCGGGTATTATAGAAGATTTATCGAGGGGTTTTCTAAAATTGCTACTCCATTGACTCAGTTGACTCGAAAGAATATTCCTTATGTGTGGGATGGAAAATGTCAACTTAGTTTTGAAGAGTTGAAGAAGAGATTGACTACAGCTCGCCCTCCTGTGCAGATTTTTCTCCTCCGTTTTGATCTCCCCCAATCCCCGTTTGGTTTAGACTCATTTGCCTCCTTGTCTCCTTTTGGTTTTAGTACTCCACTCCCAACAGTATTTAAAAAAACAACATTCATTCCATTATTTAGAGTCACGCGACAATGCATATACTTGAATTTAAGGGTGGAATATTGTACTCGTCTATACCAACCAACCCGTGTACCAACCGTACCAATTATAATTGCTATATAGAAGTTGGTATACTGAAATTTTTGGTAGGTAGTACCGTACCACTTTATCTAATTGGTTGGTACACGGTATACGATATTGACTTTGATTCTTATACCATGTACCGAATTTATGTGTGTGTGTGTGTGTGTGTGTGTGTGTCAGTGTGTGTGTGTGTGTGTGTGTGTGAGTGTGTGTGAGTGTGTGTGAGTGTGTGTGTGTGTGTGTGTGTGTGTATATATACACACACATATATTCAATACTCTCTCTAATTGTCTAGGTACTTGAAATATACAAAAGGTACTTTGGTCTATTTGATATGTCTTGATTGGTTATTTTAATAATTGTGAGAAATTCTAATAATACAAGTCTTTTGGGACGGATGGAGTATTAAATATTAGTTTTCTTTTTCTAACCATAAGTTACTTTATCACAATCTAGAAAATAATCCAAGCTGCCTTATTTTGATCTTTTGATTTTTAGACTCATAGTGTCTATTAGTATATGTTAGGTCCTAACTTATTGTTTTAGTGAAGATCGATCATTTAACTAACGGGTTAAAGTTAAGTGGTCTAAATTGTCAAGAGAGAGAGAAGTTACAAAAGTTACTCAAGACCACCTTCAACTTTCCCATGCTTTTCAACAGTGATTTTCACTACTTATCATTGCTGTAAAATATTCAATATTAGACTCAATGGAAAGGTAATGCAATGAGCTACAAGAATATGCAATCGGATTTTGCATTAGAGCTCATGATGAATAGATGTACGCAGAATATCAAAATGGGGCAATTATGAAGAAGGGTGCAAAGTGTAAAAACCATAAAGAATCATTCTTTACATGATTCAACTCTCAGGCAATGTGCAATGTGAACGTTGGAGACATTATTTGCAGCAACATAAATGCCAAGACTTTTTGCACATGGATGAAAGAAAATTAAGACCAATTGAAGACCAAGTCATTAACCTCCCCTCAATGGATACTTTCCTTTACCCTATAAATTGAACCCAAACACCCCATTTACCAGTGTGTTCTCCCACACCAAAACCCTCCATCCCAGTAACTTTAGTGTGTGCAATAAACCCAATTGCACACACTATGTTTCATACACTATGTTATGCTTCAGCAGCTAACCTCATCTTTTTTATCCCTTTATCCTTCTGGACAGCTATCCAGTACTAGTGTGCATCACACTAAGGTTTACAGTCCAAAAACCAACCATTTAACCCCAACAGCTATCCTCTTCTAGCAGCTATCCATCCTTCCCTCAACAGCTATCTCCCCCATTTATCCCCTTACCCCAATTAACCCTTTGACAATTAACCCAACCAACCTTGCACACATTAAGGGGGAACATCGAGCCAAAGCATTGCTTCCATCCGACAACTCAAGTGTCAATACGAGGAAGAACCACACCAACACCCATACTTTTCTCTCCCCTGTAATCTCTTTGCATATTGTTCTGCAGATTTGAGCATTTGCATAATACCCCTAAAAATTTTGTGCCCTTCGTGCACCCAGTTGCAACCCACCTCAAGCCTAAGCTATCAACCAAGCTTAATCGTTTTTCTTTTTAACTCTTGTAATTTTTCTTTTCTTTTTACAGCCTTAGTCAAAAGGCTTCCTTAATTGTAGTGACAATTAAGAAGAGGGGGTTCGAGGAACTTGCCTTTATCATTCATTGTAAGCTTATTAAGTAATTGGATTATAGTGGATTGATCTCACTGTTGACTACAGTGGGGGTGGATGTAAGAGAAGGGACATTCCTCTGAACCACTTTAAAAATTCTCGCCTCTTGTCTCTTTTTATTTCTTGTCTTGCACTTTAATTTTCAATTTCATTTATATTTATTGCTTTAATATATTATTGCTTGATCACATAGACAAGATAAAATTGACAAATAAAATAGGAATATATATTTTAGACAACTATAAGGCTTAAGAAAATATCTATTCCGCTGCGCATATTTCTCTATTATTTTAGCCTTAAGAGTGTTTTGATAAAAACCGGGACCTTTCAATTGGTATCAGAGCATGGTTCTTAGAGACTTCAGTGTCTCCGAGCTTAACATCTCGTGAAGATCCATGCTTATATGTCTAACATATTTTTGTGCTTGAACACCCTATTTGATCATCTTGGATCACTTCCCAAGTTTCCTTATTTTTGGTAAGACAAAGCGAGGTCACGAGTTAGAGACTCCTAGGGTAGTTGCTAGGGGGAAGATTAATCACCTTCCTTGGACTCGATGGCACTGACCGGCAAACTCGTTGGCACTTCTTTTAGTGCAGCCCCTCATGCCCACCGACTGCTTATGTTGGGCTTTGAATTACTAGAATTTGGAAATTCCCCTTGTGCTTTAATTTATTTATTTGATTATAAATAATCATTTACTTTGTCTCCTTTGTGATTTTAAGAGAATAAAATTGGACGCTCGACGGACTAGTGGAATCTTAAAGCTTTATCAAAGTCGAAGCAAACTTGGATGCAAGAAGGACACTCGGCACCAAGAACAAATTTGAGGGAGAACCGAGCCTTTTAAAAGATTTGCTTTGACCCCTTTTCTTCAAAAAACCATGTCACCATTTTAAGGGGAAGAAAGAACCTCTAAAGGTCGTGTCATAGCCCCCGTTGCACCAACAATCCAACCCAATATACCCTTTTTCGAATGAAAACAAGTTGCTGGAAATCTGAATTTCAGCTTTGACATCCTTCACGGAAATTGCAATATCTCTCTCTTCGTTCAACGAAATTGCAATCCGATTTTTTGTGTGTAAAGTAGACTCACAGACCTTTGCATAAAGCACAATTTAATAGCCTAAAACATTGTGAGTCAATACCATACTTTACTCGAAGTTGCTGTTCTGGACAGCTCCCCAACATCTAACCCCAACAGCTAAGCCTCTGGACAACTAAAACCCAACCTCTTTGTCAACAAAACCCTTGGATGGAACACCCTTTGAAACCTCCCAAACACTGAACCCCAGTCAGCTAACCCATCCTCATAAAGCCACCCCGTAACTCTCAACAGCTAACCCAAAAAAAAACCTGAACAGCTGACCCAAATTCTGGCTTGACACCTTCCACCAAAAATGCAATATCTCTTTCTCCCGATATCGAAATCCCAAACCGATTTTTTCTGTGTAAACTAGACACAATGATCTTTCAAACAAAACCCTCTCCATATTATGATTCATTATACGTGAAAAATGGCATCTGTTTGTAGTTGACAGCAAAGCAGAAATTTCTTGACAGCAGACCCTTGTCAACCATCTTTCACCAAAACTGCAATATCTCCCTCTTCAAAACCCGGAATCCCGAACCGTCTTTTCTCACACAAAGTTCTCTCATAACCGTTTACATAAACCATATCCATACACCCTATAACCTTCTAAGTCAATACAGAATATTCTGTGAAGTTGACCAAAAATCTGCTCATTTTTTTTAGAGCAAATTTTTTTAGTCATCTCTTTTTGCTTTTGGAGATACGAAGCAAGGCATTAAGAGTGTAAAATGACCAACCCTTCACCAAAAAGGGGGAAATTGTTAGGTCCTAACTTATTGTTTTTGTGAAGACCGATCATTTAACTAACGGGTTAAAGTTAAGTGGTCTAAATTGTCAAGAGAGAGAGAGAAGTTACAAAAGTTACTCAAGACCACCTTCAACTTTCCCATGCTTTTCAACAGTGATTTTCACTACTTATCATTGCTGTAAAATATTCAATATTAGACTCAATGGAAAGGTAATGCAATGAGCTACAATAATATGCAATCCGATTTTGCATTAGAGCTCATGATGAGGAGATGTACGCAGAATATCAAAATGGAGCAATTATGAAGAAGGGTGCAAAGTGTAAAAACCATAAAGAATCATTCTTTACATGATTCAACTCTCAGGCAATGTGCAATGTGAACCTTGGAGACATTATTTGCAGCAACATAAATGCCAAGACTTTTTGCACATGGATGAAAGAAAATGAAGACCAATTGAAGACCAAGTCATTAACCTCCCCCCAACGGATACTTTCCTTTACTTGAATCTCTAAACGCGCAAGGCGACATTGAATTACTTGAATCTCCAAACGCACAAGGCGGCGTTTAATTACTTGAATATGCATTTGCAAATCGTCATTCTCGATGTTCGTCTGCTTGGGCGTCTGCTCCGCAGCCCCTACCACGAACACCACGACCACGTTCGGCCATTGATAATCAACAAGGAAACTGATAGCAAATGATAAAGAATGAGGTTATGAGGATTAACCAAACGGAAAGAAGCAAGTTTTCATGGATAAAACCCTAATACGTTATCGGGGATAAAACCCTAATGATTGCACAATTATAAATATAGTTCCATTGATCAAAAAGTCTGTCGCATACAAAAAACATAACAAACTATTATACTACTAAAAGAACATTCAAGAAACCCTAACATTCAGCTACCCTGATTACGAAAATAACCCTAAATTAAAAGCTTAAAACAAGAAAGAAAATAACGAAAAATCTGAAAAACCTATCGGCGGCACGGTCGTGTTGTGCATCTTGCACGGTCGTGCGACTGAACAAAATTTGCTCCCAGATTTCCTCGCTTGTCCCGTTTTACCAACTCGTGCTTTATCATACTGCATCATTAGGAGGTAAGGGGATCAGTGTATCTTAGCCTACATCCACTGAGATTCAGGTTATTTGATCTCACCTAAACCCTATGATTTGGTATTATCACCTCTTGGTCTTCTTTCGGGTTCCACCTCTCTTTTAAACCATCAGCACAACCCTCCTCACATGTTTAACACACATAAATTATCACAAGTTTACATCATATTATAAGCACCAAAATACAATCTCAATCTCTGTATCAATTCTCTTCTCAAGAACACTTGAGATCTAACGTAGTTTTCTCCACCTCTACTCAAAGCGAGGTACAAACCTCTTCTTTTTACTACATAGTTTCTTTGTTTTATTACTTCCATAAGTAACTTTTAGCATGCAGTGACCATAACAAAGCATAGGATCGGAAACATTCCATCATTAGAATTTATTGGCATCTCTTACCAGAAATTCCAATAATGCTAACATTAACCTAAATTACATTATTACGTAATATCAAAGCAAGGCCGATGATTAGATTGGGAGGGGTGGGTGCTTTACGCCTCCCTACAGTCACTTACCCTTAAACCGATGAAATATCATTAAAATCACGTTTCTTATTGTTTTTTGTTAAATACATAAGTTGCGACTCAGTCAAATCAAGAGAAAAGGTAAGCAAAACTGAATACTCGATTTCACAATAATTCTTATAGTGGCGACTCTACTGAAAACTCTGAACGTTCAAGAGATTCTCATACGGATACAACCAACAACTGTGATTCATTTATCATTAGTAATAAAATCCACTCATTTATTAGTTGCCATAACTAGACATGGAACAAGACCCAGTTGCACAAATATTTAGCAGCTAATTAAGCAACAACAAATTATGATTTTCATAATTTTTTCCCAACGTATTTGTGCAACTTGGTCTTAATCAGAAAGAGTTGGGTCAATGATATCATTCAAGTATCATTGAGCAAATTCTCTTATTAAGAACACTTGAGATCTGACGTTTTTTTTTTTTTTTTTTTTTTTTTTTTTGCTCGGCAACAAAAGAAAATTTATTCAGAACAAATGAGCCAGATGAGGCATAAAAATTGATCGCACCAAAAAAAATAGACCCAAACCAAAAACATGTGAATGATGAGGGATGCTGAATATAAGATACAGCAAAATCATGAAACAAAACCAGCCATTAATCATATATATCCGGCCAAGGATCCACCAATGTACTTGATATATGGCCTTCATATGCTTTCATTTGGTTCATGAATTGCTATACAAACACACACACACACACGCACACACACACATATATATATATATATATATATATATATATATATTGATTTATCGAGACAAATTTTTCTTTTAATTTGTAGTTATATAAGTGACTACAAAATAGTTGAGTTTTTTATCAATGATGATTGAATTCTGATCTATAGAAAAAATTAAGCAACCGGTTGTTCTAAATCAGTTGAGTGTTTCCCCACTAAATCCTTAGTTACTGTTAGAACCCTAGTTTCTTAACTAAGTGTTTGGACAAATAATTAAAGAACTTGAAATGAATTATCAAGAAGTAATCTGGAAATCATCAAGTCTTCATTGGTCCACTATCTTCTCATGTCGAGACATCTAACCTTCAAGATAGCAGACCTTAACACTCTTGCCAACTCATCTCAGTCAAAGTCAAACCTAACTTAAACACTGTTCACAAACTTTACCCCAGTCAAGATTAATGACTGACATATGCATTTCCAAGATATTGAAGACCGTTGGAACTCAAACGGATATAATATGAAGAACTATAAAAGGAGCTCTACTCTACTGAAGATAAACACCCTCTGTCTTGGCCATTTTTCATGCAACTTGATAAAAGCTTTTAAGCAACTCAAATTGTAAAGCACACTTGATATCTATAAATTTGTGCTAAAATAGATAAACAAATATAGATCTCACATAGCTACATAAGAGCCATATTAGAGATCACCAAAACCCTCACATTTGTGAAACCTTTTCTTTTTCTTTTTCTGTACTTTGCAACAAGTACAAAGTTTAATTAGTGAGGCTAATTAGGCTGGAAAATTCTGAGGGAATTTTCTTGCAATTGATTGTAATTTTTTGACGAAGTATTATAGTGGATTGCTTCTTCACTGTTGAGGACAGTGAAGCGTGGATGTAGGAGAGTTGCAATACTCTGAACCACTTTACATCGTTGTGTTTGTGTCTCATTTACTCACACTTATTCACACACTTATCACTTTTCATTTACTCATTTATTTCTTCTATTTATTTCATTATTATTCCGCTGCATAACTCAACATACACACACTGCACCTCAAGATAGTCGACCTACTCTGCCAAGATAGTCGACCTCTTGTGAACTAATATCTACCTGTTTAAAAGTGCATAAGTAGAACATGTTCTTTCAGTTACTAACTTTTCAAACTGCATTTATGCACTAATGTTGTAAAAAGAGTTTTTTTTAGTGTCTAGCTTAAATTTATTCACTAATATTGGCGGTGGCTATGCCATCATTTTCTTGTGGCTTGTATTGTTATAAGGGCTGAATTAGCATATCATAAAAAGGGTTGTATTAACCATTTCAAGATTTTCCAATCCCTGGACTGGATAATCCTTCGAAAAATAAGATCCCTAGAAAATGTAATTGTCGATAATTGATTCGGAAATAAGCAATGAAATAAAGAGAAATATCTAAGTAATTATCCATTAAACCTCGAACTGATTTTATTGATTTTTTTTTCTATTTAACACAGCAAATCATTTGAACATGTTAAATCCTATCCTCTTGAGCAACTAGATTGTAAATTTTCAGTTATCAAGACCCTAAGGCTTGATTCTTCTTTCTTTCTCTGAATAAACAAAGTACAAGCTAAATTTTTAAGACCTTCAAGGTCAAGGGAATTAAAGTCACTTACCTCTCTTAGTTCTTCTGCGACTGCAAGAGCTTCAAGTTCCTCTTCATTTTCTGAGTCATCTTCATCATTTTCCATAAGACATATCATGGCTTCTATTTTATTATCTGAGTCTGAGGAGTCACTTTCATCATCACAGAATTTTGATAGGTCTGCTATCATGACATGTTCCTTCTTTTCATCTTGTTTGGCTTTGGCACAGTTGAAGCAATTACACCTTGAACTGTGTATGATATCTTTAGAATATGATAGCCTTTTCTGGGTTGAAAAGTTTCTTGATTTCTTTGGTTCAGGGCACTCTTGGGAGTAGTGACCTAACTTTTCACAGTTATAGCATGTGACATCTTTCTTCTCAGTTTGGACTTGGTTAGAAGTGGATGCTGTGTTTCTTTTGTCAAATATTCTTTTTTGATGTTTCATAGCATTTTTAACAGCTATGGTAATCAGGCTAGGAATGTTTTCTTGAGTCAAACGTTTGACTTCTGGTTTTTGGGATAGGTTGACTTTCTAAATAGCATTGCAGATTAGGGAGTCAATATCCTATTTTGAGTAAGCTTTAGGAACTTCTTGTGCAGCAAGAGCCAAGGTGTGAGCATTGGCTAAGGATGATGCAATGGTGGGTAGTTTGACAGTTCCTTCAAGTTCATATGCTTCCAATTTTCCAAAGTATTGTTCAACAGTCATAGTTGGCCATTCAATACCTTCTCTTATGGGTAAGGCTACTTTTTCATATTCTTGAGGGAGGCTTGAGAATATTTTCAGACATAGGTCTTGTTGATCTAGTTTCTTGCCATGATCTGACACTAGTTTAAGTAGATATTCAAATCTGTCTTTGGCAGTACTAACTCTTTCACCAGCAGCAAACTTAAAATTGTCAAGTTGTCTTAATAGGTTATATAGATTTTGTGCTCTGACACTTGTGTGCTTAGTGAACTTGGTTTTGATTAAATCCCAGGCTTCTTTAGTAGTTTAAACTTTCCCAATTTCTTGGGCCAAAGAGTCATTAACACTTTTTTGTAAAATGTTTTTGACTTTTTGATTAGCTGTTACTAAGTGTCTTTCAGTTTCAGTCCAAATGTCTGGGGTTTTGTATTTGTCCTCTCCTCCATTTGTGTCAGGTTGAGTGGAAATTTTGAATTCTTCATGAAGTACAAACCAGTTCCAAACACTGTTTGAATCAAGGTAAGTCTTGATCTTGGAAGAGAATATTTCAAATGATCCACAGTCATCAACATGTGGAATGTCTTTCTCATTGTTTCTTCTGGGTTGAGACATGATGTTAGTGTTTCTGGATACTTCACAAGATGTTAATCTTGAAGACACTTAAGTCTTTTAGAAACCAGCTCTGGTACCAATTGAAAGAACCTGTTCTACTTATGCACTTTAAACAGGTAGATATTAGTTCACAAGAGGTCGACTATCTTGGCAGAGTAGGTCGACTATCTTGAGGTGTAGTGTGTGTATGTTGAGTTATGCAGCGGAATAATAATGAAATAAATAGAAGAAATAAATGAGTAAATGATAAGTGATATGTGTGTGAATAAATGTGAGTAAATGAGACACAAACACAACGATGTAACGTGGTTCTGAGTATTGCAACTCTCCTACATCCACGCTTCACTGTCCTCAACAGTGAAGAAGCAATCCACTATAATACTTCGTCAAGAAATTACAATCAATTGCAAGAAAATTCCCTCAGAATTTTCCAGCCTAATTAGCCTTACTAATTAAGCTTTGTACTTGTTGCAAAGTACAGAAAAAGAAAAAGAAAAGGTTTCACAAATGTGAGGGTTTGGTGATCTCTAAGATGGCTCTTATGTAGCTATGTGAGATCTATGTTTTCTTATCTATTTTAACACATATTTATAAATATCAAGTGTGCTTTTACAATTGAGTTTGCTTAGAAGCTTTAATCAAGTTGTATGAAATATTGCCAAGACAGAGGTATTTGTTCTTCAGTGGTGTAGAGCTCTTTTTATAGGTCTTCATATTATATCCGTTTGAGTTCCAACGGTCTTCAACATCTTGGAAATGCATATGTCAGTCATTAATCTTTGACTGGCATAAAGTTTATGAACAGTGTTAAGTCAGGTTTGACTTTGACTGGAAGCTTAGTTGGCAAGTGTGATAAGGTCTGCTATCTTGAAGGTTAGCTATCTCGTCATGTGAAGATAGTGGACCTGTGGAGACTTGATGATTTCCAGTTTACTTCTTTGATAATTCTTTTCAAGCTCTTTAATTATTTGTCAAAACACTTAGTTAAGAAACTAGGGTTCTAACATATAGCAACCGAACCCAAAACATTAAAAAGGGTACTTCAATAATACATACACCGTCGTTACACTAGTAGAAGTTAAATTCTTGTAAACTTTTGTCTATTAACAATAAAATGATGACAGTTTTAGCAGCAATATCAGACCCCAAATTAAACCGGAGGTCATGACCTCGATTTTTTAGTTATAATCGGACGTATTGCAAAACAGTTTTGGCACCATATGTCATGTGAAATGACCAAAAGTTCAAGAGAAATTACGAGTTAAAATGGCACATGCCAGTTTTCCATTCAAATTAATTTGATTTTGTTTCTTCAGTCCCAGAATAAATGGCCTAAAGTGAGAAAATTTAATCTATAGAATCCCAAGTGATACAACATGTAAACTTTAGGGTAGCAAAGTGAGAGTAAACATGAGAAGTTTTTAATTACTAATGCATAAAAATTATCAACTAGATTAAAATAAGGACACATCTTTTTATTTCATTTGCAGAAAATTTATGCTTGTGCACATCATATTATAGCCAACTTAAAACGCTGCCCATATGCTTGAAACATCCTCACTCTCTCCGCTAGGCTTGCTGACAGTCTGAATCTGGGAAGTAGTGCTTGACTCGCCCTGAGACCGTTTAACAAGAATGGCTAAATGTCAAAACTTTTATTCCATGAATCAAATGAAAATAAATTAGTTTCACGCATATGAGACACACTATTCGGGACAGATGGAGTACATGTTTGTACAAAAGTATACATGAAGTAGTAAAGTTAATTTCCTGTTTACTTCTTTGATAATTCTTTTCAAGTTCTTTAATTATTTGTCAAAACACTTAGTTAAGAAACTAGGGTTCTAACATATAGCAACCGAACCCGTATTGCAAAACAGTTTTGGCACCATATGTCATGTGAAATGACCAAAAGTTCAAGAGAAATTACGAGTTAAAATGGCACATGCCAGTTTTCCATTCAAATTAATTTGATTTTGTTTCTTCAGTCCCAGAATGAAATGGCCTAAAGTGAGAAAATTTAATCTATAGAATCCCAAGTGATACAACATGTAAACTTTAGGGTAGCAAAGTGAGAGTAAACATGAGAAGTTTTTAATTACTGATGCATAAAAATTATCAACTAGATTAAAATAGGGACACATCTTTTTATTTCATTTGCAGAAAATTTATGCTTGTGCACATCATATTATAGCCAACTTAAAACGCTGCCCATATGCTTGAAACATCCTCACTCTCTCCGCTAGGCTTGCTGACAGTCTGAATCTGGGAAGTAGTGCTTGACTCGCCCTGAGACCGTTTAACAAGAATGGCTAAATGTCAAAACTTTTATTCCATGAATCAAATGAAAATAAATTAGTTTCACGCATATGAGACACACTATTCGGGACAGATGGAGTACATGTTTGTACAAAAGTATACATGAAGTAGTAAAGTTAATTTCCTGTTTACTTCTTTGATAATTCTTTTCAAGTTCTTTAATTATTTGTCAAAACACTTAGTTAAGAAACTAGGGTTCTAACATATAGCAACCGAACCCGTATTGCAAAACAGTTTTGGCACCATATGTCATGTGAAATGACCAAAAGTTCAAGAGAAATTACGAGTTAAAATGGCACATGCCAGTTTTCCATTCAAATTAATTTGATTTTGTTTCTTCAGTCCCAGAATGAAATGGCCTAAAGTGAGAAAATTTAATCTATAGAATCCCAAGTGATACAACATGTAAACTTTAGGGTAGCAAAGTGAGAGTAAACATGAGAAGTTTTTAATTACTGATGCATAAAAATTATCAACTAGATTAAAATAGGGACACATCTTTTTATTTCATTTGCAGAAAATTTATGCTTGTGCACATCATATTATAGCCAACTTAAAACGCTGCCCATATGCTTGAAACATCCTCACTCTCTCCGCTAGGCTTGCTGACAGTCTGAATCTGGGAAGTAGTGCTTGACTCGCCCTGAGACCGTTTAACAAGAATGGCTAAATGTCAAAACTTTTATTCCATGAATCAAATGAAAATAAATTAGTTTCACGCATATGAGACACACTATTCGGGACAGATGGAGTACATGTTTGTACAAAAGTATACATGAAGTAGTAAAGTTAATTACCTGTGCCAGAGAGGATCTGCTCGGTTCTGCTTGGACTGTGGGAAAATGAAGAGGGGTGGGATCCTGTGTCAAAATATCGAAACTCACTGTTTACATCTACTTCAAATTTACAATAATTAAAGAAACCTATATTAAAATTCTAATCGTTAATAATACAAGTAATTATTACTAACCACAAGCATCGTCTGTGGTTCTCTAGGGATGATCTTAGTTTCCTCTCCAGCTTGCTTCCCAGTTTTTTCTGGTACATTTGGCTCCTCCATTTTTGTGTGCAGAGAGAGAGAGAGAGAGAGTTAGAGAGAGAGAGATGGTTGAGGGTTAGCTGTGGATATAATTTATGGAAAAAATGAGTGCATGATCAACGCGGGGGGGAAGGGGAGCGGGGATAACGTGTCATCGTGGAGGAACAAGTAACGCATGGCGAATTTGGACATATTAGAATCATGATTCAAGTAGTCCGTTTCATGCCAAAGCACCTACCCCCTTCTTTGTCTCTTTCTTTCAATCTATGAAAAAAAATGCATTATATGCAATGAATTAGGTTTCCATATAGCATTAAATCTCTAGTTCACATTAGGACCTGTGTATTTTAGATTGTTTCAGTTTTCTTCAAAATGAATACTTGTGTGTATGTGAAAGTTTAAGAGTGTGAGTGTTTAAAGAGATGTTTTTAAAAGTAACTGACTACCTAAAATAATACTCACCTAGCCAACCTCATTTGTTTCTTCTTCCTTCAGTCAAAACCTCTCTCTCTCCCTCTCTCTCTCTCTCTCTCTCACACACACACAATTACCAGTTATGTTGTTGGATGGTCACACACCCAATTAAACATACAAGGTACGTATTATCATTGAATAGTTAACTATTTAAAATAAATTTAAATGGTTACACATAATATATGTTGAAAAATAAATTACGCAATGAGCAGATTAAATAATTAATTAAAGGGCAATCATGTATTCAAAAAAATTGTTGTAGTAAACCAACAATAAAATGGTACAAGCAAGTAAACATCGTTGGATAATAACAAAATTAAGAAAATAGTAAAACACTTATAGATTAGATTGAGTCGCATGAACAAGACTTTCCAAAGAAAAACTATTACCCCCTACTCATTCAATTTGGGGTACCAGACAAATTCTCCCCGGATAATGATCTCAAGAAATGTACAAAAGCAACCCTAATTACGAAAATAACCCCAAATTAAAAACTAGAAACGAGAAAGAAAATAACGACAAATTTGAAAAACCTATCGGCAGCATGCGGTCGTGTTCAGCATCTTGCACGATTGTGAGACTGAATAAATTCACCTCCAGATTTCCTCACTTGTCCCGCTTTACCAACTCGTGCTTTATCATACTGCATCATTCTCCCCCCTTAGAAAATTTTGTCCTCGAACTCTAGCTGTTGCTTTTGGAAAGATATCTACGGAAATTTATCCTTAAATCGTTGACGAACTTTATACTTAATATTACTCGTCATTATATCCATCCAATCAGTCCAATAACATTGAATAAAGTTTTCAATGAGCAAATTCATAAGGTTCAAAGTTGACGAAAAGGTTGACTCATGAACATCAAATTGATCTTCATAAGGAGGACTACTTTTTCTCGCTTCAAACTTCCTATCAACTCATCTTTTAAAAAAGATTCGATATCGACCATTGTTATGTCAATAGTATGAGATGTCATCAATTTACATCTTTCAAAACCACGTTCAACAGTATTTTTCTTAGCTTCAAATTTCGGATTTGTGATCTCCATTCCAATATGCCTAGAAGGATCACTAGTACAGATTGAGGCTTAGGAAACGCAGCTTAGATTTCGCTTTTTCAAAGCGCTATCTAAGTAGTATACTTACATAGCGTATCAACTATAATTAAGCCGTAAAGATTAAAAAAAAAATTAGGAATCAAAATAGTTGAGTTTTTTTTATCAATAATGATTGAATTCTGATCTATAGAAAAAATTAAGCAACCGATTGTTCTAAATCAGTTGAGTGTTTCCCCACTAAAAAGGGTTGTATTAGCATATCATAAAAAGGGTTGTATTAACCTTTTCAAGATTTTCCAATCCCTGGACTGGATAATCCTTCGAAAAATAAGATCCCTGGAAAATGTAATTGTCGATAATTGATTCGGAAATGAGCAATGAAATAAAGAGAAATGGCTAAGTAATAATCCATTAAACCTCGAACATATTTTATTGATTTTTTTGTATTTAACACATCTGTTGGTCAACTTAATAGTAAATAGTAAAGGTCTATTGGCCGTCTCCATTTGCTTAACCACTAGGGTTTTGTAGTTGCAGGTTGACCTCCACCTTTGCTTGATTCTCCCTGAAACCATATAAACATGTAATGACAGATACGTAAATGGTAATATCTTTGAGGAAAAGGCAAATCAAAATAGCATTATATAAATATACCTTAATAGTGGAGGGAGCTTGGCCATCATCAATCTTTAAGAGATGCTTCACCGCATTCTACATAAAATCAGTAATATTAAACCCTAAAACAGAAACTATATATATATATATATATATATATATATATATATATATGTGTGTGTGTGTGTGTGTGTGTGTGTGTGTGTGTGTGTATAAATATAATCTGTAGACATGCAAACCCTTAATGTAGCTAGTTCTCTCTTTGAGAGTGTTAGTGGTTCTTCAACAATTTGCTTTTCCTTAGCTTTAGACATATCTGAAGAATTCTCCATTTTGTAGCACTGAATCTATCTATGGCCAATGTGTGTGTGTGTGTGTGTGTGTGTGTGTGTGTGAAAGTGAGAGAGGAAGGTGAAAGTTTAATAGTGAGAGGGTTGAGAGAAAAGTCCTAAAAACTAACGCTTGGATCCGCCAACTACCCTAGTTATTTTGTCTTGTCTTTTACCCCTTCAATCAAAATCTTCTCTCCCTCTCTCTTTATCTCTCACACACACCTAACACCTCCAGTTAAGCTGCTAGTAAACATTTACAACATACTCCCTCCATCCCATAAAAAAGTTCTCATTTGTTTTTTATACGAAAATTAAGGAAAGATGTTAGAAACTAAATGTTGTGAGTGGGAATGAGGGAGAAAGTGAGGTAGAGAACAGTGAGTGGAAAGGAGAGAGAAAGTGGATAAAATCTTTCCTTGTTGCGTAAGTGGTACTTTTTAATGGGACACTTAAAATGGTAAAATGGGTACTTTGTTATGAGACGGAGGAAGTAATAACGACGGGGAGGTTGGTATTGTGAAACCAAAAACTTAAAACACTTAAAACACAATGTAATAATCTCTCTGAAATACATAATTCCACAAAATTTTGTCTCAAAATAAGTACTTTTTTTGTTTTGGAGAATTTAGTAAACCATTCATCATCAAACAACAATATCTAAATCAAACTTACACTGATAATTCAAACTTATAAAAAAAAACCAAAATAAGAGGAAGTGAGGGGAGTATGAGCGAGAGCACAGAATGAAGAGAGTGCTTAATAAACCTCACTTAAGGTAGTATTAAAAATAAAAATAATCTAATAAAGGTTTGAATAATCAAATGAGACTATAGTTATGAGACGTGAGACAACTATCAATTAAAGCATATGGTAGGTGACTTTAGTGATGATACTATGGTCATTTTTTGTCTTTATCAAATATTAAACCACTACCCAAGTGCATTTATTTTGGTGGTAACCGACTAACTTGGAATATAAGATGTTTCTCCTTTAGACGATATACGCCTTGACTCCTCTCTTGTTAAAAAGAAAAATTATACCCAAAAAAACACCAACGACAACTTGAAGTATTTAAAAAAACAACATCAGTCATTCCATTATTTAGAGTCACGCGACAATGAATATACTTGAATTTAAGGGTGGAATATTGTACTCGTCTATACCAACCAACCCGTGTACCAACCGTACCAATTATAATTGCTATATAGAAGTTGGTATACTGAAATTTTTGGTAGGTAGTACCGTACCACTTTATCTAATTGGTTGGTACACGGTATACAATATTGACTTTGATTCTTATACCATGTACCGACTTTATGTGTGTGTGTGTGTGTGTGTGTGTACACACACATATATTCAATACTCTCTCTAATTGTCTAGGTACTTGAAATATACAAAAGGTACTTTGGTCTATTTGATATGTCTTGATTGGTTATTTTAATATGTGTGAGAAATTCTAATAATACAAGTCTTTTGGGACGGATGGAGTATTAAATATTAGTTTTCTTTTTCTAACCATAAGTTACTTTATCACAATCTAGAAAATAATCCAAGATGCCTTATTTTGATCTTTTGATTTTTAGACTCGTAGTGTCTATTAGTATATTTTGTATAGTCATTGTATTGTTTAGTTTTTCAAGACTTCAATTGTTTTATTTTTTCTTTAGTTTCAAGACTATATAATTTGTATTTGAGATTTATTATGTTATAATGTGTTGTTTTTTACACTAGACAAGAAAGTGTAACAAAGAAAAAAATAATGTGTTTATTTTTTGTCTCCATTTACATTTGGTATATATCGTGTACAAATCGTACCAACCGAAGACCTACCGTACCAATAAACTTGGTATACCGACTTTTGTGGTTAGTACTGATACATATTTTTATGTACCAAATCATACTTGGTTGGTACATGATACATGTAAAATTCAATCGTTATACCAACCAATTCACCCCTACTTGAAATTAGATGCCACTTAAGAAATAGTTATATGCATATCATAGATATAAGTGAATTCAAATCATATTTAAAGAATATCTATAACCAATTGATGTTTGGCAAGTAGTTTTAAGACTTTAGTCTGTGTATTCTGAAAGACCATGTTTTCTTTAAACACTCTTATGGCCAATTAAAATGAGTAGACAATATGTGTAGCGAAATTGATAAATTCTAAGGTCTTATAGTTGTTGTCTAACGAACATATTTCTATTCTTCGTGTTAATATGACTTCGCCTACGTCCACCCCACTGTCCTTGGTAAGTGAGATCAATTCACTATAATTTTTCCTACAAATTACAGAGATTGATTAGGAAAGTTCCTCGAACTCCCTCTTCTTAATTGACACTTCAGTTAAGGCCGCTTGTTACAAAACATTTCTCAATTTACACAGTTCTCCCTTTGAGTGACAATGGAGTTGTCAGATGGATCAACTCTTCGGATTGTGTTTTTTCCCCTTATTGTTTGCAAAGTTTGGTTCGGTTGAAAATTTGAAAAGGAAGGTGAAAATGGGTGAAGGGTTAATTGTCAAAGGTTTTGGGTTAGGTTCTTAGGGTGTAATCTTAATGTGTGCAATTTGTGTTGCTTGAACACACTAAGGTGGAAGGTTACTGAGAGGGGGGATAATATGGTATGGGATGTATACTGGTAGATGGAGAAGGTTATACCAATTTATAGGGAAGGATAGTGAAGTAGCCGTTGGTTGTCAAGAATGTTAGTTGTATTCATGAGTAGTCTTTGGTCTTCACAATTCAACACATTTGATGAGGAATTGGAATTGGAATAAGACCACTTTTATCTCAAAAGCAATCTCATATGATCCCTTTTCAACATGCAAGTGGCTTTCTCTGAACTTGCAAAGTTCTTCTAGCGAAGTTCTTACTGTAGGGCCAAACGACTAATATATACCATGTACTTTTACGATTTGCATCAACTAATGTAATGTACTTGTGAGTGTCTAATAAAGACAACGTGTAGCGACCCCAAAACCAGTCCCTATTTATTTTATATTTTATTTTATATTTTGAGAATTTTTAATTTGAACTTATATGTGCATTTTATGTGTTGCATCATATTTCATAATTTGCACATCTTAATTGATTATATGTGTTAGTTAAAGTGTTAGGAGTAATCTTTGTTAAGGGAGTTAATTGTGTTAGTTGAACCTTAGGATCTTTAGTGAAATTTATAACTTTAGGGGTTTAAGTGTTGAAAATGAAACATTAGTGATTTAATTAAAGAAATGCGTAAAATCTTTACATGGTTATCTCATCTCCCTCCCTCCCCTACGCACCTCACCATTTCTTTACAAACTTTCCCAAAATTCTTCTCTGAGGATTCCATGGAAGAAGGTGAGGAACATTTTATTCATTTTGATTTTCTTTCTTTTTATTTACTGCTCTATTTTCAAATCTAATTATACCAAAATGTTCAGGGTATTGAGTAGGCCATTTCTAACCGATCAAATAATATCTTCTCGATACTTTTCCGGAAAATAGGTAAGTTACTAATTCCCCTTTAAATGTTAAATTGGTCATATATATGTTATATATGCTATATGTGTTGAAAAATCATGTTTTGAATGTTTTTGTGATACTTGTAATTCTGGAGCAAAGGGAGTAGTATGTGAATTGAGTCTAGTTGGGTATTAGAGTTGTTTGAAGCTGATTTTGCAGCTCTAGTGAAGTTTAATGAAGTTACAAATGTTGATGTTATAAGTGTTAGTACTTTTGGGACGGTGAGATGAAGGGAGTATATCTAAATAGCCAAAATTTTGCTCCAGGCTTGATTACACGACTCGTGTAAGGTTACATGAGTCGTGTAGAGGAAAAATTCTGAAAGGGAGAATTGTTACACGAGTCGTGTACTGATACACGACTTGTGTAGAAATTGTTACACGAGTCGTGTAAGGTTACACGAGTCGTGTAAAGGCCAAATTCTGCACTTGTACATTTTACGTGCAATCTTCCGGAGGCCATAACTTCTTCATCCAGACTCCGTTTTGGTCGTGTAAACTATCGTTGGAAAGATCTTCTCGAGTACTACACGATGGGTTGGTTTTTTAGTTGGGTTCTGATTTTTATAGTATGGAAATCCAGTAGGTGTTTAGTACCAAAACGAGTATTAATGGTTCATTATGGTAGAGTTGGTCTTTTGTGATCAAGTTTGAATTGATGTGATCGTTTGGATTGATTGTGTGGTGACTTAATGTCAATGTCATGGATTCTATTATGAATACATGTTTTCGTCTTTATGATGAGCTTGTGTGGTTCCCTACTTTGGAATCATACCCCGGTTGTTGTTTAAGCAAGTATTCTTTGCTACGCTTGTGTTTAAAGTCCAGCTGGTACTTTTTGTGTGAGTTCGGGCAATGGTAGAGGTTATAATGGAACACGAGCCAAGTTCATTATAAGGCTTTTACCATTGGTTTCCCATTTTAAACCCCTTCCTTAGGCCAAAAGTTGGGCACTTTGGGTTATGACTCTGTGTCATTTTCCCCATTGTTGTTATTGTGATTGTTTGGTTCCGGAACCCGTTTCAGCCCTTCGGTGCTGCTCAGTTGAAGCCTCTCAGATGGTTATTGTTTTGGTTTGAGAACCTTGGCTCAGTATCCACGTATGAGTGTTTATTTCCGCTTTATGTGTTGTATGATGAATTGGTCGTTATTTCCAACCGGTTTGGGACGGTTGGCGATAGGGAGCCTCTCATATTATGTGTTATATGCTATATGATTATTTGGTGACATTTTTACTTTATGTTTATCATATCAGCATGTAATGTAGTTGCATTTTAGTAACTTATTGAGATTTATTCTCACCCCTTATTTGTTTACCGTTTTAGATAAGAAGGAGCCCAGGGGATAGGTCACATCACAGGGAGGACATTGAGGAGGAATTTTGGGTAAGACATTTTGGAAAGTGTTGTGTAAAGGATACATTATGTAAATGTAAAACCTTTTTGGTAGTGTACCCGTGACTTGATCATTGTATCACCTCTTTTTGGTTTATGTTGGTGATTTGTAAATAGTAAGTAAAGTTGGTAGTTGTAGTTAAGTACTTAGTTTGAGAATGTTGGTTTGTATGACTTGAAGTCAAGTTCTAGTAAACGTGGTTGGTTAAATGAGACTTTTTATAAAAGGATATTTCGAAAAAATTTCCTAAAATGTTTTATGACGTCTTCCGTGCGTGTCCCGAGCGTGGGGCCAAGTAGGACCACGGGTCGGGGCACGACAGTTGGTATCAGATCTAGGTTGTAGATGGTCTAGAATGACAAAGTGAACTAGGAGGGTAGTTAAGTATGGAGTGAGTAACGTTGAGTGTTTTATGCAGGTACTCAGTAAAAATGGTTAAAAATGAGGGTGAGCAGTCTGGTACTGCAGGCCAGGGTAATGTAAGGGAAGAGGCTCGAGCTATGTTCCAAGGAATGTTCGAGGTAGCTATGAAAACTATACATGATCATAGGAAAGGAGGAGAACATGCACCTCCGAGGTATGGTCTTGAGCAGTTTTTAAAGATGAAACCAACTGGTTATGATGGGGAACCGGATGTGACCAAGGTTGAGAGATGGATTGAGTCCATGGAAAAGATATTTGATGTCTTGGGATGTTCTGAAGAGGAGCGGGTCAGGTTTGCTACTTATAAGTTGATTGGAGCTGCAGAATATTGGTGGAGAACACTGAAAGCTAGTTGGGATGAGGCGCATGTACCCTATTCTTAGGAATTTTTTTTGAGGAAGTTCAAGGAGCATTTCATTCCGAGGGTGGATCAAGACAGGAAATAAGTGGAATTCCTTAGCTTGGAATAAAATACGATGTTGGTGGCTCAGTATGCAGCTAAATTCATGGAGTTATCCAGGTATTGTACTCACTTTGTTGCAACTGAGGAGAGGAAGGCAACGAGATTTGTGAAAGGATTAAAAACTGTGATCCGAACTCAACTAGTGTCCCACAAACTACAAGAGTTTCAAGATGCAGTTGATCGAGCCTATCAAGTGGAGCACGATATTGAAGAACATAAGAGGAAAGTGGAATTGGTAGGTATGGGAAGACAAGGTAGACCACAACAACAGCGTAGTGATAATCGTGGAGGACAAGGAATATCAACACCATTTAGAGGGCAACCGCAAGGACAACCTATTTTTAGAAATCAAGGTAATATCTCCGGGAATCAGAATAAGAGGGTATGTAATTATTGTCAGAGAGAAGGGCATAGTGAAGAGAGGTGTTGGACGAAACAGGGGAAGTGTTTAAACTGTGGACAACTTGGCCATTTTCAAAGAGATTGCCCTAGATCGAGGGGTCAACCATCGAGGAGTGGTGTTGGATCGTCTCAGGGTCAGAAAAGAGATGCTTCAGGAAAACCTAAAGTTCAGGGTTATGTTTTCGCTATTACTCAGCAACAAGCTTCGGATGCTTCCACCGTGATATGAGGTATAATTTCTATTTCAAGTTTGAGAGCACATGCACTTATAGACCCCTGCTCATCGCATTCATATGTTTCTGTGCATTTTGCATCTCGATTGCATTCTTCCTCTGAGTCTTTGCCTTATGTGCTAGAAGTGTCGACTCCTATGGGAGATTGTTTGATAACTGATAAGGTGTTACGTGATTGTGATGTGCATATTAGTGAGCATGTTTTACTTGTTGATTTAGTTATACTGCCATTGCAAGATTTTGATGTTATTCTGGGTATGGATTGGTTAAGTAAATATCATGCCTCTGTTGATTGTTTTAAGAAAGTGGTTTCGTTTTCTATCCCTAGTGTGCCTGTGTTTACTTTTGAGGCTGCTTCTTTGGGTAAGGGAATTCGTATTATTTCTTATGTGAAAGCTAGAAAGTTGTTGCACAGTGGTTGTTCGGGGTATTTGGCCAGTGTTTTTGATACTACAAAAAGGTTGCCTGAATTTGGGGATGTGCTTATAGTTAAAGAGTTTCCTGATGTGTTCTCTTTTGAGTATTCTATGCCTCCTGATAGAGAGATCAAGTTTGGTATTGACTTGCTCCCAGGTACAGCTCCAATATCAGAGGCACCATATAGAATGGCTCCGGCAGAGTTAAAGGAATTGAAAATTCAGCTACAAGAGTTACTCGATAGGGGATTCATCCGACCCAGTGTATCACCGTGGGGAGCTCCTGTGTTGTTTGTCAAGAAGAAGGATGGGTCTTTGAGACTATGCATCGACTACAGGAAGCTGAATTAAGTAACCGTAAAGAATAAATATCCTCTACCATTGATGACTTGTTTGATCAACTTCAAGGGTCAGTCGTCTTTTCAAAGCTTGACTTGAGGAGTGGGTACCATCAGTTAAAGATTCGTTCTGAAGACATTTCTAAGACTGCTTTCCGTAGTAGATATGGTCATTATGAATTTTTGGTTATGCCTTTCGGGTTGACTAATGCTCCGGCTGTTTTCATAGATATAATGAATCGGGTCTTCAAACCTTATCTTGATACCTTCGTGGTTGTATTTATTGATGATATTCTTGTTTATTCTAAGTCCAGAGAGGAGCATGAGCAACACTTGCGAATGGTTTTATCTATTCTTCGTGAGAAGCAATTGTTTGCGAAATTTAGTAAGTGTGCTTTTTGGCTCGATGAAGTCTCTTTTCTTGGGCACGTGGTTTCTAATAGAGGAATATCTGTAGATCCCTCCAAAATTGAAGCTATTTAGAATTGGAAGAGGCTTGAATCAGTTACGGAAATTCGAAGTTTCTTGGGTCTAGCCGGGTATTATAGAAGATTTATCGAGGGGTTTTCTAAAATTGCTACTCCATTGACTCAGTTGACTCGAAAGAATATTCCTTATGTGTGGGATGGAAAATGTCAACTTAGTTTTGAAGAGTTGAAGAAGAGATTGACTACAGCTCCTATTCTCGCACTTCCTAATGGAAACAACGACTTGGTGATTTATAGTGATGCTTCTAAATAAGGCCTCGGGTGTGTGCTAATGCAAAATGGAAGGTTGATTGCATATGCTTCAAGGAAGTTGACTCCGAGTGAGCAAAAATTATCCTACCCATGACATGGAGCTAGCTGCGATTGTCTTTGCGTTGTACAAATGGAAACATTATCTTTACGGAGCCAAATTTGAGATATTTACTGATCATCAAAGTTTGAAGTACCTTTTCTCCCAAAAAGAGTTGAATAATAGGCAAAGAAGATGGATGGAGCTATTGAAGGATTATGATTGCACTATCTCTTATCACCCGGGTAAAGCAAATGTGGTAGCCGATGCCATTAGCCGGAAATCTTTTATGGCTTTATTGATGGTGCGTGAATGGAAGATGTTGGAGGATGCTCGACATACCTTGCTTCTTGCTTTGTCTTCTTGTGGTCTTTTATCACTCTCTGTTAGGGCCACTTGACTCCCGCCGCATTGCAACTTTTGAGTCACTCTCCCCCCTAACATACAGTTTATTGATGCCTCTCCGTTTTTACACCAATGGGCCGATCTTCACGCCTCCCACCCAGAACAAATTTGATATTGTCAGTAGAGTACAATATCCTCCTAACCCCTATCCATCGTTTGCTAGAAGTCCTCCTCTTCCCACGTGGTCAAACCGGCTTATACCACTCACTTTTGCATCGTCGGCTGCTTACGCAAGTGCCTGATGCATTCCTCATCTTTCATATTTTCTCCAACCACCTTGACTGCCCCCATGAACCTTTGAACACCTCCGAGCCATCTTGATTTCTGCATCTCCAAATTCCATCTCGAATCTCTGCCGATCTCATAAGAAACACACGAACTAATTCAGTCTGTCTGACCTTCTGCACTATTATGACCTATTTGGCACACTCTTGCTTCAATCAAAAAACTATAGCAGCTCTCAGATTAATCATTCACATCTTCCACATGAAGCATATGCACTACACGAAATCTACATGTGCGATGCACAAAGCCTGTACTTGCAATGCACGGATTCTGCACGTGCACTTCACGAAAAATATTTTGTCTCTATTTTTCTCCATGGATCTCCCGAATCTAAAACCAAAGCTCTTAATACCAGTTTTTGGGGAATTGGGGGCATCTCCTCATCCATTATCCCATACTAGCAGTATCAACATGTAGAAACAAACGACACATGATAATATAATATGAAAGAACAAGAACACCATGAATTTGTTCACCCGGTTCACCATCCCTATGGCTACATCCGGAGGCACCAAGCCTGGATATCACTATAATAATATGTTGATTGTTACAATTTACACATACACTCACACAGATCTAGTATGGCTACTCTCTAATAACAACCATTTCCTACATATTATTATCTCTCCCCCAAGAATACACAAATAACACGGTCATGGACGGGTTGTAGGATCGCCCCCCATGGCTCTCCTAAGCCCCCGGCCGCCTCCTAGACACTATTTTGTGCTCTCTCTTTTGATATCCTAACTTTCTCTTACACAAAGTAAAGTACAATATATTATGGTGATAGTAGTCACAATATATTTATAGGCTATCATGAATGGACCCTAGCAGGCTATCATGATTACCCAAATAATATAACTTGTCAAAGTTCATTTATCCTTATAAAATTTATCACAACCCATTTGTCCATGATTTCATTGAACATAAGTCATGGTCCATAGTCAACTTACAATGTTCAATACTTTTCTCGATTTTGAATACATTGATAGTACAAATGACATTGATCATATCAATTCATTTGAGCACGGCCATACATTTCATCAATACTATTCATCAAGGGGCCCCAATCTTGACATCTTTCACGAAGAGGGACAAATTCCATCTTGACTTATTACTCTTCCCTACATTACTCCGATCATGCTAATCATAAAAGTTTTGTACAAAGTTGAATACAAGTAAAAAAATCAATCCATATCCATTTCTGATTTATAATTAGAAGGAAAAATTTAACTACAGGAAACAAAAATTAGGATTATCAAATTCCAATTTCCACAAACGCATGAAACAAATATAGCAACCGAACCCAAAACATTAAAAAGGGTACTTCAATAATACATACACCATCGTTACACTAGTAGAAGTTAAATTCTTGTAAATTTTTGTCTATTAACAATAAAATGATGACAGTTTTAGCAGCAATATCAAACCCCAAATTAAACCGGAGGTCATGACCTCGATTTTTTAGTTATAATTGGACGTATTGCAAAACATTTTTGGCATCATATGTCATGTGAAATGACCAAAAGTTCAAGAGAAATTACGAGTTAAAATGGCACATGCCAGTTTTCCATTCAAATTAATTTGATTTTGTTTCTTCAGTCCCAGAATGAAATGGCCTAAAGTGAGAAAATTTAATCTATAGAATCCCAAGTGATACAACATGTAAACTTTAGGGTAGCAAAGTGAGAGTAAACATGAGAAGTTTTTAATTACTGATGCATAAAAATTATCAACTAGATTAAAATAGGGACACATCTTTTTATTTCATTTGCAGAAAATTTATGCTTGTGCACATCATATTATAGCCAACTTAAAACGCTGCCCATATGCTTGAAACATCCTCACTCTCTCCGCTAGGATTGCTGACAGTCTGAATCTGGGAAGTAGTGCTTGACTCGCCCTGAGACCGTTTAACAAGAATGGCTAAATGTCAAAACTTTTATTCCAAGAATCAAATGAAAATAAATTAGTTTCACGCATATGAGACACACTATTCGGGACAGATGGAGTACATGTTTGTACAAAAGTATACATGAAGTAGTAAAGTTAATTACCTGTGCCAGAGAGGATCTGCTCGGTTCTGTTTGGACTATGGGAAAATGAAGAGGGGTGGGATCCTGTGTCAAAGTATCGAAACTCACTGTTTACATCGACGTCAAATTTACAAGAATTAAAGAAACCTATATTAAAATTCTAATCGTTAATAATACAAGTAATTATTACTAACCACAATCATCGTCTGTGGTTCTCTAGGGATGATCTTAGTTTCCTCTCCAGCTTGCTTCCCAGTTTTTTCTGGTACATTTTGTTGGGTTTTGTAGTAATATGCGCAGCGGAATTAAGCATTTAAAATTTTATGAAACCCAAAGCTTATAGATCCATTCATATGATTAAGTCAAATACATCTACAATGAATACTAGAATACTATTAAAGCGTTTGATCAACAACCTTGAATTCGATGGAGCTTTTCGAAACTTGATCACGAACACAATCACGAACAAGATCACGAACTTGAAGATGATAAGCTTCACCCTCTAACGGTATCCACACCACGAACGAATATCAAGAAACTCTTGATCTTGGTTTCTAGACCAATTTGTGAAACACGATTTCACAATGATGAACTATATGGAATATTTGTGATCTCTTGTTCTTCACTTTTATGATCTTAGAACAAGAATAAAACCTCTCAAACTCTTTGAAAGCTTCTCAAAATGCATCGGACTGATTAGGCTATTTAGAGGTTGTTTATATACTTGTTAAACCTATTCCAAATAGGTAACAAGTGATTAAACCCGCAAGAAAACGTATTAGAAAAGTCCCAGTCAAAACAGGACAGAAGATCCTCCCGGGTATTGACCATGGTCCGGCCGGATCCCTCAAGGTCCGCCCGGGTCCTTTGGGTGGTCCGACCGGACCTCTCCCTTTTCCAGTTTTCTCCTCTAATTTCCTAATATTCCTTAAAGGCCCTTCAACTCAAAATTCCAATTAAGTCCTTTTAAGATTCGTTCTAATATGTGTGACCCTTTAGAATTACACTAAGTTAGCAATGGTCATAAACCCATAAGATATGATTAGGTTTTAGCCGTCATACCTACCCAATTAGTATAACTATATAAGTTCGTATCCTTAATAGAACATATCACAATCTCTTTGTTCTAGATGTCTATTGAACGTAAGTCATGGTCAATGGTCAACTTACATAGTTCAATGCTTTCTCGATCCCGAATGTATTGATACTACAAATCATATTTGAGCACGGCCATGCATTTCATCAATACCATTCATCGAGTGGCCAAAGATTGACATCTCTCTTGACGAGGAATAAATCCCATCTTGACTTATTACTCTTCCCTACATGATTCCGATTACGCCAATCATATTCTTTATAGCTACCCGGTTAGGGGTAACGTTTGAATATGTCAAACGTAATGTTCATCAAGTGGAAGACTGTAATAATCTCAGGTCTTAAAGATTCAAGTGATATAACTATATAAGACTTAATTATGACATTGTGACCATGACATAAATCTCATACGGGTCAGTCCAGTATTTGTTCTCCAACAATTACCCATAAGTTTAATTGTATCCCATACACCATAATCATCATATGATTGTCTATTAAACTTAACTAACAATTAATCATAATTATCAGGGATGGGATTATTATAATAAACATGCAAAGGATATAATAATCAAACATTCAATATCTTTATTAAAATATAATCAATAGATAACATTAATCGTTCTCATAACGTGCCTAGAGCATACAACACCAACAATCTCCCACTTGCACTAGGCCTAATTAATGTATCGAATACCCATAGACCTAACATGACCATCATGTTTTGCTTGCGGAAGACCCTTTGTTAATGGGTCGGCAATGTTATCATCAGTCGGTACTCTGCATATATTCACGTCTCATATATCAACGATCTCTCGAATGATATGATAATGCCTAAGTATGTGTTTGGATTTTTGATGTGATCTCGGTTCCTTTGCTTGAGCAATAGCACCATTATTATCACAATAAAGGTCTATTATATTAGCAATTCTAGGAACCACCTCTAGTTCACCAATGAACTCCTTGATCCAAACAGCCTCTTTTGCAGCATCAGATGCAGCAATATACTCAGCTTCAGTTGTAGAGTCTGCGACGGTACTTTGCTTAGAACTCTTCAAGCTAACAGCACCTCCATTAAGCACAAGTACCAATCCAGATTGCTATCTTGAATCATCCTTGTCGGTTTGGAAGCTTGCATCTGTATAACCACTTACAATAAGATCATCTTCCATATCTCCATACACCAAGAACGAATCTTTAGTCCTTCACAAATACTTAAGAATCATCTTGACTGCAATCCAGTGACTTTCACTAGGATCTGATTGGTATCTGTTCGTCATGCTCAAAGCATACGAGACATTGGGTCTAGTAAATATCATAGCATACATGATTAATCCAATAGCAGAAGCATATGGAATCCCAATCATTCTCTCACGCTCATCAGTTGTCTTAGGACACTGATTCTTGCTTAGAGTTATGCATGGCCTACTGGCAAATTTCCTCTCTTAGAGTTTTCCATGCGGAATCTCTTAAGAACTTTGTCAATATATGTATCTTGACTTAAATCAATCAATTTCTTAGATCTATCACGATAGATCCTAATGCCAAGGATATAAGCAGCTTCTCCCATATCTTTCATTGAAAAAAACTTTCCTAACCAAATCTTTACAGACTGCAGTGCAGGAATGTCGTTTCCCATGAGCAATATGTCATCAATATATAGTACTAGAAATAATACTACACTCCCACTAATCTTCTTGTATACACAAGGTCCATCTTCGTTCTTGATGAAGCCAAACTCTTTAACTGATTCATCAAACCGAAGATTCTAACTCCTAGAGGCTTTCTTCAATCCATAGATGGATCTTTGCAACTTGCATACTTTGTTAGAATTTTCTAGAATTACAAAACCTTCAGGTTGTGTCATGTAAACATCCTCAAGTAAGTTCCCATTAAGGAACGCTGTTTTGACATCCATTTATCATATCTCATAGTCAAAATATGCGGCTATGGCAAGTAAAATTCTTATAGACTTGATCATTGCTACGGGCGAAAAAGTTTCATCGTAGTCAATACCATGAATCTTCCTATAGTCTTTCGCTACAAGGCTAGCTTTGTAAGTATGCACCATTCCATCCATGTCAGTTTTCTTTTTGAAAACCCACTTGCATCCTATGGTTTTACACCTTCGGGTGCATCATTCAAGTTCCAAACTTGATTATCGTACATGGACTTAATTTCAGATTCCATGGCTCCAACCCATTTATCTGAATCAGGAGCGAACATCGCTGCTTGGTATGAAGTAGGTTTGTCATCAACTATGACTTCCACTTCATTGCTATCCGTCATGAGAAATCCATATCTCTCAGGTTCGGATCGCACCCTACCAGTTCTGCGAGGAACTTGAGTATTCTGATTAGGTTCCACAACTCCTTGTGAAACTTGATCAGATCCAACAATCGGTTCCATGTAATTTTCGGGTTCTTGAACCTCTTCAAGACTAATTTTACTCCCACTAGTTCTTTTAAAGAGAAACTCTTTCTCTAGAAAAGCACCATCTCGTGCAACAAACACTTTGTTGTCCGTGCGGTTGTGAAAGTAGTATCCTTTAGTTTCCTTAGGATATCCCACGAAAATACACTTATCAGACTTGTGTGTGAGTTTGTTAGAGATAAGTTTCTTAACATATGCCTCACAACCCCAAATCTTCATAAAAGAAAGATTAGGCTTCTTTCCTTTCCACATCTCATATGGTGTCTTTGAAACAGATTTTGTTGGAACATTATTTAGTGTAAGAGCAGCAGTTTTTAGTGCATGTCCCCAAAAGGATAAAGGAAGATCAACTTGACTCATCATGGAGCGGACCATGTCCAATAAAGTCCTAGTTCTCCGCTCAGACACACCATTCCATTGTGGTGTTCCAGGTGGAGTTAATTGTGAAACAATTCCACAATCTTTAAGATGATTGTCAAATTCTTGGCTTAAATATTCTCCACCACAATCATATCGAAGTGCTTTAATAGTTTTGCCAAGTTGATTTTGTACTTAATTTTGAAATATTCTAAATATCTCAAAAGATTCACTTTTATGTTTCATTAAGTAGACATAGCCATATCTACTAAAATCATCAGTGAATGTTATGAAGTATTGATATCCTCCCCTAGCACTGCTACTCATTGGTCCACATACATCAGTATGTATGAGTCCCAATAAGTCACTAGCCATTTCACTACTCTTAGTAAAAGGTGTCTTTGTCGTATTTCCAAGTAAACAAGACTCACATGTTTCATATGATTCAAAATCATGTGAATCTAAAAGTCCGTCCCCATGGAGTTTTGAGATACGTTTCTCATTAATATGACCAAGACGGTAATGCCACAAATAAGTATGATTTACATCATTAGGTTTGAATTTCTTATTTACATTATAAATATTCTCATTAGTTCTATTTTCATCATCAAGAACATAAAGGCCATTAAAACAACATGCAGTACAATAAAGCATCTCATTTAAATAAATAGAAAACTTCTTATTTTTAATAAGAAAACCATAACCTTCATTATCCAAACAAGAAACTGAAATAATATTTCTACTCAAATCCGGAACGTAATAACAATTGTTCAAAACAAGAATTAATCCGCTAGGTAAAATTACATCATATGTTCCTACGGCTAATGCAGAAACTCTTGCTCCATTCCCCACACATAGGTCCACTTCGCCATCTTTGAGTAGCCTCCTATTCCTTAGTGCCTGCACATTTAAACAAATGTGAGATCCACATCCGGTATCTAATACCCAGGAACTAGAAGTAGAAAGTAGAATATCTATAACATAGATACCCGAAGTAGATGCAGTCCCACTGCCCTTCTTCTTCTTTAACTCTTACTTGTAAACCTTGCAATTGCGTTTCCAATGACCAATCTCATTGCAGTGGAAACAAATTGCATCATTTTAGAAAGCAGGTTTAGCCACATTAGCATTAGCAACAGTTGCCTTGCTAATCTTGGGTTTGACAACTTTTGCCTTACCCTTTCATTTGCCTTTATGGCCCTTTCCTTCCTTTGACACTATGAGCACAGGAGCGGCTTCTTTACCGATTTTCTTTTCCGCTGTCTTTAGCATCCCATGCAACTCAGACAGGGACTTATCCATGCCATGCATATTAAAGTTCATTACGAACTGATTATAGCTCTTGGGCAATGAATTAAGAATAAAATCAGTGGCCAACTCAACATCAATAGGATGGCCAAGCCTCTATAGATGTTCAAAGTGAGCCTTCATCTTTAGAACATGAGGGCCCACAGCCTGCCCTTCGCTCATCTTGCATGAGACCAAGGCATCTATAGTATCGAACCTTTCTTGCCTTGCCTGTTCTTGAAACATATCTTTCAACTCAACAGCAAAGTCATATGCCTCCAAGTGTTCAAGAGTCTTCTGAAGCTCAGATCACATGGCAGCAAGCATTAGACAGCCCACCTCACGAGAATCACTTTTGTGCTTCTTGTAGGCGTTTCTCTCATCCTTAGGGGCAGATGATTCAAGTTCCTCATGAACGGGTTCATCAAGAATATAGAGCTTGTCTTTATGCCTTAGAACAATTCTAAGGCTTCAAATCCAATCTGTGAAGTTAGATCCATTCTCTTGAAGCTTTTCCTTCTCAAGGATAGATCGCAATGATAAAGAACTTGTATTTTGAGCCATTATCTACGATTATGCAAAACATGTAATCACATATAAGTACCAACTTAATTTTAAAGATATTATAAATATTAGTATTTCACAAATACTCCCACTAAATTATATAACATTCATATACATCTAATGTATAATATAATTTTAAATGGGCTAAGATCCATATTTCATTTAATTTTACGTCCGCGAGGGCAGGATGCATAAAATTAAACTATTTAGGTAGATAACTCCTTATCAATCATATCATATATGACTCTTAGATCTTTTATGAGATTCTATCAAGAAATCATATGTCATGTATGTTTTAATCTCATCTGTGCCTTAGGCCCAAAACTCTTTTGATAGCGTAATTAAGTCAACCCACTTTAAACGCATAGGAACCACTCTTTCACTCATCTTGTTCATACATGAATAAAATCAATGCACCTCGCGATGGTTAGAGCGCGCATGAAAGTACCCTTGTAATCCCAAGTGTTTTAATCATGGGTTGGCACGAAACTTAAATTTTAAAGAAGGTTCACAACATATAGCATATAACACATTTATGATCACATAAGATAAACATGTTACACATCAAGTTTAGTCATTAAATTAATCTTTATTAATTTAAGCATGATATTATGTGTCATTAGTTTCTCTACAATTATGAGGATGAGACTCTTTTGAACTTTGGTTATCATCTCCAAATCAAGACAACAAGAAGTACGGCCGAACTAAGCCATAAGGCAGCCACAATTCCGCACTAATTCAAGAAACTAAGAAAGTAGTCCATGTGGCCGAAACTAAGCAACAGATGGTCTCGATGAACGTAGGCCAATTGCATTCACAATTCCACATGGATCTCTAATCTTTGAATCAAGAACTTTGTTTCTCAATTTTAGCAATTATGAACTCTTCATAATTCTAACTTCATTTTATCTTTGAATCTTTGATTACGATCAAGTTTGGGAAACACAGTCTCGAGAACGTAGGCTAGCCATCCAAACCTTGAACCAATCTCAGAATTCAACAGACTAAAACAAATAGGAATTTCAAACCACTGGCCCACCCTACGACCCTAGCCATCTTCCCGCTCTAGACCCGGAGGTCCGGCCGGGTCGCTTGATAGGTCCGGTCGGACCCTCTGGAAAAACATAAGTTTTTCAAGTTTCGAAAATTTGTCTCAAAATTGTTTTTTCCCGATTCAATTAGGATTTGGTGTTCTTGATGATCCAATCACCATGAACATCAGAACCTTGAATAAACAATTTATTCATGAATATCTAGATTATCAAAACTTTGATCAAATCAAAAATTGATGATCCAAACAATTTTAAATCCAACATAATTTTTATTGCGATTGAATAATGCGATTAAAGTTTATAAAACAATAAACCACATAAAACGGATATAACACATAAATATCATAATCTCAATATTCAAATCATGCTAGGCACATAAACAATTTATACACATACAACATGATTATGTATTGAAATAATCAACATGAACGGGGCTCTGATACCACTGTTTGGTTTCGTAGTAACATGCGCAGCGGAATTAAGCATTTAAAATTTTATGAAACCCTAAGCCTATAGATCCATCATATGATTAAGTCAAATACATCTACAATGAATACTAGAATACTAACCCTTGAAGCGTTTGATCAACAACCTTGAATTCGATGGAGCTTTTCGAAACTTGATCACGAACACAATCACGAACAAGATCACGAACTTGAAGATGATAAGCTTCACCCTCTAACGGTATCCACACCATGAATGAATATCAAGAAACTCTTGATCTTGGTTGCTAGACCAATTTGTGAAACACGATTTCACAATGAAGAACTATATGGAATATTTGTGATCTCTTGTTCTTCACTTTTATGATCTTAGAACAAGAATAAATCCTCTCAAACTCTTTGAAAGTTTCTCACAATGCATCGGACTGATTAGGCTATTTAGAGGCTGTTTATATACTTGTTAAACTTATTCCAAATAGGTAACAAGTGATTAAACCTGCAAGAAAACGCATTAGGAAAGTCCCAGTCAAAACAGGACAGAAGATCCGCCCGGGTATTGACCATGGTCCGGCCGGATCCCTCAAGGTCCGCCCGGGTCCTTTGGGTGGTCCGACCGGAACTCTCCCTTTTCCAGTTTTCTCCTCTAATTTTCTAATATTCCTCAAAGGCCCTTCGACCCAAAATTCTAATTAAGTCCTTTTAAGATTCGTTCTAATGTGTGTGACCCTTTAGGATTATACTAAGTTAGCAATGGGCATAAACCCATAAGATATGATTAGGTTTTAGCAAACCGTCATACCTACCCAATTAGTATAACTATATAAGTTCGTATCCTTAATAGAACAAATCACAATATCTTTGTTCTAAATGTCTATTGAACGTAAACCATGGTCAATGGTCAACTTAAATAGTTCAATGCTTTCTCGATCCCGAATGTATTGATTCTACAAATAATATTTGAGCACGGCCATGCATTTCATCAATACCATTCATCGAGTGGCCAAAGCTTGACATCTCTCTTGACGAGGAACAAATCCCATCTTGACTTATTACTCTTTCCTACATGATTCCGATTACGCCAATCATATTCTTTATAGCTACCTGGTTAGGGGTAACGTTTGAATATGTCAAACGTAATGTTCATCAACTGGAATACTGTAACAATCTCAGGTCTTATAGATTCAAGTGATATAACTATATGAGACTTAATTATGACATTGTGACCATGACATAAATCTCATACGGGTCAGTCCAGTATTTGTTCTCCAACAATTACCCATAAGTTTAATTGTATCCCATAAACCATAATCATCATATGATTGTCTATTAAACTTATACTAATAATTAATCATAATTATCAGGGACGGGGATTATTATAATAAACGTGCAAAGAATATAATAATCAACATTCAATATCTTTATTAAAACATAATCAATAGATAACATTAATCGTTCTCATAACGTGCCTAGAGCATACAACACCAACACATTTGGCTCCTCCATTTTTGTGTGCAGAGAGAGAGAGAGAGAGAGTTAGAGAGAGAGAGAGAGAGAAAAAGAGAGAGAGAGATGGTTGAGGTTTAGCTGTGGATCTAATTTATGGAAAAAATGAGTGCATGATCAACGCGGGGGGAAGGGGAGCGAGGATAACGTGTCATTGTGGAGGAACAAGTAACGCATGGCGAATTTGGACATATTAGAATCATGATTCAAGTAGTCCATGGTTTCATGCCAAAGCACCTACCCCCCTTCTTTGTCTCTTTCTTTCAATCTATGAAAAAAATGCATTATATGCAATGAATTAGGTTTCCATATAACATTAAATCTCTAGTTCACATTAGGACCTGTGTATTTTAGATTGTTTCAGTTTTCTTCAACATGAAAACCTGTGTGTATGTTAAAGTTTAAGAGTGTGAGTGTTTAAAGAGATGTTTTTAAAAGTAACTGACTACCTAAAATAATACTCACCTAAATGATAAAGAATGAGGTTATGAGGATTAACCAAATGGAAAGAAGCAAGTTTTCAGGGATAAAACCCTAATACGTTTTCGGGGATAAAACCCTAATGATTGCACAATTATAAATATAGTTTCATTGATCAAAAAGTCTGTCGCATACAAAAAACATAACAAACTATTATACTACTAAAGGAACATTCAAGAAACCCTAACATTCAGCTACCCTGATTACGAAATTAACCCTAAATTAAAAGCTTAAAACAAGAAAGAAAATAACGAAAAATCTGAAAAACCTATCGGCGGCACGGTCGTGTTGTGCATCTTGCACGGTCGTGCGACTGAACAAAATTTGCTCCCAGATTTCCTCGCTTGTCCCGTTTTACCAACTCGTGCTTTATCATACTGCATCATTAGGAGGTAAGGGGGTCAGTGTATCTTAGCCTACATCCACTGAGATTCAGGTTATTTGATCTCACCTAAACCCTATGATTTGGTATTATCACCTCTTGGTCTTCTTTCGGGTTCCACCTCACTTTTAAACCTATCAGTACAACCCTCCTCACATGTTTAACACACATAATTTATCACAAGTTTACATCATATTATAAGCACCAAAATACAATCTCAATCTCTGTATCAATTCTCTTCTCAAGAACACTTGAGATCTAACGTAGTTTTCTCCACCTCTACTCAAAGTGAGGTACAAACCTCTTCTTTTTACTACATAGTTTCTTTGTTTTATTACTTCCATAAGTAACTTTTAGCATGCAATGACCATAACAAAGCATAGGATCGGAAACATTCCATCATTAGAATTTATTGGCATCTCTTACCAGAAATTCCAATAATGCTAACATTAACCTAAATTACATTATTGCGTAATATCAAAGCAAGGCCGATGATTAGATTGGGAGGGGTGGGTGCTTTACACCTCCCTACAGTCACTTACCCTTAAACCGATGAAATATCATTAAAATCACGTTTCTTATTGTTTTTTGTTAAATACATAAGCTGCGACTCAGTCAAATCAAGAGAAAAGGTAAGCAAAACTGAATACTCGATTTCACAATAATTCTTATAGTGGCGACTCTACTGAAAACTCTGAATGTTCAAGAGATTCTCATACGGATACAACCAACAACTGTGATTCATTTATCATTAGTAATAAAATCCACTCATTTATTAGTTGCCATAACTAGACATGGAACAAGACCCAGTTGCACAAATATTTAGCAGCTAATTAAGCAACAACAAATTATGATTTTCATAATTTTTTTCCCAACGTATTTGTGCAACTGGGTCTTAATTAGAAAGAGTTGGGTCAATGATATCATTCAAGTATCATTGAGCAAATTCTCTTATTAAGAACACTTGAGATCTGACGTTTTTTTTTTTTTTTTTTTTTTTTGCTCGGCAACAATAGAAAATTTATTCAAAACAAATGAGCCAGATGAGGCATAAAAATTGATCGCACCAAAAAAAATAGACCCAAACCAAAAACATGTGAATGATGAGGGATGCTGAATATAAGAAACAGCAAAATCATGAAACAAAACCAGCCATTAATCATATATATCCGGCCAAGGATCCACCAATGTACTTGATATATGGCCTTCATATGCTTTCATTTGGTTCATGAATTGCTATACAAACACACACACGCGCACACAAATATATATATATATTGATTTATCGAGACAAATTTTGCTTTTAATTTTAGTTATATAAGTGACTACAAAATAGTTGAGTTTTTTTATCAATGATGATTGAATTCTGATCTATAGAAAAAATTAAGCAACCGATTGTTCTAAATCAGTTGAGTGTTTCCCCACTAAATCCTTAGTTACTGTTAGAACCCTAGTTTCTTAACTAAGGCTCCGTTTGTTTGGCGGAAAACAACTTCCGGAAAACGTTTTCCGGAAAATGCTAACACTTCAATTGTTGTTTTAACTCCAATTTTTGTTTTACGAAAATTATTTTTTAAATATACCCAGTTAATTAAAAAATGTCTAAAAATATTTTATTTTTATGAATATTTTGCAATATGTTAAATTATTAACTTTGGTCCATTATAATTACAAAACTACATTTCCATTTTACTTTATAATTGAAATTGGAGATAATGACTAATTTATTGATTATTTCTTTTTAATATATACTCTAGGTGATCAAAATTAATGTATCTAAAAACATTTTCCGGAAAGCATTTGCATTTTCTTAAAATTCACCAAACAGTGGAAATTACATTTTCCGGAAAACATTTTCCAAGAAATCGTTTTCCGGAAAACATTTTCCAAGAAATCGTTTTCCGAAAGTGATTTTCCGCGAAACAAACGGAGCCTAAGTGTTTTGACAAATAATTAAAGAACTTGAAATGAATTATCAAGAAGTAATCTAGAAATCATCAAGTCTTCATTGGTCCACTATCTTCTCATGTCGAGACATCTAACCTTCAAGATAGCAGACCTTAACACTCTTGCCAACTCATCTCAGTCAAAGTCAAACCTGACTTAAACACTGTTCACAAACTTTACCCCAGTCAAAGATTAATGACTGACATATGCATTTCCAAGATATTGAAGACCGTTGGAACTCAAACGGATATAATATGAAGACCTATAAAAGGAGCTCTACTCTACTGAAGATAAACACCCTCTGTCTTGGCCATTTTTCATGCAACTTGATAAAAGCTTTTAAGCAACTCAAATTGTAAAGCACACTTGATATTTATAAATCTGTGCTAAAATATATAAACAAATATAGATCTCACATAGCTACATAAGAGCCATATTAGAGATCACCAAAACCCTCACATTTGTGAAACCTTTTCTTTTACTTTTTCTGTACTTTGCAACAAGTACAAAGTTTAATTAGTGAGGCTAATTAGGCTGAAAAATTCTGAGGGAATTTTCTTGCAATTGATTGTAATTTTTTGACGAAGTATTATAGTGGATTGCTTCTTCACTGTTGAGGACAGTGAAGCGTGGATGTAGGAGAGTTGCAATACTCTGAACCACGTTACATCGTTGTGTTTGTGTCTCATTTACTCACACTTATTCACACACTTATCACTTTTCATTTACTCATTTATTTCTTCTATTTATTTCATTATTATTCCGCTGCATAACTCAACATACACACACTGCACCTCAAGATAGTCGACCTACTCTGCCAAGATAGTCGACCTCTTGTGAACTAATATCTACCTGTTTAAAAGTGCATAAGTAGAACATGTTCTTTCAGTTACTAACTTTTCAAACTGCATTTATGCACTAATTTTGTAAAAAAGTTTTTTTTAGTGTCTAGCTTAAATTTATTCACTAATATTGGCGGTGGCTATGCCATCATTTTCTTGTGGCTTGTATTGTTATAAGGGCTGAATTAGCATATCATAAAAAGGGTTGTATTAACCATTTCAAGATTTTCCAATCCCTGGACTGGATAATCCTTCGAAAAATAAGATCCCTGGAAAATGTAATTGTCGATAATTGATTCGGAAATGAGAAATGAAATAAAGAGAAATATCTAAGTAATAATCTATTAAACCTCGAACTGATTTTATTGATTTTTTTTCTATTTAACACATCTGTTGGTCAACTTAACAGTAAATAGTAAAGGTATATTGGCAGTCTCTATTTGCTTAACCACTAGGGTTTAGTTGCAGGTTGACCTCCACCTTTGCTTGATTCTCCCTGAAACCATATAAACATGTAATGACAGATACGTAAATGGTAATATCTTTGAGAAAAAGGCAAATCAAAATAGCATTATATAAATATACCTTAATAGTGGAGGGAGCTTGGCCATCATCAATCTTTAAGAGATGCTTCACCGCATCCTACATAAAATCAGTAATATTAAACCCTAAAACAGAAACAATATATATATATATATATATATATATGTATATATATATATATATATATATATATATATATATATGTATATATCTGTGTGTGTGTGTGTGTGTGTGTGTGTATAAATATAATCTATAGACATGCAAACCCTTAATGTAGCTAGTTCTCTCTTTGAGAGTGTTAGTGGTTCTTCAACAATTTGCTTTTCCTTAGCTTTAGATATATTTGAAGACTTCTCCATTTTGTAGCACTGAATCTATCTATGGCCAATGTGTGTGTGTGTGTGTGTGTGTGTGTGTGAAAGTGAAAGAGGAAGGTGAAAGTTTAATAGTGAGAGGGTTGAGAAAAAATTCCTAAAAACTAACGCCTGGATCCGCCAACTACCCTAGTTATTTTGTCTTGTCTTTTACCCCTTCAATCAAAATCTTCTAGACCTCTCTCTTTATCTCTCACACACACCTAACACCTCCAGTTAAGCTGCTAGTAAACATTTACAACATACTCCCTCCGTCCCATAACAAAGTTCTCATTTGTTTTTTTTACAAAAATTAAGGAAAGATGTTAGAAAACTAAATTTTGTGAGTGGGACTGAGGGAGAAAGTGAGGTAGAGAACAGTGAGTGGAAAGGAGAGAGAAAGTGGAGAAAATCTTTCCTTGTTACGTAAGTGGTACTTTTTAATGGGACACTCAAAATGGTAAAATGGGTACTTTGTTATGAGACGGAGGAAGTAATAACGACGGGGAGGTTGGTATTGTGAAACCAAAAACTTAAAACACTTAAAACACAATGTAATAATCTCTCTGAAATACATAATTCCACAAAATTTTGTCTCAAAATAAATATTTTTTTTGTTTTGGAGAATTTAGTAAACCATTCATCATCAAACAACAATATCTAAATCAAACTTGCACTCATAATTCAAACTTATAAAAAAAAAAAAAAAAAAAAAAAAAACCAAAATAAGAGGAAGTGATGGGAATATGAGCGAGAGCAAATAATGAAGAGAGTGCTTAATAAACCTCACTTAAGGTAGTAATGAAAATAAAAATAATCTAATAGAAGTTTGAATAATCAAATGAGACTATAGTTATGAGACGTGAGACAACTATCAATTAAAGCAGATGGTAGGTGACTTTAGTGATGATACTATGGTCATTTTTTGTCTTTATCAACTATTAAACCACTACCCAAGTGCATTTATTTTTGTGGTAACCGACTAACTTGGAATATAAGATGTTTCTCCTTTAGACGATATATGCCTTAACTCCTCTCTTGTTAAAAAGAAAAATTATACCAAAAAAAAAAAAAAAAAAAAACACCGACTACAACTTGAAGTATTTGTTGGGAATTTAGTAGTACCCCGTTGCAATCTAGATCAAGAACACAAAACTCACAAGCACAAATATGAGAGAATCACACACACGAACACAAGAATTGTTTACCCGGTTCGTTCAACACATGAACTACGTCCGGAGCAATTGCCAAGCCAATATATTATTAAACACCTTTAATAATTTGCTACGATGTGTTCTAGGTCGGAATTTCTAAAAAACCTAGAAAAATCAGCACTTTCCCGAATTTTTGATGCGGCACCAGGCGCCCGCCTGGTGAGTACCAGGCGTCCGCCCACCTCCTTCACCAGGACCATTTCTTCTGATCAACACCGGGCGCCCGCCTGGTGTAGACCAGGCGCCCGCTCGCCCTCCTGTGCAGATTTTTCTCCTCCGTTTTGATCTTCCCCAATCCCCGTTTGGTTTGCACTCTTTTGCCTCCTTGTCCCCTTTTGGTTTTAGGACTCCACTCCCAACAATCTCCCACCTGAAGACTAAAACCATAACATAGACCGATCATCACTCCCACCACGAAATGAACCTCCTTTGAACACATCTTTACTCCATATTGACTTGGCATTGCCTTGCCTCCCCGCTTAAGTGTTAAGGCGAGTTGAAACCAAGCGTCGTTTCAACCTCTCCGTGTTAGATAGTTCTTGCCTCCCCAAATCAGCTTCTACCTTGATTTCTCCCCGCAAGTCTAACTTCGCCTTCTCCCTCCAGACCCACCTTCCTCGCAATGCTTCCCCTTGAAACTTGGACATACCTTGTTTCTTGCATCGTCTTCTCTTGGTCCGAACACGCTCTCTGTTAGGGCACTTGGACTTCCACACCGCGTTGATCAACTTTGTGTCCCTCTCCCCCTAACACACCGTTTCTTGGTGTCCCTCCTTTCTACACCAATAGGCCGGTACTTTAGCCTCTTGCTCCCACCCGAGTGAACATCGATATTGTAAGTAGAGTATAACATCTTCTCCTTGACCCCATGAGCTATCACCTTAGCTTCTTTTGTGACTTCCCAACACCCACCAATGAAGGTTACACCATACCCTTCGTTATCAAGTTGTCCAACGAAAATCACCATCCTCCTTAAATCCAGAACATGCATCACATCGTGCAATTGTAAAACAGCCCCATTAGGTGTCTTCATCATCACATCCCCCTTACCTTTGATCTTCAATTGTTGATCATCACCAAGATAAACAACCCCAAAATCTCCAGTTTTATACCGCTCCATTGATTCTGGATCCCCACTAGCATGACAAGAAGCTCCAGAATCCAATACCCAATCTTCACCCGACTGCTCCTCTCCTAGGATTAATACATCCTCATCCACCATGTGTGCATCACCATCCTTATCCGGAAAGTCATAACTAATATGACCTAGCGCGCCACAATTGTAGAACTTGACCGATTTATTTTTCCCCTTTTTCGGTCCTCCCCTTCCCCTAGTTCTCTCCACCCTAAGTGCAGCCCTATCTGTGGAAGTTTCTCCCCTTTTCGCTTTCCTTTTCAACTCCTCTTGAAGGATGAGATCTCTAACTTCCGTATACACTAATGGTGTTTTCGACGTACTAATCTTTGTGACAGTCACCTCCCAACTATCTGGCAACGATTTTAGTAGAAAACATGCTAACACTTCATCGGAGAAAGTAATATCGACACTTTTTAATTGGTCCACCATACCTTTAAAACTGCCGATATGACTTGCTGTTGTCTGCCCCTCCGACATCTTCGCATTCGCAAACCTCTTTATCAAATGCACCTTATTGATATTAGACAGCTTCTCATACATGTTTGACAGCATCTGTAGCAACCCCACTGTTGTCTTGGCCTCCATCGCGTTCCGTGCAACATCGTCGGTTAGAGCACTCCTTACCGCTCCTAACGCCTTACAATCCAACGTCTCTCAATCCCCTTGTGACATGTCTTCGGGTTTCTCACCTAAGGGTTTATGAAGATCCTTACAATAAAGGTAATCTTCAACCCTTGTCCTCCAAAACGTGAAATTCACACCGTTGAATTTCTCGATTGAGTTCTTCATCACGATTGCTTCACAAAGTCCCTAAGAACGTGATTCAAAATAATCAACGAATGAAACTTTGAATCCTCCTAACCAAAGCTCTTGATACCAGTTGTTGGGAATTTAGTAGTACCCCGTTGCAATCTAGATCAAGAACACAAAACCCACAAGCACAAATATGAGAGAATCACACACACGAACACAAGAATTGTTTACTCGGTTCGTTCAACACATGAACTACGTCCGGGGGAAATTGCCAAGCCAATATATTATTAAACACCTTTAATAATTTGCTACGATGTGTTCTAGGTCGGAACTATGTTTATATAGGCTAACAAGAGAGACCTAAACCAAATACATATGAAAAACCTAGAAAAATCAGTACTTTCCCGAATTTTTGACGCGGCACCAGGCGCCCGCCTGGTGAGTACCAGGCACCGGCCCACCTCCATCGCCAGGACCAGTACTTCAGATCAACACCGGGCGCCCGCCTGGTGTAGACCAGGCGCCCGCTCGCCCTCCTGTACAGATTTTTCTCCTCCATTTTGATCTCCCCCAATCCCCGTTTGGTTTGCACTCATTTGCCTCCTTGTCCCCTTTTGGTTTTAGTACTCCACTCCCAACAGTATTTAAAAAAACAACATCATTCATTCCATTATTTAGAGTCACGCGACAATGCATATACTTGAATTTAAAGGTGGAATATTGTATTCGTCTATACCAACCAACCCGTGTACCAACCGTACCAATTATAATTACTATATATATAGAAGTTGGTATACCGAAATTTTTGGTAGGTAGTACCGTACCACTTTATCTAATTGGTTGGTACACGGTATACAATATTGACTTTGATTCGTATACCATGTACCGACTTTATGTGTGTGTGTGTGTGAGTGTGTGTGTGTGTGTGTGTTTGTGAGTGTGTGTGTATACACACACACATATATTCAATACTCTCTCTAATTGTCTAGGTACTTGAAATATACAAAAGGTACTTTGGTCTATTTGATATGTATTGATTAGTTATTTTAATATGTGTGAGAAATTCTAATAATACAAGTCTTTTGGGACGGATGGAGTATTAAAATTAGTTTTCTTTTCCTAACCATAAGTTACTTTATCACAATCTAGAAAATAATCCAATCTGCCTTATTTTGATCTTTTGATTTTTAGACTCGTATTGTCTATTAGTATATTTTGTATAGTCATTGTATTGTTTAGTTTTTCAAGACATCAATTGTTTTATTTTTTTCTTTAGTTTCAAGACTTTATAATTTGTATTTGAGATTTATTTTTATGTTATAATGTGTTGTTTTTTGCACTAGACAAGAAAGTGTAACACAAAAGAAAAAAAATGTGTTTATTTTTTGTCTCCATTTACATTTTGTATATATCGAGTACCAATCGTACCAACCGAATACCTACCGTACCAATAAACTTGGTATACCAACTTTTGTTGTTAGTAGTGATACATATTTTTATGTATCAAATCATACTTGGTTGGTACATGATACATGTAAAATGCAATCGGTATACCAACCAATTCACCCCTACTTGAAATTAGATGCCACTTAAAAAATAGTTATATGCATATCATAGATATAAGTGAATTCAAATCATATTTAAAGAATATCTATAACCAATTGATGTTTGGCAAGTAGTTTTAAGACTTTAGTCTGTGTATTCTGAAAGACCATGTTTTCTTTAAACACTCTTATGGCCAATTAAAATGAGTAGAGAATATGTGTAGCGAAATGGATAAATTCTAAGGTCTTATAGTTGTTGTCTAACGAACATATTTCTATTTTGTGTCAATATCACTTCGCCTACCTCCACCCCACTGTCCTTGATAAGTGAGATCAATTCACTATAATTTTTCCTACAAATTAGAGAGATTGATTAGGAAAGTTCCTCGAACTCCCTCTTCTTAATTGACACTTCAGTTAAGGCCGTTTGTTACAAAACATTTCTCAATTTACACAGTTCTCCCTTTTAGTGACACTGGAGTTGTCGGATGGATCAACTCTTTGACTTGTGTTTTTTCCCCTTAATGTTTGCAAAGTTTGGTTCGGTTGAAAAGTTGAAAAGGAAGGTGAAAATGGGTGAAGGGTTAATTGTTAAAGGTTTTGGGTTAGGTTCATAGGGTGTAATCTTAAATTTGTGTTGCTTGAACACACTAAGGTGGAAGGTTACTGAGAGGGGGGATAATATGGTATGGGATGTATACTGGTAGATGGAGAAGGTAATACCAATTTATAGGGAAGGATAGTGAAGTAGCCGTTGGTTGTCAAGAATGTTAGTTGTACTTTACTCGATTGCATCGTCACAACCAGTTTAAATTTCTTTCTATATAGAAAGAGATTAAAAAAACGAAGAGTCGGTTTAAGTGAGTGTGTGTGTATATATAAATAGATATAGGTTATATGTATAGGTTAGTGAGAGGGGGTATAACGCCCATCCTTAATCTCGTTAAATATTTGACTTACTTGTTAAATACTTGAACTTGCATATTATGTATTAGTTTTACTTGGGTTAATTTCTTAACTGCTTTAGAATATTAAGGTGGTTAAATGTCTAGTTTTGACTTTTGGGTTATTTGTGAAAATTTGACTTTAGGGGCCTTTTTGTTAAAAGTGAAACTTGAGGGGCCTAGGTGTCATTCTTGGAAAGTTGTTAAGTATATCATGTTGTTTGCTTTACTGAGAAAGCAAATTCTCAAATTTTCTCGTTGTTTCCTCTGTTCTAAAGCTAGGGTTGGGTTTTTACCCTATTCTCGACTCCTCGAGCTTAATTATCCGTCTGTTCTCGATTCCGATCCCGGATAAATATTCGTGGCGTTGAATAGAGCGTTTCAGGCCGAACATAAATTTATTTGGGTAAACTTGATTTCGGACTAGGTAAGTTATTAGCTCCCCCTTGCTTGTAATAACATGCATATATGTTATTCCTGATACTTGTATTTGTCAATTTTGTGTTTGGGGCGATTTTTGTGATACTTGTAAATTTGGGACAAAGGGAGTATAACCCGCTGTGTATAATAAGGAAAGAACTTGAAATAGGTGAATTGAGAATGTTAGTGTACTCCTGGGTTGTTAAAGTGTTAGTAAAAAGTTACTCATACGCTTGGGACGAAGAATTCTTAAGCCTGGAAAGAAATTGAGTGTTGCTGAAAATCGCACTAGGCGCCCGCCTGATTATCCTTCAAGCGCCCGCCCATTTCATCAGAAGTTTTGGTTTCAAAAGTGCTAGAATGAGCGCTCGCCTGGTCCACTGTAGGTGCCCGCCCATGACCCCTGTTTCACAAAAGTGTTTCAAACTAAATGGAGATGAAAGTTTATCTCTCCTAAGGCATAGAGCCTTAGTATAAGATGTCCTAGCAAGTGTATATGTACCTTTAGGGGCATTAGAACTTGGTCTTGAACATGAGTGCTCATTAAATTAGAATGAGAACTTAGACTTGAACATGAACACTTATAGAACTCAAATGAGAACTTAAGTATAAGAGTAGTAACTCTTCTTTATGTCTTGAAAGTGCTATGAATAAGCACTAATGTGTTATACTTGTCTTGAAACCAATGATTGTGCACCTTAGGGGCATTAGCATAAAGTTTTAGACTTGAACATCCTAAGAATAGGATTAAGATTTTGTAAGAGTAAATGTATAACTCTTATACATGCTTGAATGTCCAAAGATTGGAGTGATAACTTGAGTATAAGACAATAAAATCTTGTACATGGCTTGACACCAATACATATGTATGGTAATGAACTAGAAAGTGCTATGAACAAGCACTAACTTGTATGACACATGTTCTTGTTGTGTATGTGCAAACATTACATATAGTTGCTTGATAACAAGGTGACTTCTTGATTACTTGAAGCATGTTCCTTGTTGAGCTAGTCCACTACTTTTGGATTAGTTTTTCTCCCGTAGTTCAAGTAAATATCTACTTGTACATTCTTGTGTGAGTCCAGCTGGTTCTCCTTGCTTGTTCGGAAATATATAGGTTCACGCTTGTCGCGAGAGCTGGGGCTTAAGTGATAATCGGGTCCCTATGTATTTGCGCTTGACCCCTTACTACCGGCCATAGTAAGGGCATAGCTTCCTTGGTTGGAGCAATACGCCTGACTTAAGTGAATGCTAAACTCTTGAACACCTCGTGAGTCTTGATATTGAGAATGACACTGGTTACCGGGTCTTCTGATATATACTGAATAATCAGTTTCTTGTTATTGATCGTGATTGTCAAAGTAATACAAGCTACGACAACAATGGTATTCTTGGGAGGAATAAGGAAGGAAGCAATATCCTTTATATCTTGCTTGTTTAGCCTTATGTGCTACTTGATGAGTGGCTTAGCCTCTCATATACTTGTTACTTGATGATACTTGATATATGATTACTTGAGTATCTACTTGAATTACATGATAACATGTCATGTAGTTGCATCTAATAGCTTACTGAGATTTATCTCACCCCGTTTCTTGTTTAATTATTTTCCTTAGATCAAAGGAAGGATAGTGCGCAGTGAGGCTCGACATAGCTGGGAGCTTACTACGCGGGTCGTGATTATTTTGGGGCTTGTGTCCTTTTATACTTGGTGAGGACGATGTATTATGGGTTGTATAACTCCTTATTTTGGGGTAGACAGTCTTGTTCAGTTCTTGTTGTCATTAGACATCTTGTATAGTACTCTTAATGCCAGCTTTTGTGCTAGGCATATCTTCCGCTGTGTATGTATCTAAGTTTAGTTTTAATTTTCTTGTCTAGAACTTGTGTTGTGAGCTAGTATAGCTCCTTACTCTTGAGTATATATATCATGTCAGTTTGTTATAAACAGTTGTCATTCAGTTTCTTGTTAGTTCTTGATTCTCGTTAGTCACGCGCATCCAGGTTCGAGGTTCTATTAGGGGATCCCGGGACCTGGGGGCGTGTCAGGTTGGTATCAGAGCTACCCTGGTTTAGCTACCCTGTTTAGCTACCTTGGTTTGCTCTAAGTCTGGATAGGGTCTATGGCCTAGGTATGGGTGAGTCTTAGGGTGTTAATAACGCTGAGTGTTTACCTACAGGTACAATGAGTTCTGAAGGTACAAGTGGCAGTAATCAGCTGAGATCTATAACTCCTCAAGAAGAGATGGTTGATAACGTAGACTGGGATTATCCTAATCGCCTTACAAGGTTCTTGAAGTTGAAACCTCGTAGTTTTGACGGGGACTTTGATGCTAAGAAGGCAGAGGAGTGGATTGAAAGTATTGAGAAGATCTTTACAGCTTTGAGATGTGCGGGTGGTGATAAGGTAACCTTTGCAACCTTTAAACTTGAGAAAGCCGCTGAGCATTGGTGGCAAGTATTGAATAAAAGCTGGGAACTGGAAGGGGTACCTCAGACTTGGGAGAATTTTCTTAAAGCATTCAAGTCACAGTTTATTCCAGCAGTGGTCCAAGATAGAAAAGAGATGGAATTTCTTAATCTGGAGCAGGGAAGTTTGACAGTGGGGCAATACTCAACCAAGTTCACAGAATTGGCTAGGTATTGTGATCACTTAGTTCCAAATGAGACCAAGAAGGCACAGAGATTTGTAAAAGGGTTGAGGACTGAGTATAGGAAGCAACTTCTCTCTCTACAGCTTACTAGTTATCATCAAGCAGTGGAGAAGGCTTATGCTATTGAAAATGACATTGAAGAACACAAGGTGAAGTTGGGAACAACCATGACCGGTCGTGTGTAAGAAAAAACTCAGGGATCTGGTTCTAAGGGTGGTAAAGCTAGCCGCCAAGATCGCCGATTCCGACAACCAACTGAAAGTAAAGGTAGTGTATCAACTGGTTCGAGGACAACAGTCCAAGGTTCCAGGAAAGTATGTGGTTATTATTCGAAAGAAGGCCATTCTAAAGACAAGTGTTGGCTAAAGCAAGGAAAGTGTTTATCTTGTGGTGAAACTGGGCACTTTGTCAAGAATTGTCCTAAAGGCAAAGGAAATCAAGTTGGGGGTACAAGTCAACAGGCCTCAGGTTCTAAGAGAGATAGTGAGGGTCGACCTAAAGTTCAGGGTCGAGTGTTTGCTCTAGATCAGTAGGGTGTAGCTGAGTCTTCTGCGGTCATAGGAGGTATTATATTACTTTCTAGTACGAGAGCGCGAGTCTTGATAGATCCAGGCTCATCTCATTCTTATGTGGCATCTCATTTTGTGTCGCATTTGCATGTTCTTCCTGATTCTATGCCTTATGTGCTAGAAGTATCTTCCCCTATGGGAGATTGCATGTTTTCTTCTGAGGTTTACAAGAAATGTGAGGTTCTTGTGGGTGATCATGCCCTTCTTGCTGACCTAGTCGTGTTACCTATAAGGGACTTTGACGTGATTCTTGGCATGGATTGGCTCTATGTGCATCATGCATCTGTTGATTGTTATAGAAAAGTAGTAACTTTTTCTATCCCTGGTTTGCCTGATTTTACCTTTGAAGGTGATAGGCCTTTATGTGCTATACATGTTATTTCTGCTTTAAAAGCTAGAAAACTTTTATCTCGTGGTTGTGCCGGGTATCTCGCATGTGTGCTTGACCAGAGTTTATCTGTTCCCAAGATGGAAGATATTCCTGTTGTGTCTGAATTTTCAGATGTGTTCTCTTCTGAGTATAGCATGCCACCTGATCGAGAGCTTGAGTTCTGTATTGAGTTATTACCAGGTACAGCACCAATCTCTAAATCACCTTATAGAATGGCTCCAGCTGAGTTGAGAGAGTTAAAAACACAGCTTGAGGAATTGCTTGAAAGGGGCTTCATCAGGCCTAGTGTATCACCGTGGGGTGCACCAGTGTTATTTGTCAGAAAGAAAGATGGGACTCTGCGATTGTGTATTGATTACAGAGATCTTAATCAGGTAACTATCAAGAACAAATATCTGTTACCTCATATTGATGACTTGTTTGATCAGCTTCAGGGTTCAGTAGTGTACTCGAAGCTTGACTTGAAAAGTGGTTATCATCAGTTGAAAATCAGATCTGAGGATATACCAAAGACAGCTTTCCGTACTAGGTATGGGCATTATGAGTTTATTGTTATGCCATTCGGTTTGACAAATGCTCCAGCTGTATTTATGGATTTGATGAATCGTATCTTCAAGCCATATCTTGATTGTTTTGTGGTGGTATTCATTGATGATATTCTTGTGTATTCTAAATCACGGGCTAAGCATGAACAACATCTCAGAGTGGTATTGCAAGTTCTTCGTGAGAAACAATTATTTGCAAAATTCAGCAAATGTGATTTCTGGTTAGAAGAGGTTTCATTCTTGGGATATGTTGTGTCTGCTACTGGTATTGCAGTAGATCCTTCCAAAGATAAAGCAGTTGTAAACTGGAAGAGGCCAACTACAGTGACAGAGATCCGTAGTTTCGTGGGATTGGCTAGCTATTATCGGAGATTCATTGAGGGATTCTCTAAAATTGCTACTCCATTGACTAATCTGACTCGAAAAGCTAGTTCTTTTGAGTGGAATGACAAGTGTGAAGCAAGTTTTCAAGAGTTGAAAAGGCGCTTAACTACAGCTCCAGTCTTGGCTTTGCCTAGTGGTTCTGAGAATTTCATGGTTTATACTGATGCTTCTAAAGAAGGATTGGGTTGTGTTTTAATGCAAGATGGTAAGGTAATAGCTTATGCTTCTCGAAAATTATCTCCTTATGAAAAGAACTATCCTACTCATGATTTAGAGTTGGCTGCGATTATTTTTGCTTTGCATAAATGGAGGCATTACTTGTATGGAACCAAATTTGAATTCTTTACCGATCATAAGAGCTTGAAGTACTTGTTTTCTCAAAAATAGCTTAACATGAGGCAACGTAGATGGATGGATAAATTGAAGGATCGTGATTGTACTATCCTTTATCATCCAGGAAAAGCTAATGTTATGGCAGATGCACTGAGCAGAAAGACTTATGTTTCTTGCTTGATGATTCGTGAATGGAAATTGTTAGAAGACTTGTGTGATTGGAGTCCTTGTGAATCTAGAAATGGAATTATCCTTGCTAATATAAAGGCTACTTCAGATTTACTCCAACAGATCAAAGAAGCTCAGGTAACTGATTCTGAATTGCAGAAAATCATTAGTGGAATGAATGAAGGAAAGCAGCCAGATTTTTCTTTCAACGGTGATGAAATTCTTACCTTTCGAGGCAGAGTTTGTATTCCAGTTGATCTTGAGATAAAGAAGAAAGTTCTTGAAGAGGCTCACAAAGCCAAGTATACTATTCATCCTGGAAGCACTAAAATGTACCAAGACTTGAAGAAACATTTCTGGTGGAACAATATGAAAAGAGAAATTGCTGAGTATGTATCCAAATGTTTGACTTGTCAACAAGTGAAAGTGGAACATCAACGTCCAGCAGGTTTGTTGCAACCATTAGAAATTCCAGAGTGGAAATGGGAGCATATTACGATGGATTTTGTGACTGGTTTGCCACGTACCAGACGAGGCCATGATGCTGTTTGGGTTATAGTGGATAGACTGACCAAGTCAGCTCATTTCTTGTCCATTCCCATGGGATATTCATTGTCTCAGTTGGCATCTTTGTATGTTCAGGAGATTGTTCGACTCCATGGAGTTCCTGTGAGTATTGTATCTGACAGAGATCCTCGTTTTACTTCTCGATTCTGGCAGGCTCTTCAGGGTGCCATGGGTACTAAATTGAATTTCAGTACAGCTTTTCATCCTCAATCTGATGGACAATCTGAGAGACTTATACGGATTCTCGAGGATATGTTACGTGCTTGTGTTGTGGATTTCAAAGGCAGTTGGGATACTCATCTTCCTTTGGCTGAGTTTGCTTATAACAACAGTTTTCAGTCTAGTATTGAAATGGCTCCATATGAAGCTCTTTATGGCAGAAAGTGTTGATCTCCTATATACTGGGATGAAGTGGGAGAAGCTAGACGCTTGGGTCCTGAAATGGTTCAACAGTCAGTTGAGAGTGTGAAACTCGTTCGAAATAGATTGCGTACAGCTCAGAGTAGACAAAAGAGTTATGCAGATCATCGTAGAAGGGATCTTGAATTCCAGGTAGGTAACTTTGTATTCTTGAAGGTCTCTCCTCGTAGAGGTATAAAGAGATTTGGGAAGAAAGGAAAGTTATCTCCTCGTTATGTCGATCCACTTGAGATTCTTGAAAGAGTTGGGAAGTTGGCTTATAGAGTGGCTTTACCACCTTCTTTATCTGGTATTCATGATGTATTCCATGTATCTATGCTTCGCAAGTATATGGCAGATGAGTCACATGTTCTTGAGTATGAGGCTATTCCATTTCAGCCTGATATGTCTTATGAGGAACAACATGTTAAAATTCTTGACTGGAAAGAGCAAGTCTTGAACTTGCATATTATGTATTAGTTTTACTTGGGTTAATTTCTTAACTGCTTTAGAATATTAAGGTGGTTAAATGTCTAGTTTTGACTTTTGGGTTATTTGTGAAAATTTGACTTTAGGGGCCTTTTTGTTAAAAGTGAAACTTGAGGGGCCTAGGTGTCATTCTTGGAAAGTTGTTAAGTATATCATGATGTTTGCTTTACTGAGAAAGCAAATTCTCAAATTTTCTCGTTGTTTCCTCTGTTCTAAAGCTAGGGTTAGGTTTTTACCCTATTCTCGACTCCTCGAGCTTAATTATCCGTCTGTTCTCGATTCCGATCCCGGATAAATATTCGTGGCGTTGAATAGAGCGTTCCAGGCCGAACAGAAATTTATTTGGGTAAACTTGATTTCGGACTAAGTAAGTTATTAGCTCCCCCTTGCTTGTAATAACATGCATATATGTTATTCCTGATACTTGTGTTTGTCAATTTTGTGTTTGGGTCGATTTTTGTGATACTTGTAAATTTGGGACAAAGGGAGTATAACCCTCTGTGTACAATAAGGAAAGAACTTGAAATAGGTGAATTGAGAATGTTAGTGTACTCCTGGGTTGTTAAAGTGTTAGTAAAAAGTTACTCCTACGCTTGGGACGAAGAATTCTTAAGCCTGGAAAGAAATTGAGTGTTACTGAAAATCGCACCAGGCGCCCGCCTGATTATCCTTCAAGCGCCCGCCCATTTCATCAGAAGTTTTGGTTTCAAAAGTGCTAGAATGTGCGCCCACCTAGTCCACTGTAGGCGCCCGCCCATGACCCCTGTTTCACAAAAGTGTTTCAAACTAAATAGAGATGAAAGTTTATCCCTCCTAAGGCATAGAGCCTTAGTATAAGATGTCCTAGCAAGTGTATATGTACCTTTAGGGGCATTAGAACTTGGTCTTGAACATGAGTGCTCATTGAATTAGAATGAGAACTTAGACTTGAACATGAACACTTATAGAACTCAAATGAGAACTTAAGTTTAAGAGTAGTAACTCTTCTTTATGTCTTGAAAGTGCTATGAATAAGCACTAATGTGTTATACTTGTCTTGAAACCAATGATTGTGCACCTTAGGGGCATTAGCATAAAGTTTTAGACTTGAACATCCTAAGAATAGGATTAAGATTTTGTAAGAGTAAATGTATAACTCTTATACATGCTTGAATGTCCAAAGATTGGAGTGATAACTTGAGTATAAGACAATAAAATCTTGTACATGGCTTGACACCAATACATATGTATGGTAATGAACTAGAAAGTGCTATGAACAAGCACTAACTTGTATGAGACATGTTCTTGTTGTGTATGTGCAAACATTGCATATAGTTGCTTGATAACAAGGTGACTTCTTGATTACTTGAAGCATGTTCCTTGTTGAGCTAGTCCACTACTTTTGGATTAGTTTTTCTCCCGTAGTTCAAGTAAATATCTACTTGTACATTCTTGTGTGAGTCCAGCTGGTTCTCCTTGCTTGTTCGGAAATATATAGGTTCACGCTTGTCGCGAGAGCTGGGGCTTAAGTGATAATCGGGTCCCTATGTATTTGCGCTTGACCCCTTACTACCGGCCATAGTAAGGGCATAGCTTCCTTGGTTGGAGCAATACGCCTGACTTAAGTGAATGCTAAACTCTTGAACACCTCGTGAACACCTCGTGAACACCTCGTGAGTCTTGATATTGAGAATGACACTGGTTACCGGGTCTTCTGATATATACTGAATAATCAGTTTCTTGTTATTGATCGTGATTGTCAAAGTAATACAAGCTACGACAACAATGGTATTCTTGGGAGGAATAAGGAATGAAGCAATATCCTTTATATCTTGCTTGTTTAGCCTTATGTGCTACTTGATGAGTGGCTTAGCCTCTCATATACTTGTTACTTGATGATACTTGATATATGATTACTTGAGTATCTACTTGAATTTCATGATAACATGTCATGTAGTTGCATCTAATAGCTTACTGAGATTTATCTCACCCCGTTTCTTGTTTAATTATTTTCCTTAGATCAAAGGAAGGATAGTGCGCAGTGAGGCTCGACATAGCTGGGAGCTTACTACGCGGGTCGTGATTATTTTGGGGCTTGTGTCCTTTTATACTTGGTGAGGACGATGTATTATGGGTTGTATAACTCCTTATTTTGGGGTAGACAGTCTTGTTCAGTTCTTGTTGTCATTAGACATCTTGTATAGTACTCTTAATGCCAGCTTTTGTGCTAGGCATATCTTCCGCTGTGTATGTATCTAAGTTTGGTTTTAATTTTCTTGTCTAGAACTTGTGTTGTGAGCTAGTATAGCTCCTTACTCTTGAGTATATATATCATGTCAGTTTGTTATAAACAGTTGTCACCCAGTTTCTTGTTAGTTCTTGATTCTCGTTAGTCACGCGCATCCAGGTTCGAGGTTCTATTAGGGGATCCCGGGACCTGGGGGTGTGTCAGGGGGTGAAGGTGAAACTGAGTTATGGGAATAGGAGAGAGATTGGGGAAGGGAGGCTAAAGAGAAGATTTGTGTGAGAGGATAATGGATTCTTGGGGAGCCCTGCTATGACGTAGATTAGTTAAGCGCCGTTGAATTTTACGTTTGTTTAATGTGAGTTATGGATTGGTTGTGATCGGTACTTGGTTTGTTACTAACAAACCATAAGATGAACAACATTTACGCTCAACCATAAATATCACCAATTAAAGCATTTGATATGTTTTACAACCTTTGGCTCTACGTATAGCTAATTAACAATAGCTTTGCCTTCTTTGATTGTCACCAGTGTTCCATCCGTCCCAAAATGTATGTCTGAAATTATTTTTGATCATGAGCAATTTTGAACATTTATTTTGAAACGGAACTGGTAGCTTATAAAGTTGTTTATTCCACCATTCCCTGAATATAAAAATGATCACTCTTAGCTAAAAGATCTTTTTTTTAAAATGATATATTCAGGTGTTTGGGACGGATAAGAGGTAGTGGTTCCTTCCATTGCATTTTTGTTATTTTATTTGATTTGAAAAAATGAGTTGAGACTTGTGTCTCAGAGTATATTTACATTTGATACTTGTGTCTCAAATTATTTTTGCATTTAAATTTGTATTTCAAAGTATTCTTGCGTTTGTGACATGTGGCTCAGACTATATTTTGCATCTAATTCGAGTCCCGGTGTTGACTCTTTGCAGAAGCATGTTGAGCCTGATTTTTCTATAGATGTTGAGCCTGATTTTTCTATAGATGAGGAGTAAAATGAAAAGAAAACTGGTGATAGATGAGTTACATGTATGTATATTGTTTTATTATACTTACTTGGAAAGAAATAAAATTTAAGTTCATGAATATATATGAACTTGTATTCTTAAGACAATAAAAGAGAATATTTCTGAACTTTTCTTAAATGAAGGGGTTTTAATACAAATATCTCAAATGAAATTAATAATATAAGATTTATTTTTTAATTAATGTTGGTACGTGGTATACCAACTAAGGTAAAAAAAAATGCAAAACGTATACCAACCGAATTTACAAAATTGGTACGGTGTACAAACCAAAATCGGAAATTTGGACCATGTACCAACTTTTGGTATACCAAGTACACTTAGTACGGTTAGTTAGTTTGGATTTGTGCCATTGTCCACCCTTATTTAAGACTTGTATTATTTTTTCATCTAAGACTTGAATTTTGTTTCTTCAATATCTTCAGCTTCTTTTTGTTCTGAGAGACAGTAAACAGTGGCATTTTTTTAGGTCTGTGACATACTCCCTCTGTTTCACGTGAATTGAGACTTATTTCTTTTTTCGTCTGTTCCACATCAATTGGGACAGCCCAAAATGGCAAAGAATCTTTACTATTTCTCCCACTCATTCTCTCTCCTACTTTACTTTTACACTCACATACATCAATCAACTTACTATTCCTCCCATTCATTCTCTCTCCTATTTAATTTTTCACACTCACAAACACCTCCTCCGCCTATTTTTCTCTCTTACTTTTCCTTGGTTTGTGTTCCAAAAATTTTGATCTCAATTCACATGAAACGGAGGGAGTATCTCTCAGTGTTTTTATGGGTCTGTGATATGGATCTCACTATTTTTATAGGTCTGTGACATGGCTCTAAGTGTTTTTATAGGTCTTTGACGTGTCTCTCAGTGTTTTTTCAGGTTAGTGATATGCCTCTCAGTGTTTTCATGGGTTTGTGACATTGCTCTCAGTGTTTTTATAAGTCTGTGACATGACTCTCAGTATTTTTATAGGTTTCCGACATAGCTCTCAGTGTTTTGTGTTTTTATAGGTTTGTGACATGGCTCTTAGTGTTTTTATAGGTCTGTAACATGGCTTTAAGTATTTTTATAGGTGTGTGACATGTCTCGCACTGTTTTTATAGGTGTGTGATATGTCTCTCAGTGTTTTTATAAGTGCGTGACATGTTCCTCAGTGTTTTTATAGGTATGTAACATGCCTCTCAATGTTTTTCGAGGTCTGTGATATGGCTTTCAGTGCTTTTATAGGTCTATGATATGATTCTAAGTGTTTTTATAGGTATGTGACACATGTCTCAGTGTTTTTATAAGTCAGTGACATGAGTCTCAGTGTTTTTATAAGTATGTGACATGGCTCTCAGTGTTTTTATAGGTATCTGATATGTCTCTCAGCGTTTTTATAGGTTTGCGACATGCCTCTCAGTGTTTTTATAGGTTTGCGACAAGTCTCTCAGTGTTTTTATAGGTCTACGGCATGTTTCTCAGTGTTTTTATACGTTTGTGATATTTCTCTCAGTGTTTTTATAGGTACGTGACATGAATCTCAGTGATTTTATAGGTTTGCTACATGTCTCTCAGTATTTTAATAGGTTTGCGACAAGTCTCTCAGTGGTTTTATAGGTCTGCGACATGTTTCTCAGTGTTTTTATAGGTCTGTGATATTGCTCTCGGTATTTTTATAGGTATGTGACATGACTCAGTGTTTTTATAAGTTTGCGACATGTCTCTCAGTGTTTCTATAAGTCTGAGATATGTCTCTCAGTGTTTTTATAGGTCTGAGGCACGTGTCTAAGTATTTTTGTAGGTCTGTGACATGGCTCTCAGTGTTTTTATAGGTTTGAGACTTGTCTCTCAGTGTTTTTATAGGTTTAAGACATGACTCTCAGTGTTTTTATTGGTCTGTGACATGTATCTCAGTGTTTTTATAGGTCAGCGACATGACTCACAGTGTTTTTGTACGTATGTGACATGTCCCTCAGTGTTTTTATATGTATGAGACATGGCTCTCAATGTTTTATATGTCTACGATATGGCTCTCGGTGTTTTTATATGTATGCGACATGTCTTTTAGTGTTTTTATAGGTATATGACATGGCTGTCAATGTTTTTGTAGGTCTGTGACATGACTCTCAGTGTTTTTATTAGTTCGAGACATGAATCTCAGTGTTTTTATAGGTTTATGATATGTTTCTAAGTGTTTTTATGGGTATGTGGCACGTCTCTAAGTGTTTTTATAGGTATGTGACGTGGTTCTGAGTGTTTTTATAGGTCTGTGATATGGTTCTAAGTGTTTTTACAGGTATGTGATATGGTTCTCATGTTTTTATTGGTATGTGACATAGTTCTAAGTGTTTTTATAGGTCTGCGATATGTCTCTAAGTGTTTTTATAGGTATGTGACATGGCTCTCAGTGTTTTTATAGGTATGCGATATAGCAGTCAGTGTTTTTATAGGTCTATGATATGACTTTCAGTGTTTGAGACATGAATTTCAGTATTTTTATGAGTCTGAGACATGAATCTCAGAGCGGGATGGAAATATGACCTGAAAATATGGCTTGGAAAGGGGGATCACCTTTATAAGGGGTAGTCAGGGGTATTCCTGGCTATTTTTGTCCCTTGGGTTTTTGAGCAATTAAAAAAATATTGTTCCTTCTTTAGAAATAAAAGTTAGAAAGAAGGGCTTTTAAAAAAATGTCCCAAAATAATAATCTTAATAATATTTTAAAGTTTGTTATTCATACACTATTAATAATAAGTTTAATTCTTTTTATATAAAATATCAATTAACTTAAATTTATAATCAGTTTAATTAAACAGAGAACTTAAAAAAGTAAGATCGTTTTTTTTAGACATAAAAACAGAAAGAGTATAATAATACAACTTTAATAGTAAATAATTTATGTTTAAAATAAGAGCAATGCTAGGGGGACAAAATAAAGTCACAAAATCTTGCTCACAAAGTGAGGTGACGATATTTTATTGGTTACATCGATAATGGACCCGTTACACTCTAATTAAAAACATCAATAACATCATTACACCTAAGATTTTGTGAGCAAGTTTTTATGATTTTTTGTGCCCCTAATATTATTCTTAAAATAATGACACATTGTAAGAAGGGAAAGGTAATGATATTTTCATGTGTAAAATTATAGAAAAGCCCCTTTAGTTTTGGTAGATATATGAATGAGCTCTCTATGATACAATATTATGCATATAACACCCTCATAATTAAAATATTTAAAATGTTTATTTTGAGATTTTTAAAGTTAAAATGAGATGATTAATAACAAATTTTTTGTAAATTAAGACCAAGTCCAATAAGGGGTTGAGGGAGGGGGTTGAATGGGAGTCAACTAGTTGACATGGTGCAATAAGGGGTTGAGAGGAGGGAGTTGAAGGGGAGGAGTTGAAAGTGTTCAACCTAGTTGAGAAATTCTAGTGGGGCCCAAGAAAATCCACGTGGCGGCATAGTATTGGCCAGCACAAGGAGAGTGCACAACACCTCCCATTTAGGCGAGTTTGCTGGGCTTTTTTTTTTTTTTTTTTTTTTTTAAAGATTTATATTTTCGGATTAATTTTTTATCTCAAATTTTTGAGCTCAATTATTTCATAGTAAATTGATTTTTTTATAAAAAAAAATCACCAAAATTTATCATTTTTTTTTATCTATAAATTGATGTAAGTTTCATTTGATTTGGACACCAAAAAAAAATAATCCTCTTTTCTCAATATAAATTTTTCAATTATACTTTATTAACCCTTATTTAAAAAAATTCAACATCTTTTTAAGTGTGAAGTATTTTTTTAATAATAATTATCATCATTTTTAATATTTATTTAAAAAATTAATTAAGTGTGAAGTATTTTTAAATTATAAATGATATAATAATAATTATTATTTATTAATCATAAAAATAAAGATTATAAATAAAATAAAAGTAGTGGGGTATAGAATGATGAGTTGGGAGGAGTTGAATTTTAAACTAAACTAGCTTATTGTGGGGGGTGTAGTTGAGAGGGTAGTTGAATGATTAAGTGGATGGGGAGAGAAGATGAGGTGTCGTGATATTAAGGTAGTTGAATGTTTTTAGGGGGTTGAGTTATTGGACATGGCCTAAAGTGTGACGGAGTGATTACATGTAGAAGGGGATTTGACTTCATTTGAGGAGAGAGAAGAAAGGAAACGAAGGAATAAAGAAAATTCAATCCGATCCAATGCTACTTTGACGTCCGCAAGGAGAACACACACACATACGTACACAAACACACACTCCTTCCTCTCTTTCCCCTTTCTCTCTCCTCTACTTTCTCTCTCTAAAAGCTACAGCGAAGAGCAAGAATCTCTCTAGTCTCTTTTGGTACAACTCTCTACTCTCAGAGATTGAGAAGAAGGATTCAAAAGAATGAACAATAAACCCTAATTTACAGAGCATATAACGCAAGTTCATTAGTAGAATTGTGTTGTTTAGTTAAATGCAGATGAATGAAGCTGAAGAGAAAATAAAAATTACAGTAGGAAAAGGAAGCTTGAATTTCTGTCCGTGACTGCCTTCTATTCGGTTACAATCGACCGTTTGAAAGAACCAACTCAGTTTATATAATCTGGTAAGACCTCAAGCTTGATTTTCATTTCCAGTAATTCTAAGCTTTAAACGCTAACCAATTCACTTATCTAAGCTTTTCATCATTTTTTTTTTGTCTTTCTAGGGTTCGATGAGCATTCGCGTTTTTTCAGTTTTTTTTTTTTTTAAAAAAAAATATTCTATTGGGTGGTTGTTTTGATTCATTGGTTTTTTTTTTTAACTTTATTTTGATTAGTTTAACTGGTTAGATTGGAGAAATGGGTTCAATTTTAGATAGCTATATATTGGGTTGATTAGTCGAGGAGGCAAAATTTGGGATTGGATGTGAACAAATTGAAGATTTCACTTTAGTGGAGGGTTTTCGGGTGATTTATAGGAGCATTGATGGCTCTGAAGATGCCTTAGATTGTTAGATTTTTTGCATCTTTGTTGGATTTTTTATTTAAAGGGTAACATTTGAGGATTAAAAATGGTTACTTGTGCAGATATTCATGAGAGAACCGGCTCAAAATTGTTGTTTTCGACGTCGTAAGGCAATTCTAGGATGTTCAGACCCGGACCTGGCTGTTCATTTTCCTCTTTATTTGGCCTTGGATTTATGTATGTCATCTATCAATACTATTCGCTCATAAGCCAAGGTATCGGGTTCCTTTTGGTGCACATTAAGGGCTTTGGAATGCCTACCTTTGGCTGTGAGTGCAGAAGGCTTGTAAGATTGATTTGTAGGTTGGGTTTTGTATACGTTCTTTTGTAACTGCAGTGTTCTTTTATTTTTTTTCGTGGCATGATTAGTTCAATGTTCATGTCATTTTAGATAGTTTTTGTTTGCAAAATAAGTGTTTGTAGATTGTCTGTTTCGAAAGATGGTACCTCCAGGGCCTCCTAATCCACTTAGTGGTGCACAGCCTGTTCCATCTTCACTATTACGATCGAATTCGGGTATATTGGGTGGTCAAGGGGGTCCTACATCTTCTCAGTCCGGTTTTCCTTCCCTTGTATCACCTCGCAATCAGTTTAATAACATGAACATGCTTGGAAATGTGCCAAATGTTTCATCCCTCCTCCATCAGTCTTTTGGTAATGGGGGCCCAAGTTCTGGGCTTTCTCGTCCGGGAAATTCTCAGCGGGGTATGATGGACAGTGGAGCTGAGTCCGATCCACTTTCTGTCGTTGGAAATGGAATGGGTTTTAATCCCCCTTCGTCGTCATTTGCTCAGTCGAATATGGTGAATTCTAATATATCAGGTCAAGTTCCTGGGATGCAATTTCCAAATGCATCCGTCAATCAAATTTTACCAGACCAGCAACAAGCACAGCAGCTTGAATCGCAGAATTTCCAACATAATCAGCAGTCATTGCAACAGTTCTCGGTCCCTAACAATAACCATCATCATCCACAGCAGCAACAATATCAATCGATTCGAAGTGGATTAGGCGGTGCGGGATCTGTCAAGATGGAGCCACAAGTGGGAAATGATCAACATGGACAGACTCCCCAACAGTTGCAAGCACTCCGGAATCCTGATCCTCTAAAGATGGAACCACAACAAATGCAAACAATGAGAAACTTGGCACCTGTTAAAATGGAACCTCAACATTCGGACCAATCGTTGTTCCTGCACCAACAACAGCAACAGCAGCAGCAACAACAACAACAGCAGCAGCAGCAGCAGCAGCAGCAACAACAGCAGTTACTTCAGCTGTCAAGACAATCTCCTCAGGCTGCTGCAGCGCAGATTAATCTTTTGCATCAACAGAGGCTCTTGCAGCTTCAACATCAGCAGCAACAACAGATTTTGAAGTCTATTCCTCAGCAAAGATCTTTACAACCGCAATTTCAACAGCAGAATTTGCCTATAAGATCTCCTGCAAAGCCAGTGTATGAACCAGGAATGTGTGCTCGGCGGCTAACTCATTACATGTATCAGCAACAACATAGGCCTGAGGTACAGTTCCCTTGTCTCGGTGAATCATTTGTGAGAATATAGTGTGATCATGTTAATACAAATGCTTATGCCTATCTCTTGTAGGACAATAATATCGAATTCTGGAGAAAATTTGTTGCTGAGTACTTTGCTCCTAATGCCAAGAAGAAATGGTGTGTTTCCATGTATGGAAGTGGCCGCCAAACCACTGGAGTTTTCCCTCAGGTCAGTTGCTGGTGAAAGTATAAAATTTTAAGTGTGTTAAAGACGTCCAAATGGGCATTTTCATTAGAGTCATTGGTAGGAAAATTCTTGCATAAGTGTAAAAGTAGATAAGTCTGATTGTTAAGACTCTTGGCTGATGCAGTGGCTTATTAATATTTGTATCAGTTCATTAGCAGAAGTGCTAATAATTGTGTGCATTATTTAACAAATTGGGATGGCTTCCCAATTTCATTCCGCAGAAGCAACTGTATTGCTGTCTATTAATACAAGCATCAGATTAAATGTAGTATAATCCTCACTTCTAAATTTGCAGGATGTATGGCACTGTGAAATATGCAACCGCAAGCCAGGGCGTGGGTTTGGTAAGTTTTCCTGTCTACATGCATATGATTTTAACTTTCTACCTTCATGGTATGAATATATTTGTTATATTATTCTTGATGTATTTTGAGTAAAACTGAGTTGGCTTGAATGATAAATTCCAATAATAGGGGATGCTTTGGATTGTATACTAAATTTCATTTCCTCTTTTTCTCTCGACTTGCATACGCTTCTTCCCATATACACCTTTCATCTGTAAGCATGCATTTGACTATCTAACATTGGTGAACGTACTTTCAGAGGCTACTGCTGAAGTTCTACCCAGACTTTTTAAAATAAAGTATGAAAGTGGTACTCTGGAAGAACTTCTTTATGTTGATATGCCAAAAGAGTACCAAAATTCTTCTGGACAAATTGTGCTGGACTACGCAAAAGCAATTCAAGAGAGTGTCTTTGAGCAACTTCGTGTTGTCCGCGACGGTCAACTTCGAATAGTTTTCTCAGCCGACTTGAAGGTTATACTTCAATAAAAATGACTCATTTTGTAGAATTTTGCACTGATTGACACATTATTAATTGTGACTCTTTTACAGATATGCTCTTGGGAGTTTTGCGCCCGCCGTCATGAAGAGCTTATTCCTAGAAGATTGCTGATACCTCAGGTTGAGAAGTAGGAATAATTAATGTTCGTGTTACAGGCTTACAGCTAGAAGCCTAGAAATTTTACTATTAAGCTGCTTAATTTTCTACCATTTTTAGGAACTCTTTTCTTCCTTTGTGATGAATGGTGCAATCAACTTCATGGTCGTAAGTGGTTTAAGTATATTCATTGGCCATGCCTTTCTGTGTTGACTAGCTAATATTTTTATCTTTTTCACACTCCATTTACGTCAAAACCCATTTAAAATGTTTTGATGTGGCTGCAGTGTGATGTTTGAATTGAGTTACGGAGTTACAACTGTGCTTTGTTTCGTTTGATGCTGCTATGAGTTAGAATAACTAAAGATACTGCTATAATTGCTTTTGGCATTAACGTTAGAAGTGTAATGTATTGTAACACAAGCAACGCATGTGTAATTTTCAGTACTTCAGTAAATATGCACACCCCCACCCACCCACCCCCACCCCACCCCACCCCCCTAAATGAATGTCTATTTTTCATTTAACGGACATTTTGAAAATATTTACTTTATGTATGATTTAATGGCAGAGATGCATAAATATTCTTGTTATCTACTTTCTAAACTTTTGATGTTGCAAGTGTATAATGAACAGTAAATAACTTCTTGTGAAAACACATTTATGGACAGTTTCTTTTTTAGAAAGGACGTTCATTTTGGGTCAATATATTCTTGAAAATGGACATTCTCTTAAAGACGGAGGGAGAATATTTATTTTTCTAAAATTTTATGATAGTTAAGGTTCTAAGTACTGGGGTGGATGGTAGTAGGCAGTTTTTACTCGAGGTGATAATGATATCAAAATAGTGATTACAATCAAATTAATGGGTAATATGGGGAGGGGAGAAAGAATCACAGAGCTTCAAATCCCCCTCCCGCTTTATTAATAGTATATATCTATAGGTGTACTCCCTCCGTCCCACCCGAATTAGGATTTTTGAGTTGGGTACGGGGATTAAGAAAAAAGTGTTAGTGCAGTAGGTGTTGTGAGTATGAAAAGTGAAATAGGAGAGAGAAAGTATGGTAGAGAATAGTGAGTGGAAAGTTGTTGTGAGTGTGAATGTGGGTCCCATTAAATAAAACATTTCCATTTTTGGGTTGTCCTAATTCGAATGGGACACCCAAAAAGGAAATTTGTCCTAATTCGAGTGGGATGGAGGGAGTATATGTATATGATATCCATCATACATAGCAAATGAAACTACGAGTCTTGGCTCCCCCTTTTTATTGTGAACTGTCTTCTCTTTATTTCCTTCTTTGAATTCTTTTTTTCCATACAACTGTCAAGTGTGGTCAAAAAGGAAGAGGGGGAAGGAATAGACCTATCTTGTTTTACTGGATTAAGATATTGCTTAGTGGCAATCTAACCTTGTCTAAAACACTTAAATGATCAATCTGTGTACGTCTCCTTGATTTTGTGTCATGCGTCACTTGCTGCTAGATGTTGTTGGTTCGAGGCATTTGATGCATGTTCTGATCTGCTTTTGTCTTTAGTTGTAGTTGACCTCCAAGGCATGTCTTTCTAATTGGTTATAAACTGGCCATAGGTGATCACTTTTCTGATTCTGCAGGTGTCTAACGAAATTGTCAAAAATTGATTCAGGCTCTATTCTTTTTTATTTTCCACTGCAGGTTAGTCAACTTGGTGCTGCAGCTCAAAAGTATCAGGCTTCTACTCAAAATGCTTCATCAAATCTTTCTGCTCCAGAGTTGCAAAATAATTGTAATATGTATGTAAAAAATATACTCACCTCTTCATTTTTCCTTCTAACCTCTATTTCCCTCGTAATTCATGATTGCAATTCGTTCTTCGAAGTATGTCCATCTAAGTTCGACATGTTGGAAAACATTTTTACTGAAGCAGACGGAGCTCTAACCTCCTGCTGACGTATAAACACTTGATTCATTCAGTGACTTATTTTGAACCTCTACTAAATACGTTTATGATCTCTCTCTCTCTCTCTCTCTCTCTCTCTCTCTCTCTCTCTCTCTCACTCTCTCTCTCTCTCACTCTCACTCTCACATACACAGACTCCCACACACTCACAAAACTATCAACCTCATGAAACAGTGCTCTTTATGAGCAGGGCATTATAATCTTTGAAAATCTAACTTTTTGTAATCACAGCACCAAAGAATAAACTTGTAGAAGTACTTTCTGTTCACTGTATTAGCCACCCACCACCTTTTTTACTTTATAATGGTGATATTGGGTCTTGTAGTTGGTATGTTTAGCTATTTTGGTGCAGTTGAGTCTCTTTTCTAATTCAGCTATTTCAGTTGTGATTTTGAGGTGATTATCAAATAAATACTTCCATGATCAGTGTATATGTCAGTTATGAAGCCATTTAATCAATGACATGGTTTCTAAGGATTTTATCAATTATGTCTCAGGTTTGTTGCTTCAGCTCGTCAGTTGGCAAAAGCATTGGAAGTTCCTTTAGTTAATGATTTAGGATATACGAAGAGATACGTTCGTTGCCTTCAGGTGATACACTTTGTTAATTTGTGCTTTAAAGTATGCATTGCATTAGTGATATGAATTGATTGGACGAATGTACGCTATTAACTATTTATTATTCTAATTTGGGTGATAATAAGAAGAATCAGCAATATAGAACCTATTTTGTGTTGACTGTAGGTTTTGTCTCTCGTGATTTGAAATAATGGCCTCTGCTTAACAATAATGGTACAAAGTGGAATGTAGCAACCATTCCTGCATCCTCCTGTTACATTTACGTATGTAGGATACCAATGGCCACTCAGTTATTGAGGATCGTCCCTGAGGACTCACAAGGATGGGTTTAATTGTTGGGTTGTAGCCTACGAACCAAAATTTATGTGTCTAGGGTGCCTCACCAATCTGATTTACGGGTTGTGGAAGCAATCATTTCTTGTTTTGATACTGAGTATTTATTTCAGAGTGTGTAGCATGTAAAAAAATATCAACACCTCGAGCAAGCGTAAACCAATTTATCGTGTAGGATGCAGTGTGACCCCTGATGGCATGATTAAGAAGATCAACATTTTCCATCAGTCTTGGACTGTCTTTAATGCATTGTCTTGCTATTATCATTTCAAATAGAATCTTTGTCATGTATTTTTATACCTCCAATTTCTATATATTTAAAGCTTTCTATAAAGATTTTATTCTTGCTATGTAAACACTCAAATTTATGCAAGTGAATCTCAACCATCATAGATTTCTTCAAATGGCTAGTGGACAAACCAACTAAACATGATTGTGCAATGAAGAGTGAACTATAAAAGGAAAAAATATTTGTTAACATTGTTGATAAGTAAGAGTCTTGGTGCATTGTCGGTGTACATGTAGCCTCTCGCTCGGTATGAAGGCTTACTAACTAAACTTAACTAAGATGCATTCTAGAGTATTGCTACATACTTTGTGTTGGTGGTGTTATTGTGTCTCTTTTTGTTGTTGGTTCTAAAATTTATTTGTAACGTAAATTTACTATAAGTGTTTGCTTCTGCGGCTGTTTTTTATTACTTCTTGATGATGGGGTAAAGCTATATTATTAAATTGTTGATACTCTACTAATTGATAAGCAAAGGAAAAAGGACATTTATTGATTTTAGTGTGTTATGTATTAGAATTGTTAGCCTTTTAACAAATTGAAAAACTTTGCCTGAGGTTAATACACATGTGTATGCATATCAGTTAATAAGCAGATGATATTTTTTCAAAATGTAATGTGAGAATTATATTATATAAACTTCATGAGTCATTATACTCCCTCCGTCTCAAAATGATTGTACCGTCTGATTATTCAAACATTTTAAGATTACGTTATAAGTTTTGAATATTCAGTGATTTAAACCCCTTGATTTGGAGATGAGACAAACTTTCTGGGACAAACAAAAGGGGGAAATGGGACTATCATTTTGATACAGAGGGAGTATATTTTGCACACATAGCTTGTTGAAGTCTTACCTTGTAAAGAGTACTCCCTCCGTCCCTCTTTAACTTACAAAAAATGAGTTGGGCACATTAATTAAGGAAAAAGTGAAAAAGGTGATGTGTTGTGAGTGTAGATGGTTGGGTGGGAGAGAGAAAGTGAGATAGAAAATAGTTAGTGGATAGTTGTTGTGAGTATGACAAGTGGGTCCCACCATTTTAAAAGTATTAAAACATTTCCATTTTAGGATATTGTAAGTTAAAGTGGGACAACCAAATGGGTAATTTTTGTAGATTAAAGAGGGAGGGAGCGAGTATGTATTTTCCAGCAGATACATTAAAAAAAATCAGTTATTGTAATTAGTGGTGTCACAATAGTACAATTGAGCAGAGTTCTTGGAATAAAATCCATACTCGATAGTTATATTACACATTTACACATTTCCTTATTATTTAGACATTGGAGGTTACTAAGATTTTTGTAAGGAGTGTGATTACGCATGTAATACTTTAACTGTCTAGCTTTCTTCTCATTTTTTAATACTAGCACATGTTTTTTTCTTTTTTTTTTAAATCAGTACGAGCATTATTAATTATCTAGCATTTACTAGCGAATAAATAAGATAAATGATAAGGATATTAATTACAAGAGTGCGGACTGCACCAAAACTGTAAGGATAAAGTGAGTGGTATATATGACATCCATGGTTAGGAACGTGGAGACATTTTCATGGAAACTGAACTTAATATAAATTATTTTTTTGAGGATTTCTCCGATGAGAATAGCTACTAAAGTCATTGGTGTTTGTAGATGATAATGGTAGTGGGCTTCCACATTTAATGATCATGAGATTGTCTTGTCCTACCAAAATATAAGTTCACTTTAATGCATACTCCAAGCACTGGAGCGTGGTGTGTATTTCCTCCATTTTGAATTGGTACTTATTCACATAGAAAATTTAGCGCTTCACGGGTAATAATGATATGTCCATATATACATTTCTTTAATGGAGGATGCCCCATTGATTTCCCTGTCATTACCTTTTCCCCGGTAACGGTTTTGGTCGTCATGGTTTCTGCTCTTCTACTTGAATACACCCAACTATTTTCCTTTCAATCTTTTCCAGCTTTGTGAGCATTGGAACTTTAATATAGGGATGCTGACTGAAGTACTGTGGTGACTTTTCCATTTCTATGACTAGTAAAGACCTTACTTGTATGGCGTTTCTCATTGTAACTACTATGTTTACAAAATTATGCTTCCTTGGGTTGGAATATTTGGATTTTTTTTTAAGTTTCTTTGTTGATTGCTTCCATTACATTCTATTTTTGGGTAACCTTGCAGATTTCAGAAGTGGTTAATAGCATGACGGATTTGATTGATTACAGTCGGGTAACTGCAACTGGACCTATGGGTAAGCTTAATAATATCTGTCAAGATTCCTTCTTAATGCTGTGTTACTATATTTTGGAGGCTACTAAGGTTGTATTAGATGCATGGGCCAAAAATCTGCTTAAAACCCTTAAATAGCAAATGCTTGTTAAAGGTAGATATGGCTGTATAACCAGTTTTTATTTCCACGGTGACCATCTCCCAATGATAAGATTAGGAGTTTTGACTCGAAACCAATCCTTTTTGTCATTGACGGTGATTACCTTTTGACTTTCAGGGACTCGAAGAGGAGGTTTTAAGATATTTTTGAAATCACTCCTTCTCCCATTAACATGTTAGTTTCAATATAAAAAGTTGGGGAAATGAAATTCAAAAGAAGAATCAAATCCGTGAAGTCAAAAAGAAAAAATATGTAGGAAAGCCTTTTTTGGTGTAGTATTGAAGAAAGTCAAACAATATAGGAAATCTATTTTAATGTTAAACATACTTTTTAAGATTCTGATGCTAACTTATTAACATAACCAAATTTATCTTTCGCAACTTGTCGTGTTGAAACTTGCTCCGCCCAAGATACAACCCCTATTGATTTTATGCAGGTATAAAGTTTTTTACTTTCAGTTTTCCCTTAATACCCTCAAGAATTGTTTAGTGGTGTGAAATCATCGCATCCAGTCTTTTCTATCTGATGTTTAGTGGAAGAGGGGCATCATACACAGTCGATTTTAGACTTTCTGGAAAGGAAGACACACACTTAATTTGGGACATTCAAAATCGTAGTTGGGGATACATTGTAACGGGAGGGAGTATAGTAAAAGTAGCAGATGCTAGGCAATGCATTTTCCTTTTTGAACTCTCTGAATGTGAAGGTAGCAAATTTATTGCTAGTAGAAAACTTGTTACCTTTAGAGGTAATTACCTAGTTATTTGTAAATATACGTAAAGCATATCGGGAGTAGTTAAAGATGAAAGTATCTTTTATGGATAAAAGTTGGTGCAAGAGATGATATGGGAGGATAGGCTGAAGATACCAAGTCCTGTTTTTCAGTAATGGATAAATCCTTAAACCTGAAGTTTATTTCCAAAATCGTGGTTTCAAATTATCACTTATGATTCACCAAAGCGGTGTCATCTTGTATGAAAGAATTAGTCTGTACTTCTCTGAATACAGTAATTATGAAAGCATGATCTTCTTATACTTCCATGCACGTGCACTCACACATCTCATAGTTATCAGTGAGATTCGCCTAGTGCTACTACCTGCATTTTGGAGAACCACAGTGTTTGCACTTCCTTAAATACAAAGTATGAAAACATAAATTTTGTACCGACACAGTGTGCAAAGGTACACGTGCGACATTAGGGGATGATCGAAGTAGACACGACTATATATGGTGAAAGGCGAACGATGGTGCATGGGCCTGCTGCAGGGGTGAGGTGAGGTTTGGGGTATCATTAGCGTAGGTCCACGGTTCCAGAAATTTGTATTTGACCAAAATGACATCCTTATACGGCTGAAACAAACATCATCCCTACAACTTAATTAGAAAAGTGCAGAATATTAAATCTTACCGGCCTATTTTGAATCTGCCTGAATGGCTCTCTGTAAGTACATGATCGATCTGTTTCAGTGAAGTGCGAAAAAAATAAAAAAATAAAATAAAGATAAGAAATGAAGGAAAGAAGAAAAACACATGACTTAACTAAATAGTAACCCAAGAATTTTCAAATACGATTGTGTTTCACTTGAAGAGGAAAGAGTTAATGCGAAGAAATAAGAGAATTAGCAAAGAGATGGAGTATATCAAATTTGTATTGAAATGCTCATCTATGGACAAATGCTTCATTTCAGCTGAATTCCACCAGCGAAGAACAGAAACAAATTAGTTTCTACAAAATTCATTCAACCAACCTACTATTAACCCCACTCATTCTCTCTCTTCATTTTCTACCACTCATTTTTCTTATTTTATTCTTTTTCCTTAGTTATTGTGCCCACCTCTTAGGTCTCAAGTGAGGTGGGACGGAGGGAGTATTTCTCATTTGGTTTATATGATAATTGCCTAGAAACTCACCCCTTTAGTAGTTGCGTACATATGAGCACTTCCTTGGAGGATGGAAGTGGTAAGGAGACCTGTAGCATCATATGCTAGACTAGTTTGCAAATAATTTTTTACTTCTTCTGCTTGAGAACAGAGTTTAATGCTGCATATGTATAATTACTGGGCATTATATTTTTAGTTTTTTGATCTTCTTCGCCATTTCTCAGAGCTTCCTTGTCCATGAGGTTGCTGGCTCTTAATAGACTGAAATCCGGATGTCATTTTTGAACCTTGAGATTTTCAAATACTGCCTCTCCAATCTCTTCCTCTGCCCCTATAGGCCATCTTCCAGTATGGCAGGAATAACAGGCATGGTGAGAAAGAAGTCACGTAGCATTAAGAGTAGGGAGGTCTTGGTCTTGATGTGAGCATGCTAAACTTGGGAAAGAAGGAACTAATTATATGTTTTTATCCAAAAGAGTCTGATGTGAGCGACAATGGTGATGATAAGACGTTTGATAAGTTCCTATTTTGTTCCCTTATAATTATAGATGGACGATCTTTAAGAACGGGATAAAAATAAAGAAATTCTGCGTGAATAATGATATAAAGTAATTATTTATATGAGATTTTTGTTTCATTAGAAACACACGTGGGTCCTTAAAAACATTTTTAGTTTATGGTTGTTGGACCAAATTGAGGAAAGAAGGAAAATTACAGTGTAAATCCGAAGGATGTGCAAGAAATTAGCTTTCACGATTATGCTCAAACACATATAGTTCTTGCCTCAAATCTTTAATTTTAGAATTATTTTGATCTGTAAGGTACTTCTTACATGGTTTTGCGAAGTGTATATGGTAACCTTGTGCAAGATGCCTATTATTGGTTCCTTAATCTAGTGAGTGAGTACCATTGATTCAGCAGATTGAGATTTCTACAAGGTATTATAATTGGGTCAGGTGATGATTGTTATGGGAAAGATACAGTAGCTTTTATTGCTTCCTTGGATGTAATAATAGTATCTCTCGTGGTAGCACTGGATTAGAGTCTTTCCTGTCCTAAAATGAAGGTAGCCTCGTTTATTTGCATGAATCGGTTAACCCATCATCCAACCTGTTAAATGTTTCGTTTGAAGCATAGTTAAGATTGTGTCATGCTTTTTAGTTTCCCCTGGCACACAGTAGTGTGATGTTATCAAATATTTACATGGGAATTAATCCCGAAAGCATCGGCAATATTAGCAATGTGTTGTGGAATTTATAATGTAAAGACCTGTCTGATAGTGGAGGATATCCTGCTGAAATCAGCCTTCATAAAATAGACAAAAACAAATTCTAATATATTATATACTCCGTATCTGATAATTTTTTTTCCCTCCTGTGTCTTCTCAGAGAGCTTGGCTAAGTTCCCCCGAAGAACAACTATTCCATCAGGTTTTAATAATCAATCTCAACAGCACGATGAACAGCTACAGCCTCAGCCTCAGCAACAGCAACAGCAACAACAAGCTGTTGCTCAGAATCCATCGACCAATGAGAGCTCTGCTCAGGCCAATGCAATGCAGCTTGCTTCTACTAATGGTGTGGCTACCGGAAATAACTCTCTCAACTCAGCGTCTGCCACATCCTCCTCTAGTACCATTGTCGGGCTTCTACACCAAAATTCCATGAACAACTCAAGGCAGCAGCCAAATCCAATGAGCAATGCAGCAAATAGTCCATATGGAGGAAGTAGGGTTCAGATTCCATCGCCTGGTTCTTCAAATACATTACCCCAGGCTCAACCGAACCCATCTCCATTCCAGTCCCCAACCCCTTCTTCCTCTAACAATCCTCCACAAACTTCTCAGACTGCCTTAAAAACAGGAACCCACTTAAACTCTGCAAATTCCCCGACTATTTCCATGCAACAGCCTGCTATTTCTGGTGATGCAGATGTGAGTGATTCCCAAAGCTCTGTTCAGAAGATTATACAGGAAATGATGATGTCTTCTCCCCTTGGTGGGTCATTAGGTAATGAAATGAAAAATGTCAACGGGTTATTGCAAACGGGCAGTAACTCGGGCCCAAACGGTCTCGTTAATGGGTCTGTGAACAGTAATGCAGGTATTGTGGGTACAGGATATGGAAGCGTGGGTGGGGGAGGACTTGGCCAGCCTGGCATGTCTAATGGCATCCGAGCTGCAATGGGTCATAACTCTTTGAGTATGAATGGAAGGGTAGGGATGACAATGGGTCGAGATCAGAGCATGAATCATCAGCAACAAGACATGGGGAATAATCAAATGTTGAGTGGTCTAGGAGCAGTTAATGGGTTCAATAATATGCAATTTGATTGGAAACCTTCTCCTTGAGAAATACTGCAGTTTGTGATTTGAATGGCGGGTTTCTTGATTGCATCTGCTTTTGCAGTGCCTAAGATTCAAGAATCTTGCTTCGGCCACAAGAAGATGAACAGATGAGTGGTTTTGGGGGTTGATTGAGTCCTGCCCATCCCCGCTCTGTAGTAGAGAAAGGGAAGAACGTATAGAATGGTGGTTTTTATAAAGTTGCTCATTTTCTCCTGACTTGGTTTTTCATCACTTTATGATTTTGACCAAAAGTGCTGCTTATCCCCAACTAACGTCGTTTGGATAGGGAGATTCACGGAAGTAAATATTGCTGGGTGAAGCTCTCTTGACATATACTTTCTGGATTTACCTGCCCTAATGGAGCTCTCTTTGACATATACTTCCTGGTCTTCAATCTGTTCGAGTCGTTTGTAATCTCAAAGAGGATTTCCCTTGCTTTCTCCCCCTCCCCCTTCCCCCCCCCTCCTTCCTTTAGCTAAAAATGAGTGTATATATTAATGGAATGAGTCCAATTTTTAATGTAGGATTTTGGCTCCCTAAATTTGTTTTGTTGCTGCTTTATTTTCATGTGTTCCTGATGTTAGCACTCCTGTTTGAAGGATAGGCTGCCCTTACAAAGTTTGGCACCTTAATTTTTTTGGGAAGTCTTGTGTGAGACAGTGTCACACATGATACGAATCTCGACAAGAGAGGAAATGCGCTTGACCGCCCCGCCTATAGGGGGCAAACCATCTACTCTCTCAACGATACTCCTCTCACACGTCCTCTCTCACAAACTTGTCCAATTTTTGCCGGTTGATGTTAGCACTCCCTCCATCCTTGTTTGTTGTTTAATTGTTATTTAAATGAATGTTAGCAATAATTTTGGTCAATAAATCCAATGAAAATCTAAAATTTATTATTGATATCACTACTATGAGTATTATCAATAATACTTTTTTAGATATTTATTAAAATGATTATACTAACTTTGAATATTGCTCAAAGTTCATTCAAAATAATAATGAAAAAAAAAGACTGAGACAAGGAAATATTCCTAAAAATTGATTGAATGCAGTTCACACAAAACCATTTACAATTTGTTTTCTTCACTATTTATTTCTGAAATATTTTTTTTAATCATCTTTTGTGCGTGTGTGCGTGTATTGCAGAGTCATCCTGGGTAGGATATTAATGTATACTCCCTCCGTCCCAGTTCATTTGAAACATTTTCATTTTGGTCCGTCTCAGCTCACTTGACACCAACACTACTATTTACCACACTCATTCTCTCTCTTCATTTTCTACCACACATTTTCTTTATTTTATTTTTTCCTTGATTATTATGTCCACCCTTAGGTATCAAGTGAGGTGAGACAGATATATTCTCTATCATTCTAAGCAAATAGTCTCTTTTTTCGCTTCTTTGTTAAAGACTCCACTCTGTGATAGTTTAGTCCCAAAAAAAAAGAAAGAGAAAAAGATTGCAATTCAGGCAGTACCATTTCAGTCACAGATTGAATTTACGCTATTGAGAAAAAAAAAAAGTTTAACCAAATTTACCCAGTTATAAATCAACAAAAAGATGAAAAATTACACAGATAAATATGAGGAAATCGAATATTAAAAAAACAAAAAAAAAGGTTTAACCAGATTTACCCAGTTAAAAAAAAATGGTCTCGTCCTTCCTCTTTTTCTTCCTCCCTAGGGCACTTGTTGTCTTTCTTTGCGACATATCGGTCTAGCAGTCTTTGGTCAACCCACTTCTGTACTATCTTCTTCAAAGCATAGCAATTCTCTGTCTCGTGCCCATGGTCCTTATGGTAGGCACAGTATTTGCTAGTGTCTCTCGGGTACTTGGGGTTTTCTTTAATGGGCCTGGGATTAGGAAGATCCACCAAGTTCATTATCTCCGAGATGGGCTTTGTGAGGGGGGTGAAGATTTCGGTTCCTCTCCTTCTATTCTTTCCCCTATTTCCACCTCCATTGGATCCTTGAGCCGAGTCACCAGTGGGCGGCTTGGTTTCATGATCTCGGTCTCTATCTCCGAACTTCAATTTCTTTTTCTCCTCGGCAATGGCTGTTGCATATGCCATATGGTAGAATTCCGACTTAGTGAGAGGCTCCCTTACTGATAACTCATAAGTCAGGGCTTCAGACCTTTGCCCGTTGGTGAAGCACACTATTATTTCTTTGTCGGTCAGCCGTTCTTCAATAGAGTCGGCCAGGCTCCTGAACCTTTGAAAGAAATCCATGGTCGACTCATTTTTACCTTGCACCATGTTAGCCAAATCAGAGAGCCTTTTCTTTCTTGCCCCTGCAGTGGAAAAGTATTCCAGAAATTTACTTTTCAACCTCGGGAAAGAGTCAATGCTTCCCTTTCCTATATCCATGAACCAAGACCTAGCTGATTTAGTCAGAGTACTGGCAAAGGCTTTGCAAAGGATATCGTCTTGATTGTACACCAGCGCCATCACGGCCTCAAACGCTTGAAGATGGTCCAAAGCGTCGGAGCTGCCAGAATACTTGTCTAGGCTGGGGAGCTTCAGTTGTGGATTTGGTGGAGAATCCCGTATCCAGTGTGCAAAAGGATGCATCGCGTCGTAGTCATTGCTAGACCTTCTCTGCCCCTGGTTCATCTCTACGTTCTCGAGCCTCTTTTCCAAATCCATTAGGGTACGATCGCTGATTTGCGAACTACGATGAGAGCTCCTCTGTCTATTCCTTCTTTTATCTCGGCTCTTACCAGCAACTCGGCTTACTTCCGGGTCAGGAACAGATCGTTTAGGTGGAGTACGATGGGTCATAGCAGGTCTCTGTGGAGACCGACGTCGATCATCTTTTTTGCTCCTCTCCCCTAGAAATCTCACATCGGGGGATTCAGCTTCTTCTTCCCTTCGCTGATTTATTTGATCTCTCAAATCTCTACCTTCTCGATTTATTGGGCCCAGTCGACCTTCAAGCCGACTTGCTCGGTTCTCCTAGGGAGCATTACGTGGATCTTGGTGGCGTCGGCCTCCAGCACGTAGGATCTCCCTGAGGTTACTCCTATCGTCCTCATGAGCTCCTCTAGTTCTGGAGGGCTGGAGGAGATGTGCCATTGAGTGCTCAGGATCATACTCCAATAGAGCCCTTTGGGCGTCAGCCAATTGCTGGAGAGTCGAGAGGTTTTGTTGAAGTAATGCCCTCCTATCTAGGGGCGGTGGTCTTTAAGGGCCTTCTTCATCATTCTGAGGGCGCACAGTTGTTCTCCTCCTCCTTCCATAAAGTTGAGTAACTTCAGGTGGGGGCCCTCTCGAACGTGTATGCATACCGATCCCTTGAGTTTGAGGCGGACGAGGGAGTCCTTGATTCAGAGCTGCGTTATTGGCCACATTAGGCGGTGGCGGATTGAGATCACCTTCAGGCATAACACTTGCCTGTTGTCCATCGGCTGGTATTTCAGCCATGAGGAGGTTGTGGTTATTCGGACAAAAAGTTCTCCGATCGGGCGTCTTCCCGGCAATGGAACCAAACTGATGCTGCCAAAAAGGTACCGGATCAGCCTTTCGTCTAACGGTTCAGATAAATCCAGCAAAGAGAACTCCTCGAACGGATCTACACACACGAAACAATAAAAAGTGAACTAGCCGGGGCTTCACCGCCGAAGGCCCTCTGGCGTGACAGTAAGAATATGTTTTGTATGTGATAAAACAAAGAGAAATCAATTGACTAGAGTAAAAGCCAAGAATTTCATTACCCGCTAATTGTATTGGGGACCTGTTTATATAGTGTAGGTGAAATGAATCATGACTTGTTAAGGAAGTCAAAGAGCCCATGTTGGTGTAGAACTCGTATTCTTGGGAAGTAAAGTCCTGATAAGGATGAATGTAGCTCCGGTTGTATTGTAGAAGAGCTCTCCTTGTTTAGATAAGGATTCTCTGTATTTGTGTATCACTTGAACTCTATGAATAGACCCCCCTTAGTATTAGGAAAGTGGTCCAACTGATGTAAGTCAGTCTGTCATCCAGCTCGGCTCGTCATAAAGGCCTAGCTAGGGATAAGGCTCTTTTCCCATCTCGGCCCGACTGAGGCGGGCTCACTCGGCCTAAGGGATGCCGAGATATGTTGGTTCATAAGGTCATGGGCCTCTTGTATATGGGCTTTATGGTGAAGTGACCCAAAGTTCATGGACCCATGGCCCAAGTCGGTTTATGCCGTTCAACTACTATTTGCCACACTCATTCTTTCTCTTCATTTTCTACCACACATTTTCTTTATTTTTTTCCTTAATTACTGTGTCCACCCTTAGGTCTAAAGTGACAGATATATTCTCTATCATTCTAAGCAAATAGTCTCTTTTTTCGCTTCTTTGTTAAAGACTCTACTCTGTGATAGTTTAGTCCCAAAAAAAAGAAAGAGAAAATGATTGCAACGTGGTCAATTTTTTTATTTCTTTGAGGCAGTACCATTTCAGTCACAGATTGAATTTACGCTATTGATAAAAAAAAAAAAAAAAAGTTTAACCAGATTTACCCAGTTATATAAATCAACAAAAAGACGAAAAATTACACAGATAAATATGAGGAAATCTAATACTACTATTTAAAATAAAATAAAATGAGTTGGGTCTCTGTTCAACTCTCAATATACTTGTCTAAAGCAGCAGTGAGGGTAGTTTTAGGAACAGCACCAATGACACTCTCTTTCTTTTCACCATTCTTGAAAAACACCACAGTTGGAATGCTCCTTATCCCATACTCGGTGGCAATGCCCGGAGACTCGTCCGTGTTGAGCTTGAAACATTGGGCTTTACCGGCATACTCCTTGGCCAGTTCATCCACAACCGGGGCTATCATCCTGCATGGCCCGCACCATGGCGCCCAAAACTCTACCAAAACTGTGCTGCTGCTTCCTGTAACAAGCTCTTTCCACGTCTTCTCGTTCACCACCTTAACTGAAATTAACACAGCGGGTTCACATTTTTTATAAGAACAGATCATTTTTTAACACAGTACATATATTGTACAAAAAGACCCTATTTCTATTTCAGTAGACAACTTCTTTCAGTATAACTTTAGCCTAACTTTAGATGAAATTATGAGAATAGCTCTCCCTGTATATTTGGGACCGATGGAGTTGAATTATTGGCCTGAGATTTCCAACAAGAGGAAAAAATTGGTGCATGATAGTTTTCATATAAACTTCAAAATCTAAAATTATACTCCCTCCACTCCGTCTCAAAATAACAATCCCATTTCCTCATTTGTTTGTTTGTTCCTGAAAGTTAGTCTCATTTTCAAAATCAATCACTGATTTTTTAAACTTATAATGTAACCTTAAAATGTTTGAAAGTCAAACGGATAGATGAAGTGATTTCATGGTTTTGATGCCCAATACTACACTATTCAGCCAGAAGTTTATCCTGAGGACAACAAATATTTCTAAATTCTCTGATGAAAGCACATGATATAAAGCTAAAATACAAAGATTTCAAGGTAAAAGGGAGAGAGAGAGAAACCTTCATTGACGGCAGCTTTACAGATAATGCGAGAGGATCTGGATTTGTAATTGAAAGAAAGAGCTGAAGAAGTAGAAACCGACAAATTGACCATAGCCATGGGGATTGCTTTACATGACTGCAAATGATCCACTTTTTCCTTGCTAGGGAATGGATAACGGGCGCTGGCTCTCGCACTCCTACAACCTTGGAAACAAGCTTCCATTGCCATTTTTCGCCCTTCTTGATCTCTGTCAACAAATCTGCTCACGTATATATCTATATGTGCAATGTAGTCTATATATACGAAGAGTCGAGTCAATAGAGGAAGGCCTAATTTGTTAGTAGTAGTGTATTTGTTTGTGATATTTATGTAGAACTGGATAATTGATACAAAGATTGTAAGGTGCTTAAGGTTGTTCAAGTTTCTCGTGGATGAAATCAAATAGAGAGCTCATACCAACAATGTCCCTAATACCATATCACTATTTGTGGTGGTCGTTTTATGCCTCTTAGCATTTTCGTATCGAGAGGGGGCAGGCAATATAATTCCATTTTCCATTTTCTACAAGTTTGTTCAATTTTTAAAATTACTGTAACCTTAAAATGTCTGAAAATTCAAACGAGAATCAAACCCTTGTAACAAATAGTTAATGGCAGTAAATTTTGTAACAAATGGACAGTCATTTTATTATATACTCCCTCCGTATCACCGACAAATTTCCATTTTGGATGTCCCACTCAAATAAATTAAGACAACCAAAAAATAAAAGTGTTTTATTTAATGAGACCCACATTCACACTCACAACAACTTTCCAATCATTATTATCTACCCCACTTTCTCTCTCATACGTCAATTTTCATACTCACAACACCCACAACACCTACTCCAATTCGGGTGGGAGGGAGTATATCTTTTTAAGTAAGGAAAATTATTTTTGGACAAAAAGGGTACTAAAAATACAGAAAATGCAATCTAGAAATAACTCAAAAGTAACAAAGTAAACGGTCTGACTTAAAAGAAGTAATTCTAGAAGTGAATTCCAAGTAAAAAAACTGAACACAAGAAAATAGTATGAGGTTATGCAGCTACTGCTTCCGTAAAGTGAAAAGCTACAAGGCTTAAGTTTTAAGTATGACACTTACAAAATTCTTTCTACATCAAAACACACTGTTAAAACCTCCTCAAAAAGAGTATTCCTTCAAATCAGACTTGTAGTCACCCATTTCCACATCAGCTGCGCATTCTTCCGCCGTAACGGGAGGCAATTGCCTAGTCTTTCTCTTCAAGTTGTGTTTGTGCCATTCACTCTTGAAATGCTCTCTATACTGTTTTGTATCCCCCACAAATGCGTTGCACGTACTGCATTTGCTCTGCTGCTTCACCTCTCCTCCGCCCTCCGCATTTCCGTCCCCGTTTTTCGATGATATAGTTTGCTTCTGCATTTTCTCACTTACTTGGATAACGGAATCGCTGGATTCTTTATGTGTGCTTGTCGATACATCGTCGAAATCATCGAAATGATCGACGTGCGTATCACCTTCTGCGTTGACTGAGATAGCAAGAATCTCTGACCTTCCTTGCAGATTCCTTACCAAGGCATCGCAGTCTCGGAAGCAGCCGGGGTCCATTTCACAGATCTATATGGTGTAACAGAGTCAAAAAGTCAAGCTCATAAGGAGAAATGAGAACATTAACGGTCATTACCTAGTTATTAAACCATGAACTTGGAAATTTTAATAAATTGGTGACGTTAATAATAGATTAATGTGATAACATGTGGTAGAAACCTAAGGAAGAGACTTTCAATTTGTGATGCTCCCTCCTGAGTAAGATGCGTGTGAGAAGACCATAACTTCTTGTTGTTAGAGGGATTATGATACTAGGTTAAGTGAATTTATTTGATTGAACAAATTTTACTGTCATGCTGCTACTGCCCATCACATTAGGAACAAGAAAAACCAAACATCCTTCCAGGGCATCCAGTTATGGACTGAATTTTACATCAAAAACTGGTTAATTTGCAAGCATCATTGACGAAACAAGTGCTTGTGTGATATTAGGTGGTTTCTTTTGTTGCCTTTGCCATGCCTATGGAGTGTTCTGTGAGATCTACTCCCTCCGTCCCAAAATGATCTTCACATTTGACTATTCAAACTTTTTAAGAATGTGAACACTTGCTTCACTAGCCATGTTTTGCTCATGCACTTGTAAGCCCAAATTGTAGAAATGGGAAAAACTTTTTGGGACAATGAAAATGGCAAATGAGGAGATCATTTCGAGATGGAGGGAGTATTATTTTTTGTTTGATAGAACAATATACTCACCATCCTCAACCAAGAAAACAAAAGAAGAAGGATTCTAAAAAAAAATTGTTAGAGGCGACCCTAAGAAAACAATGATTGGACATCCCACCAATTTCCAATTGAAGGAACACAACACTCCATAAGCAATTCAGACCAAGGTTCTAAAAAACGCTAGGCGGTCACTAGGCGCCGCAGCAGCGCCTAGCGCCTAGGTGGGGTCTAGACGGAACTTAGGCGGGGCCGAGAATTCAGAATAGTTATAATATCCTAGGCGGGACTTAGGCGTTTCATGAGCGCCTAGCGCCTAGGCGGGGACTAGGCGGCCTAGACGGACGTCTTTTAGAACACTGATTCAGACTAAACAGGTCCTCTTCTCAAGGGAAAGAGGAGCAACTGAAATACTAGCAATAAACCTTCATCCTGTACAAAAACATTGATTTCACTCATTACAAGATCAATGTTCCGGAGAATTTGACCTCAATCTAGGTGGAGTCTACGTGCTATACACAGTAGTATGCTGAAAAAGTAATTTCCAAATGACAAGGTTGCACCAATTCCGCTTTCTTCAGCACAAATGACTCTACATACTATTTTTCAGGAAAACATATACGGACAAGCCTATAACGAAATCTTTAAGCAGTTATTATTTCTACTAGTACTAGTTTCAAGGGAGTAGAGTAATCTATCTACTAACTGTATTTATCTTTATGTTCATATTCATTATAACTGTCTCCACTGACGGTTGTCTTCTTTTACAGTAATTCTATTTCCATCACATTAGCTATATTTTCTTTTTTGAGCAAGGACATCCATTTCAATCACGTAATTTGCATTCATCATCAGAGCATACAAATATTGAATGCTTTCTTTTTTCATCACATTAAACCAATTTGCACCCTAGCAATATTTAGAAAAGGAAAAGCTACATTTTGTGCTCTTAGTCAATTATACTTCATATGTCAGAGCATAGGTATGCTGAAAGAGTGTAGGAATAGAAATTTTCGTCAAATTAAAACTTACAACAGATAGCTGGCTTCCAGATTCATCTTTAGAAACAACAGTGGTATTCCACTCACTGAGCTTTCCTGCAAGGGAAGCAAAGTTTTGTTGGGGCAACGTTAGTCGTAGTCTCATTGGAGACCTCTTTATTGGGTAGTGTTTTTGAAGCTCACGGATGACATCAAGCGCCTGTGAATGATAAAAAGGGGTTAGAACAATCAGAAAATCAATAGACTAGCAATGTTAAACCGGGTGCAAGAGAACTCATCAACGTTATAATTGTACTTTGATTGAGAGACTAATAAGAGATAGAAATGGAAAGGCATAATAATAAGACAGGAGACGGAAGGAGAAGTGGGTAATTTAAGCCAATGAAATGCAAAGGACTTTTTCCACTCATCAACATTTAGCAGGATGCTTTCCAAATTAAAAAAAAAAAAAACATTTGGCAGGATCCAAGATGCATCAATCACCTGTTTCTTTGAGCTGCTATGTGGATCAACTGCAAAATGTATCTCATGCATTAAACGTTCAATCATACTTATGGTATAAGGACGCTGAGTCTCAGGGTTAATAGTTTTCTGCATGACTATGGTTGCAATATCCCTGAACTGACTAGACAACTGTGATTCTCTTTCCTTTCCTGCAACTTGTAGCTCTCCTTTCTCCAAAATCTGGTACATAAGATATATCACTCAGAAAAAAAAATACATTTCTTCTTCTCACTAAAAGAAAAACTCCATAAATTTAAATATGAAAACAAGAAGAACAAATATTATTAGCATTCAAACGTCCACATATGATTGATATTGAATTTAACTAACCTCCAAGCAGATTTTTGTCTGATCATCCATCCCAAAAGCTGTTTTCAAATCCTTCGACTTTGCAAGAACTCCCTTTGAGACATTTGAATAAACAGTTTGTGACTGCAATACTTCATCTATATCTTTTTCTCTAATATAAAATTAAAGATAAGTCAGAACTCATGTTTTCTGATGTGTTGAGATGCTAAACAAACTGAAACTTAAAACACAGAAAAAAACAATTATCAACATGAAAAAATAACGGAAATCATAAGTTAGAGAAGTTAGAATGTTTCTGGGATTTGCAACATGAATGTCCTGTCCCCCATGCAATATGTGTCTGTCTAGCTCTGAACCAAATGCAACAACCACATAATGTTTTGTGCTTGTGCAATTCTATAACACGAAATAAATTATTGCTTTGAGGTGTAAATAAACACATGGATAAGGAAAACACAAAAAGGGCACATCCTACAAAAAAAAAAAAAAAAAACTATGCATGAATGAAATACAAAAGTACCAATGCCCCAAATTACACTCAATTTCCAACCAAAAAACGAAGACCGCGCAAAGGCAAAACTGAAAAATCAGTCAATTCCAAAACTGTATCCACATCTCAATCTTCCAACTCAACCAAGAAATCAAGTGAATCCCAATGATAAAGCCTGAGGGGTGTGCATAAGAATAGAGACTCCCGCAATCCATACTATGAAAAGGATACACCGAAGCTATTTGCCATAAATATAGAACACAATGCGTATGACAGGTATATACAGACGACTGTATCGCAGACTAAAGGCATTTGAAGTGATTATACAAATTCAATCCATCAACATTATTTTTCCCGTCCTAGTTTTCTTATTGCATTATTGGTATTGAAACGCTATTTATCGTAAGAGCAATGAAACCTTCAAAAGTTCTCAAAGCCACGAAGTGAATCACTGGTATATAACATTCAATTGCAGAGGGAAAAAAACCAGCTCATCTTCATAAGGTTTACTACATTCCTCACCTATAGCATCTACTCCCTCCGTCCCAAAATGATCTTCTCATTTTCCATTCCTCATTGTCCCAAAAAAATTCTTCCAATTTCTATAATTTAAGCTTAAAAGTGCATAAACACAACATGTCTAGTGAAGCAAGTGTTCATAGCCTTAAAGAGTTTGAATAGTCAAACGTGAAGATCATTTTAGGACGGAGGGAGTATTTACTAATCAAATATTTTATACGGTAATCGAATGGTATATTCATGCAAACTGCAAACATTATTTTAAATACAAGACATCAATGGAACTACGGAAAGTTATGAACTCTGAGCCCTCACTAGCATATAGTCTCTGCGGACAAAAAAAAACTATATTAATTATGTAAAGATCATACTAGATTGCTCAGTTTGCAAGAGAAACATCAAATAAAAATGCAGGAGTTTGAAAACTGGTGATAATGTTTTTTTCTCATGTCAAATTTTCCTATCAAATATACAATAGTAGTAGACAAAATTTATCAATATCAAAAGCAAATAGGCTGATACAGCTGTTATGAAATTGTAGAGCAACTATTGGTAGAAATTAGGGGTTATGGAAGGAGGAGCTTACACGCCGGAACGCCATGAGAGAACCTTGTTCTTATAGCAAGCGATCTCGAAGCGTAATCCATGCTTTTTCAGACGGACTACCGCCACGTTCGTAAGCCTCTTCTGTCCGACCGGCTGCACTAGCGTCTTCGACATCTCTCTCTCCGTCGGCGGCTGCTCCGTCAATAGCACTTCTCAAATAAATATCTCTTTCTCTCGCAACCGAGTTTGTTAGTAGTAGCAAGCCGTCTACTTCGGATTGTGGGGTACTTGCATTCGCGGACTCAACACTTTGGTGGCGGATTCTATATGAGGTGGAGATATTTTATTAGTTGCATCGATAATGGACCCGTCATACTCTAATTGAAAACACCAATAAAAATTTTACACATAAGATTTTGTGAGCAAGTTTTTGTGACTTTTTTTTGCCCTAGTATTCTTCCTCCAAAAACACCCCGCACTTATTTCCCTTGGGATTTTTCCTCCAAAGCCCTCCCACCCAAATGTTATTCCATTTTAAGAAGAGGCATTTTCAAAAGTACAAATAAGGAGTTCGCTACAGATCTTAATTCCACATACACCCCTCGTTGACCAGTGAAAAATAACCCCTAAATACCAAAACTACCCTCACCCCTCTAACAACCCCCCCCCCCTTCATTCACCAAACACACACACACACACACGCACGGACAGACTCTCTCACTAGCCCACGTGCATGTCAAATTATGTTAGTTTTTAAACATTCGTTAGGAGCTAGGGAGCGAAGTGGGATAATTTAGACTATAGGGGTAATTATGCAATTTTGAAAGATACTTGTTACGTTTTTCATCCATTTTCATAAGTTTTTTAACTGGCTAACCAAAATTACACATGATTGCAACAAAAAGACATATTCAGCAACCAAATTGTAACAAATACAAATTGGATAACTAATTGAAACATGACGACAAACTCAGGTAACTAAAGTGCAATTTGCCCCCTTTTTTTTCCTTAAAAATTTGAAGGGTTTTGGACGTACCTAATTTTTTTTTTTTAAATAGTTTTCAAGGATTTCCCTTTGGCCTCGTTTGGTAGACGGGAATCTGGCCTCGGGTATGGGTATTTCATTCCCATATAGCATTGAACTTTGTTTGGTGAACGCATGATATCAGATAAGTGAATGGGAATTTGTTTCCTATGGGTATCAAATACCCTTTATATAAAGGCATCTGATTCCCACAATAGAGAAAATTTTGGGGGAAACTAGTTTCTCCATAAGTTATGGAGGAACTAGTTTCCCCCAAAACCAACTCCCCACAATAAATGGTAGGTTTCAGATATCCATTCCCAATGTCTAAAAATGTGGGAACTCATCTCAATAAATTTTTGATATTTATCTCATTATAATTTGCTAAAACATTTTGTAAATTTCATTATTCCTATCAACTACATTTTCAAAATATTTATTGATCATCTTTATTTTGTTCATCCCTTTAAATCTCCAGACTCCATTGCCTGCAAAATTCAACTTACTTCCGAAAAGCACCATCTGAGTAGCTTCTTTATGAAATATGCTGCCTTTAAATCTCATACTTGTCTATAGTGGAAACTTCTCTCTAAATCAAAAGGAATTATGAAACATTAATACACCATGAACATGAACTGCTTATTTTCATGGGAGAATCTCTTTATAGTGTAGTATACTCTTTCCTGGGCTCTATGAAATCTGTTGCCCAATCCTTAATCTGGTTCTGCTACCTAGAAAAAAAAAAAATCCTTCTTACAAATAAACACCTCTAGTTCTAAAATAAATTAATTTTACTCGTGGATTTTTATGATTGATTCCTAGATGTCTAAAATGTATTTAATTTCAATATTACTGTTTCCAGATTTTACTTGAAATAAATTTTCTATTTTATTGAACTATTAATTTAATTCACTTTAATTGATTATATATAATTGTATAAGCTGTCTCATATAATTGTATGAAGTTTTATTATTTCTGTAATTGATTTGAATGAATTAAAGTTATAAAATTTTCTTTTAGATTTATTACATAATATTTAATAAAGAAAAATAACGTCTTAGGTAAACATGTGAATCAACACAAAAATATGGCTATCTCATTTCTGTTCTATAACTTAGGCATAATTACATCCCAAACATGGGAATGGAAATATCTAATTCCTATCATTCCCAGACTTTAGATACCCAGATATTATATGCCTATTCCCACACACTCATTCCCGTGTGTCAAACGATGCCTTTAGGTCTTAAAAGGAAGTATTCCAGAAGTATTGTGGATATGAGAAAACTTTGTCAAAATCAATTTTAAGCAAATTCACCCACTCTTCGGATCAAAAAAAAAAAAAAAAAAAAAAAACAGTATTGAGGACATGTAAGAAGAGGGGATTTGAGCAATATCAAAGTATCAACATATGTTAAATATAAAGTCAAGATTTGGTTTACAAAATGATGGTGTCAGAATTTTATTGATTTTTTTAATTAAAGTGTGCCGGGTCCAAAATTGATGCAACTAATAAAATATCGTCACATCATTTTGTATCAATGATTTTGTGATCTTCTTTTGTACCCCAAGCATTGCCCATCAACATATCCAATTAACCACCAAATTTCGTTCAGAGTTTGTAGGTGTAAGATACAATATAGTAGGGATGGCCAAACCGAACCGGAACCGTCAAACTGGACCGGAACCGGAACCAAAAATTCCGGAACCGCCTTGAACCGTGACAAAAACCGGAACCGTGTGAACCGGAACCATTTGTAACACGGGCTGGTTCCGGTTCATACCCTCTCAAAACCGTGAACCGGCGGTTCCGAACCGCCATAAACTGCCTAGGCCGAACCGGAACCGGAACCATTAGAAAACCGTCAAAATCATTAGATTTCATCAAAATTAACCGTTCCTACCAAAAAGTTGACAAGAAAAGTTGAGTTATGACTAAATTTTTAGCCAAATTCAATGAATACAAATAATAGAATTTTGTTGAGTATATAAAAAAAAAGGGACGGACCTCTTCAATTTTTTAAACATTTTTTCTATACCTTTTTGTTAAAAATGCGGCAATAAAATATTATTATAGTTGTTTTATCTGTTAAAAAATTAATATTTTTTTTTCAAAAAAGGAAAGTGTGGACCGGCGGTTCCGAACCGTGAAAATGCCCGAAGAAATTTTCGTTTTGAGACAGACTAATCAATTTCTCTAATTCAATTTCCTTTCTACTTCTTGTCTATCATAATAAATACTGCATTTTTAATTTATTTTCAACATTTCTTTTGACAAAAATGCGTTTAAATTTTATTTTATAAAATAATTAAAATTAGTTATTAATCAGATTTTCGGTGAACATCAATTACAATATAATTTCATATAAAAATATTATTTTTTTAAGTCTTTGATCAAAGTTTAGTTTAATTAAAAAAAAAAAAAAGAATAAAGATGAAACATTTACTTTGAGACATAAGGCCTACTTCCTTCGTCCCGTTTTAAATTTCTATTTAAAAAAAAATTGAATTAGTATTTTTTTTTTTTCACAATAGTATAGCTCTTGAGTCAGTCTTATAAAAAACCTGTTTTACCCTAAAAGATGTGTAAAACCTGTTTTATATTGAGGGATTATGTTTTACATTAAGGGATGATAACATGTTTTACACTAAAGCGATTGTAAAACAAGTTTTTCTCGAGATTTTCACATAGCTCTTTGTATACTTAAGAAGTTGATGAATATTAATGTAACAACTAAAAAAAAAATCTTTTATAAAGAGCAATTCTTTAACAAAAAATTCTTTATAAAATTTGAAAATAAGAAAAGATTATCTATTAAAAATATTAATAATAAAGCTGAAAACCCGTGCATCGCACGAGACTTAATCTAGTTATTTTTATATTAAGAAACACACTCACTTATTCCTAATCTTAACCAATAACAAAATTACTTAATCCAGCCCAATTACTCAAAGCCCAAACCCATTAAACCCTAAATATTTCCCCTCCCCTAAAATCATTTTGCCAGACCTTTGCTCTGCCACACAATAACCACCGTCCCCCTCTGCCACCGCACTCTGCAACCACCATTTTCGTTAATCTTCTTCTCCATTTAGATGGTTTCTCTACCATTGCTCTTATTTATTTTTTAAGCAGAGCAAATGACTCAAATATTAAATGATTTACAACATTTTTGTATAATGTTATAGGACCTTGAATTGGGTAATTGACCGTTTTAGAGTTTGCTATGGAAGGAGCCAAAGAGGCTATTGGGATGAAGATGAAGATGGGCGTAAGTACCCCATTCCATAAAATCCATTATCTACCCTTTTTTTTTTTTTTTGGCAAATTGCACTTTAGTTACCTGAGTTTGTCGTCATGTTTCAATTGGCTATCCAATATGTGTTTGTTACAACTTGGTTGCTGAATATGTCTTTTTGTTGCAATCAGGTGTAATTTTGGTTAGCCCGTTAGAAAACTAATGAAAATGGATTAAAAACGTAACAAGCATCTTTCAAAATTGCAATAACCACCCCTATAGTCTAAATTATCCCGCTTCACCCCATAGCTCCTAACAAATGTTAAAAAACTAACATAAATTGACATGCACGTGTCCCATAATGGGTGTTTCAATAATTTTCATTTTATTTATTACATAAAAAATATTAAAAAATGATATCTACTTTAAAATAAAGAAAAAAAGTCACCAAATTATAAATATATCATTCCGTGTGTATAGTTTTTTCTCTCTCTTTTGTGGGCAGTAGATTTTTTTTTTTGGTGCATGTGTGCAGTAGATGGAGTGGATATTTAATATATAAGAGAAAAGGGTAAATATGTAAATTTTAGGGGTCATTAATTGATTCCTTAGTTTTTAAACATTCGTTAGGAGCTAGGGAGCGAAGTGGGATAATTTAGACTATAGGGGTGATTATGCAATTTTGAAAGATACTTGTTACGTTTTTCATCCATTTTCATTAGTTTTTTAACAGGCTAACCAAAATTACACCTGATTGCAACAAAAAGACATATTCAGCAACCAAATTGTAACAAATACAAATTGGATAACTAATTGAAACATGACGACAAACTCAGGTAACTAAAGTGCAATTTGCGCTTTTTTTTCCTTAAAATTTTGAAGGGTTTTGGACGTATCTATTTTTTTATTTTTATTTTATTTTATTTTTTTAAAAAATAGTTTTCAAGGATTTCCCTTTAGGTCTTAAAGGAACTATTCCATAAGTATTGTGGATATGAGAAAACTTTGTCAAAATCGATTTTAAGCAAATTCACCCACTCTTCGGATCTCAAAAAAAACAAAAAGAAAAAAAAAACAGTATTGAGGACATGTAAGAAGAGGGGATTTGAGCAATATCAAAGTATCACCATATGTTATATATAAAGTCACAAAATTTGGTCTACAAAATGATGATGTCAAAATTTGGTCCAAAACCGATGCAGCAAATAAAATATCGTCACATCATTTTGTATCAATGATTTTGTGATCTTCTTTTGTACCCCTAGTATTGCCCATCAACATACCCAATTAACCACCTGTAGACACCCCGCCTTGGACCGCTCACCCCGATTGCACATTTGATCTTGTGTTTCTCCCCATTTTAAGTGTTTCTCGTTAGTTTCTGTCACTTCCGTTAAGTTCCTGACTGACTTCGTTAAGTCCAGGGACTAAACTGAATAACAGGGCTGACTTTCTAGTCCATTCTGTCAAAATCGCCTTCTCTGAGTCGCGCGCCTCCGACAGGAGGATCCAGACGCGCGCGCCTCCCGCCCCCAAAGCAGGAAGCGCGCGCCTCTGGGCGTCGGTTACAGATTTCTGGCCAGGATTCTCTCCCTTGCTCAATTTACAGGATTTTGCACGGGAAAGATCTCTTGGTGACTGAGTTTTGACACCAAAAACATCTCTCTTTCACCTATAAAAACCCCCCTTTACCTCCATTTTCAAGGACCTTGAACCTTGGGCTCTCAATCTCACATTTTAATAAGAAACCAAATTTCATACTTTCAAAGCATTTTCCAAAGGATTTCTCCAAGTAATTCAACAAGAAGTGTTTGAAGTCTCTTGAAGTCTAGGTAAAGCTATTTCTTTCCTCTTCTTAACTTCGTTTCTTTCCTCTTTCTTTTTGTTTTATCAAAGTGCAATCACCCAAATTATTTTGGGACATGACTCTAATGATCACCTTCCAAACTCTATTTTAAACCCCTTTTTATGATTTAAAGAAGAAGAAGAAGAACATTTATCATTCATGTAGATTTTGATCAAGCAATACCAACTTTATTTGGGCGAGATGGGTGTTTCGGTACTTCCCATCTTGTAACCTAACCCCCGAACCTCAAAACAAAGAATCTCTGTTTTCGTAATCAAACTTAGGCTATTATCAATAGGTTTTTCTTATGTTCCTCAAAACATAGGTGGCGACTCTAAAAACAAGTTAGACATCCTAGGATAACTCACGCGCTCTAGCCTTAAGCCGTGGTTTCCCCCGGGGTATCTACAGTGGCGACTCCGCTGGGGACGTTTGAGGGTTAAACTTGCATTCTGATCAAAATCTACATCTTTTCTGGGCATTCTGACTCCTGATGGGGGAGGCGCGCGCTTCTGGCCTCTTCAGCCTAAGGCGCGCGCACCCCGCATCAAGGATCAGAATCGTCCGCTTCTTCATGTTCTTCATCTTCTTCTTCTGCTATTCTCCACTAATCATTTCTGCAGGGGTTACAATATGCACATAGGACCAGGGCAATCCCCTGAGTCCAAAATCTGACAATCTGACATGTGTGCCCAGAAGCGCGCACCTCCCAATAGCATCGCGCCATGCGCGCGCGTCTCGTATCAACACTCAAAGGCGCACGCTTCTGGGTTGGTTCCCAGAACAGAAACAGGTCCCAGAACAGAGCAGTATGATGGGGGTGTGGGCACAGTTGCCTGCATCAGTGGTGATTCTGAACTTCGGACTGTTTTAATTTTATGTTCTATTTTATCGGTCACACGGGTGATTCGAAAGTTGTAATTATGTGCTTATTTGTTTTTTTTTATTTGTTTTTTTAAAAAAAAATATAAAAATATTTTGTCACCTGTTAGACCTCATACTACATGCACATACTCCTATGAATTGCTCACTATCGAGTCGCACAAGTCCAACCCCAAACCCGTCGAGGCCCGTCCTAGAAAGTTTCAAGCTCCACTCGACCTTGGCTCTTTCGAAGCGGTAAACCTCAGCCCGTGGCGTAGTTCATGACTACATGCCGGGGGTGACCTTTGAGCCTCATATTCAAGCCGAGCACAAGCCACACAATTCTAGTTAGGGTCTAACACTCCGTGACTCAAGTCGGTTTCCATGTGTCGAGATTTCCCTAAACTAATGTCTTCAAATCATACATGCCAACTTGTTGAAACGGACGCAATAAAAATCCGTCCCCAAAAGTGGTTATTTTGGACGAAAATAAAAATCCGTCCCCGCATGTATGCTTTACCACATTAATTTAGTTTAATCCCGATACATGTAGGATTCACAAACGCGATGGAATCCGATGAGTATATGGGACCGCGAGATGGTCTATATACTAGTGTGACGATTCCATTATTTTCTTAGAAACCCCAAAAGGGATCCATTCCCTCCGACTTATTAAAAAAAAAAAAAAGTCTTTTCTTATGTGGTTCGAGTCATGTGCCCAACTGTGTGTTCTAAGCCTCTTCGTGGACCGCAAGTGTTACTCAAGACTGACAAGGGCCTCTTCTGCAATATAGGTTCAATTGGTACTTACAGAGTCTACCGGGATTCGGCAAATCGGTTAGTCCGTGAAGAGATCACTCCAACAGCTCCTACATCAACAATGGCCGGCGGCTCCAACACCAACAATACCATGACTCTCGAGCAACTCGCAACCATGGTCCAACTCCTCCAAGAGCAAGTCTCCACCCTTAATAAGGAGGCACAAAGCAAAGACGACATTTGGCAATCCCACCTCGACAGCCAAAGGGAGGCCCACGAGGCCGAGATGGATCTAATGAAAGAAAAGCTCACTAATCTTGCCAAGGGGAAGAGCAAAAATGACGATGACGAATCCGAATGGACCGAAGGTTTGTTCAAAAGTCCTTATGTCAACACCCGCACCAAGAAGGTGGGAGAGCCAAGTTTCGAGAACAATGAGCCCAAAATGGTGGATTCTATCATGGCCTACATCGACCAAAAATTCAGTGGGCACAACATGGGGAAAGGCTCCGACACAAGCCTTTATCAATCATCCATCCTCATGAGTACTATGGCCGCTCTTCCTGATAAGTTCAAGATGCCCGACATAAGCAAATTCAAGGGCAACTCTTGTCCCATGGCTCACATTGAGACTTATATTTGGGCAATGGTTCCGAAGAAGGTCTCCCCCAAGGTAATGGCTCAATGCTTTCCTCTCACTCTCGAGGGGGCGGCAAAAGATTGGTATGCTACTCTCCCGCTCACTGTCCGTCTTGATTGGGACTCCGCCATGCTTGCCTTCAAGAACCAATACCAAGGCAACACCACTCACCGGCCCACAAGGAAAGATCTAGAGAACACTACTCAACGAGACCACGAGTCCTTCATCGACTTCACAAGGAGATGGAATGATAAACTCTCCGAGATTGTGGAAAGGCCAAATACCAAGGAGCAAATGGACATCTTTCTCAAATGTCTCAAAATTGATCTCCGCACCCACCTAAGTGGGGCTTGCTATGCGGATTTCTCCCAAATGTATGAGGCGGGGATCCGAATGGACAAGTTGCTCAAAGAAGTCAAGAAAAGTGCTCCTAGCTACCGCTACAAGGCCGCTTCCAACTCCACAAAAGAGGCCTCGGTCAACGCCGTCACTATCGACAAGGGGAATTACAAAAAGGTTCCTCCACCCCAAGGGAAGAAGTCTCGAAATGACCGTGTCTACACGCCTCTCCAAGGCATGACTCTGTTAGTACCCGACCTGAAAACGAGTTTATTAGGACTTTCCCAAAAATACAAGGACTTTATAGGAATTAGAAACCTTGCAAAGACTTGTCCCGGATTCCCGAAATATCTCATTTATGACAAAATCTATCAAATTAGGTAGTAAATGGTTTCCTTAAAACCATGCAGAAACCCTAGCTTAAGAATCAAGTCAGCCTGCAACCTTGGCCACGCGGCCAACCTTGCTCCGCGTTGATCTTGGCCACGCGGCCACTATTGTCACCGGCTTCAACCATGGCCAGGCGGCCAACCTTGCGCTGGATGATCCTGACCATCAGATCTTCCCATCAGTTTACTATATAAACCAATTCCATTCCATTGGTTTAGGGTCCGATTTTTTAGAGTTCTAAAGTCCGAATTTTGGAGTTCTTAAACACTATTTTGCTCTCTAATTAGCATTCAAACACTCAAGAAGATCCAAGGTTTATTTCTTGCCAACATAGGTAAGTTTTCTAACTTATTTCTTCACGTTCTTGCATTATTTCTAATGTAGATCTTTAATATTCATGTTCGTACATGTTTATTCATAGTTTCTTCATGAGCTTTGCATGTTCATTCATATGTTCATAATATGTTCTTCGCATGTTCATCATATTCTAGATTAAAACCTTATTTATGCCATATTTAGGGTGGCGATCTTCATAATTACATGTTATTTCATAGCCGATGATGATCTAGTGTTCATCAACCCGAACATGATCTAGGAACTACTTCTAAACCCTAATCTTTAGGTAATTTCCCCCATCATTATGCATGATCCCGATTCTTCTGCCTATTCTAAATTCTTCTCGAACTACGCTGACCTGAGCTTCTCACATTGAGAGGAACGTAGGCAATCTTCGGATCCGGTCTCAAACACTAACACACTACTAATACACCGCATCATGATAGAAAGACCGATCAATTCGGGCAATAGGAGTGATAACGTTCAATATTCTTCTCTTGTTGTAATTTGACCCCCGAACCCATTAAACATACTTTTTCTCAATGTTTTGGCTATAATTAAAACGGCGTGGCGACTCTCATAATTTTAATGTTGCAATGAATATCTCAAATTCAAACACACGTATTCACAGACTCAAACCGAAGTTTTCGAAGTCCTCAAAGCAAAGGGTCAAGTCACACCCGTACAAGGGTACCAACCCAAGATGGTCAACCCCAATCATGCTCACCACAAATATTGTGGCTACCACCAATATAGTGGCCACACCACCGAGGAATGCTTCGTTCTCCGCAATGTCATTCAAGATCTCATAGACAAGAAAGAATTTGTAGTGACTAATGGCGAACATGTCAATGTAATAGAGATAGGAGAACTCGAGGGGACCACCCAATCAATCCCAATTGTGAATGGGGGCCCCAATGTTATGTTGTAACTTACGATGAGGTAATGAGGGAAGTACTAGAGAATAGGAAAAAGAAGCAAGATGGGAACGTCAACATGCTAACTCGATCCGGTCGAGTCATAGCAAGCAACCCTTCCACTTCCGCACCAAGCTCCTCTTCTCAAAGGCCGCAAGCTCGCGACACTCCCGAAGATCCTCTACTTGTCCAACTCAAGAAAACTCAAACCAACATCTCTATTTGGGACCTCATCGTATCCTCAAAGAAACACCGAGATCTTGTCATCCGCAATCTCGATGATACATCAATTTCTCCCGATACTACTCCCGAGGACCTCACAGCAATGATCGGTCACATTCATTTTGTCAACGTCATCACCTTTGCCGATATGGACCTTCCACCATTTGGTTCCGACCACAACGAGGCTATTTACCTCAAGGTACGAGCAAGGGGGAGGCCCATCTCAAGAGTCTTAGTGGACGGTGGTTCCGCACTCAACCTCATGCCTGGCAGAATCATGGGCATACTAGGGCTTAAGGATTCCGATTTGAAACCTTCTACTCAAGTAATCCGAGGTTATGACAGCACCGCCCGTACAGTCATGGGCATGATCGAAATAGACATTGAGTTTGGGAGCATGGTCATGTCCGTTCCATTCCAAGTGCTTGACATCCCGGCCTCGTTCAACTTGCTTTTGGGTCGACCATGGATTCACAGTTCTAATGCCGTCCCGTCAACTCTCCACCAATGTGTCAAGATCCGAAATGGTGATGAAATAGTGACCGTCATGGCCGAAAACGTCACTATCCACAGAAAAGGTGAGCCCGTCCACCAAGTTCAGCATGGTTTACCAGACTCCACTCTCTCCGGCGTCTCAATCAACGCCATTGACAAAGAAGGGGGAAACAGATCATGGACCCCCAGCAATCACAAAGTCCTCCGCATGATGAGGAATATGGACTACTTCCCTGGTTTAGGCCTAGGGAAATATCAACAAGGAATCCTACATCCTGTACAAGTCCCATTTGTCAAGAACACATTCGGTTTGGGGTACGAGCCTTCTAGAGAAGACTTGAAACAAGAGCAAGCGATCAAGGATGAAAAGGCCCGAGCTCGTAAAGAAGGCCGTCGTTATGAGGTCCCTAACCTAAAGCCTTACCGCAAGACGTTGAATGGCTATTTTGTCCGCCAAGGGGAAGACGTTCCATACATGATCTTTCTCGAGCCATGGGTTAACAATAAGGGTGTCAAAAAGCCCGGTCTCGAAGTCTTTTCCGATTGTGAGATCCAGAAATCCGAAAGGGAACCAACTCCCATGTCGCCCCGTGAATGATGGGGAAGGAAGGTGACTATAGAGTCCGAGACAGAAATCATCGTGGGGGAAGAACCGACAGATTTAGCCTCCATGTTCGAAGAGCTTGCCATAATGAATGAATGCCAAGTCAACGCCATCCATGACACCGTCATCATGAATGAGACTATCAGTGAGATCCCGCCAAGCTCCGAGCCGATCAACAATTGGTATTCTACGAAAGGGCCCATGGTATCCGAGGAATTCTTAGTCCAAGAAATGGGTTGCATACCCCGCACAGCAACAAAGGAAGAGCGGCTCACACTTACTTTCGATTCCGAGAGTGTCTCTAATACCCTTACCCAAGAGGATATGTAGGCCATAGCCGAGCGTGTGTTTCCTTTCTTTGCAAATGAAAAATTTGATATTTCTGAGTACCCTGAGATTTCAAATATCATAAATGATGAATTAACTAATAATGAACTTAATGAACAAGTTAATAACGATTCAAATTATGATGAAATAGACCACGAAAACACAACATACTTAAATGAACTTGCTCAACAGGTCCGTAGTCGTGGTGAAAATGGTCCAGGGGCTGACGAAGAATTGCATGTTGTTAATCTGGGTACCGACGAAGAGCCAAGGGAAACTAAGATCGGAAGCTTCTTCAAGGGGGACGACAGAGACAGACTGACTGCACTGCTCAGAGAATTTGTGGATGTGTTCGCATGGTCATACAAAGACATGCCGGGTTTGTACAGAAAGGTAGCGGAGCACAGAATTCCGATCAGAGAAGATGCCAAGCCGGTAAAACAGAAGCTCAGAAAGATCAAGCCAGAATGGTCTCTGCAAGTCAAAGAAGAGATCGAGAAGCTCCCCAGTGTGGGTTTCATCAAGGTTATCGAGTATACGACATGGTTAGCCAACATCGTGACAGTCAGAAAGGCAAACGGCAAGGTTCGAGTTTGTGTGGACTTCCGGGATTTGAACAAAGCTTCCCCAAAAGACGATTTTCCACTCCCTAACATCGACATGCTGGTCGACTCCACTGCTGCCTACGAGGTTCGCTCATTCGTGGATGGGTTCGCTGGGTATAATCAGATTCTCATGGCCGAGGAAAATCAACATAAGACAGCCTTCACAACACCGTGGGGTACCTTTTGCTACACAGTCATGCCATTTGGGTTAAGAAACGCTGGGGCTTCCTACCAAAGAGCCGTGACAGACTTGTTCCACGATATGATTCACAAAGAAATCGAGGTCTATGTGGACGACATGATCATTCACTCCAAAGGGACCGATGGTCAACATTTAATCGATCTCCGCAATTTCTTCAAAAGGCTTCGTCAACACAAGATGAGGCTCAACCCTGCAAAGTGCACGTTCGGGGTTATCCGAGGCAAAGTCCTTGGTTATATGGTCACTGAAAGGGGAATTGAAGTAGATCCCTCCAAAATCAAGGCAATCATTGACATGCCTCCTCCAAAGACGCAGAAAGAGATCAAAGGTTTCATGGGCAGACTGCAATACATCAGTCGGTTTGTGCACCAACTCACTTCCATGTGCGAGCCAATCTTCAAGCTACTCAAGAAGAATGTGGCTTTAGAATGGACCGACGCGTGCCAAGAAGCCTTCGACCTAGTGAAGCATTGCTTGACGTGCCCTCCTATTCTAGTTCTGCCGCACAAGGAGAAGCCTCTTTTGCTTTATCTCACTGTCAATGATGAAGCCCTAGGGGCTATGTTAGCACAAGAGCAACGAGAGTCCACAAAGGAGAATGACATTTATTTTGTCAGTCGCCTTCCAAGGAGGCGAAAAGAACTACTCTGTCTTAGAGAAGTCATGTGCAGCATTGGTTTGGGTTACTCAAAAGCTCAAACACTATATGGAAGCTTTTCCGATCAAGCTAGTAGCAAAGGTGGACCCGCTCCGCTACATCTTCGAGAAGCCTTTCATGTCAATAAGAATAGCTAAATGGTACTTCATGCTCGCCGGCTATGACATCACTTACGTCACACTAAAATCCGTCAGGGGGAAAGTGTTCAGTGACCAGCCTACCGAATTCCCGTGTGACGAAGTGAAGGGGGAAGACGTACAGTTCCCCGACGAGCATTTAATTTGTACTGCAACCGAGGAAAATAAGTGGCAACTTTTTTTCGATGGCGCCGCCAATAAACACGGTTTTGGTATAGGAGTATTACTTGTCGATCCAAAAGTCATCTACACTCCCATTGCCATCCGTCTGGAATTCGAAGCTACCAACAACATTGCCGAGTACGAAGCATGCATAGCAGGGCTCGAAGCAGCTCTCGAAAGAAACGTCACGGAACTAGAAGTATTCGGCGACTCTTTGCTCCTTATCAATCAGCAATCGGGTAAATGGCGAATCCAAGACCCGACCCTCCAACAGTATGGTCAGCACCTTGAAGAATTGGTTGAACAATTCCAAGAGATCACTTTCAACTACCTGCCAAGGGATAAAAATCGCTTCGCCGATGCACTGACCACCATAGCTTCATTAGTCGAAATGCCCAAAGGGAAAATGGTGAAGCCTTTCAAAATTGCACGAAGGAAAAGTCCGGCGTACTGCATGAGTATCGAGATCAACGAGGTTCAAACAAACTCTCCGTGGTATTCGGATATCATGAATTTCCTCAAAGATAGCACTTATCCCGAGAATAGCAATAAGAAGTCTCAAGCGGCTCTGCAAAGGCTAGCCTCTCGGTACGTATTGATTGGGGACCGAGTCTACAAAAGGCACCACGACGGGATCAATCTCTTATGCGCCAATGAGGCCGAAGCTTAAGAGATAATGTGCGAAGTGCACGAAGGAGAGTGTGGACCCCACATGAATGGGTTTATGCTAGTCAAGAAGATACTCCGCATTGGTTACTATTGGAGCACCATGGAACGAGACTGTATCGAGAAAGTCAAAAGGTGTGCCAAGTGCCAATTCCATGCTAATCTGCAACATGCTCCACCCTCGCAACTTTACAACATGGTCACACCTTGGCCTTTCTCTTGTTGGGGGATAGACATCATCGGTAAAGTCCATCCTGCCGGAAGCAATGGGCAGTCATTCGTCCTAGTGGCCGTCGACTACTTCACAAAGTGGGTCGAAGCACAAGCCTATCGGACCCTCAACGCCAAGAAAGTGGCCGAATTTGTGAAGATTAATATCATGTGCCGATACGGCGTGCCTCATGAAATCATTTCCGACAACGGCTCTCACTTTGAGAAGGAGATGGATGCACTTTTGGTAGAATACAAGATCACCAAGCACAAGTCATCTCCTTACCGTCCCCAAGCAAATGGCGCGGTTGAAACAGCGAATAAGACCATCGAGACCATCATCAAGAAAATGGCCTCAACAGGAAGGGATTGGCCCGAGAATCTACCATTAGCATTGTGGGGCTACCGCACATCAATACGGTCAGCAACAGGAGAAACTCCTTATGCATTAGTCTATGATTCTGAAGCCGTACTCCCAATCGAACTTGAAGTCCCATCTCTACGGGTCCTCCTCGAGAATCAAGTCAACGAGGTCGACTGGATGCAAAGTCGATATGAACAGCTAGCCTTACTCGACGAGAAAAGGCTAAGAGCACTCGAACGCACAAAGGCGTATCAGCAAAGGATGGCAAGAGCTTTCAACAAAAAAGTGAAGCCTCGAAACATCAATGTGGGAGATTTGGTCTTAAGACAACATCCTCCTAATGCCATGAATCCCCTGGGGAAATGGGGACCCCGATGGATCGGTCCGTACGTGGTCAAAAAGATACTAAGCGGCGGTGCAGTCCGACTCGTGGATTTAGATGGTGACCAGCTGCCAAAGGAGGTCAACCTCGACAAGCTCAAGATGTTCTATGCTTAATAAACAAAGACCGTATATATAAAAAAAAAAAAAAAAAAAAAAAAGAAAGAAAAATCGCTCGCTAGGTTGAAAACCCGCAAGGGCGGCCTAGGCAAAAATTAGAGCACGTGCAAAAAAGAAGCCCGCTAGATTGAAAACCCGAAAGGGCGGTCTAGGCAAAAAACAGGGTGCAAAAAAAAAAATGGTCTTTGTTTGTTTGAACTACGGAGACCTGAGCCTCCCAACTGGAGGAACGTAGGCAACCTTCGGGTGCGGTCTAAAACATATCAAAAATACCCAATTCACTTCAAATAACAAGATGCAATTTTTATTCATTCAATGAGTTATTCAAGTCATTACAACGGATTTATTGAGCAACAAAAGACATCAAAACATTAAATCCTAAAACAAAGTGGTCTAATTTAATTGCAATCTCTTGGGGTACAAAGAAAAATCTAATCTTTCTTAGGTTTGGGAACCCATTGCTTCTTGTTATGCCCTTTAGTCTTCTTGGATGGGGACGGAACATTCTTGGGACCGCCAAGACGGGAGAAAACGCTAGGACGGGACGGAGCTTCATCAACGGCTTTCCCTTTGCCCTTATCAAGCGGAGCCTTAGCAGGGACAACCATGGGACGCTTCCACACATAGGAGGAATTTCCCTTACCTTTCTTATTCTTGGGAAAATGACGGGGTCTATAGTCCCGCACATGAACCACCGGTCTCACGGGGTCAACAACATCGTCATTGGGCCTTCCCAAACGATCAAAAACGCTCGGACGCTTCTCCACCATCGAGACGGACCCCACAGCTGGAACGGCGTTCACCATTGGAACGGACTTCTCACCCTCGGGGACGGAAACCTTGACTTCAAAGGAGAAATTCATTGGGGCCATTATGACAAGAATTTTGTGGTTTAGGAGGAGAAAGTGTTTGCAGAAGAATGCTGTGTGACCATTCTGGTCGAAAATGGTTCAAAATTATAGCTGTTGGAACATTCTGATCAGAAAAAGAAAGGGGCTGTAATTCAGCAGGCCAGAAGTGCGCGCCTCCGACCAAGGCTTCACAACGCGCGCGCCTCCCACAAGCAAGGCCCAACGCACGCGCCTTTGACAGCAGTTCAGACAGAAATAGCCCTTGTCAGTTCAGAACAGAACCTAAGCACTTCAACATATCCAACCTGCAGCAAAATCAAATCCCAGCAGCGAAAAGGAGTTCAAGCATCAACAACAAGCATTATTTGGGCACACATTTGTTTGTAAAGGTCGACATCTAAGATCGAGTCGCTAATAAAACATAAAATGAGTAGTAAGATAACTAGGATTGTAAATACATGTTAAATGTTATTACAGGCAAAAGTAAAGGTGTTTCAATCCCTTATCCTCTCAGCCACAACAGCTCGGGCACATCATCACTAGCACTGTGCTCACCCCCTGCTGCCGCTCTCGGTCTCCTCATCATCATCATCATCCTCATCATCATCATCATCATCATCATCCTCAGACTCAGACTCATCAACTCTGATCTCATGCCGGCTCCTCTTCTGCACCCGCCGAGACGAACTCGCACCACCTCTGCTCTGGCTGACTCCACCCCTGCTCTGACTGCCTCCCCGGCTCAGACTCCTGCTCAGTGACTGCCTCGCCGAAGAGACAGCCTCATCAATGTCCAGTACAGCATCCCTGCAGCCTCATCCCATGCCTCGAGCACCTCGGGCAGCTCCTCTCGCAGCACCAGAGACAGCACCAGCAGCATCTCTAGTCATGGCAGCAATATCCCTGCACAGCTCTAGCACCCTCTCCTCTAGCTGACGCAGTCTCCTCCTCATCCCCTTGTTCTGTCTGCCCAAGTGCCTATAAGTAGCTACCGGCACCTGTTACAACGGGGGGCAGAAAAGAAAATTGCATCAGGGACAAAAAAAAAAAAAACAAGACTGGAACTGAGAAATGCAAAGATGGTCAGAAAAACATACCACAGCAGCCTGAGCAGGAGGCTCTCTCTCTGGTGACATGTCCTCGGGAACAATCTTCCTCTGCTCCTCAAAGACCCCGAAGTTTGAATAAGTGTAGTAGAGAGGAGGCAAAGGAGGATCAAAGCAATACCCGGCATCGGTAGTATAAAACCGAGCGGAGGTCGTAGGAGCAGCCTGTGATCTCCTCGGATCAGCAAATATGAAGCCTTGCATCAAGTTGTTCTCCTTGAAGAGGCCATAATCCTGATCCAAGTGAATGTAAGGGACGGCATCAATCCCTGCCATGTATGCCGCGCGATCGGCCTCTAAAAGTGACCTCCAATTACTAGGGCAGAAAGGAGGAACGTCTGGAACTGCAGGACGAGGGGGGGTGTAAAAGTATGTAACCTGGATACCGTGCTGCCAAAACACTTTGTCTCCCAAATACAGAGCCATGCACTCACCCGAACTCATTAAAAGCCGAGAACGGGTAGGAATAAGAGTATGCTCAAACCAGTGCTGAACTGATCTCCACGGATACAAAGAGAAGGTAACAGACTCAGGCCTCAAGGTGTCCAAATGCCGTCGGGCCGAAGTAAGACTAATGGGGTTCGTACCAGTCTTCACATTCCTCTTCTTGTACGCCCACCGCGCGCAGTCCGGATACTGGGGCTGGCCTTCCTTATCAATCTTGAAATCCCTCAGATTCAGGATAGCAAAGGCCCAGAGCTGTAGACAAGAGGCAGAAGCAAAGTTAATGACAGTCAACGAAAAAGACAGTTATGACCAAGGCAAGGAGAATATAAAAGGGACAGTAAGTGGTATACCTCCCACAGCAAGCTGAAGCCCGTAACCGAGCTAGTGGTCGAGCGGCTGGTCAAATCCATGCCGTGATAACAAGCAGCCAAGCCCGCTGCGCCCGAGTTATACTGGCCGATCTGGTCCAGATCCACTAATAAGTCGAGCAGAGCCAAAGAGGCCGAAGATCCCCCGTTAGCAAACAGAATGTGGGATAACAAGTACCAAATAAAGCAACGGGCCACGGCATCGACTCGATCAGCAGTAACACCTCGAGGCTCAGCCATTAAGATGCCAAAATAGGCCCAGATTCGCCCCCATGTCACTCGAGAATTCTTGACCTCGAACCGGCAGTCAACCAAAGCCAGTAACTCGTCCGGAGTCCGAACAGCCCCTCTCAAACCAAAAGGGACAGGCATCCCTATAAACGGCAAGCCCGTCAAAGCTGTGAATTCGGTAGGCGTCATAGTCACCTCGCCCATGGGTAAATGGAAGGTATGGGTGGTGTCCCACCATCTTTCCCTCAATGCCTGGACCACATCGGGGTCATTCTTAAAAGCTGGGAGGTTGGTGACAAAAAGACCAAAATGAGTCCCTGTAACTCGGGCCCGAACATTCTCAGGCAACCTCTTCCATATAGAGATGGGCCCATGAGCCCCACCACGAATCTCTGTCAGACGGGTCCACTCCTGAAAGGAAAGAAGGAACAACGAAAATTTCATCAGCATGACTGCTAGAAAACGGATGAATTCGACACAAAGATTTCAATGGCAGGGCAATGTGCAAGCAAGTGTGTGAACATGAAAATGGGCGCCCCAACATGTTTCTTACAACAAATCAGCAGCAACAAACAACATGCAAGGAATGATCAATAAAGCTACTGCAACAATATTTCGGGTAAAAAAACGGAACTTCATGAAATCCGAAATCGACAAGAAAGGTGAGGCATTCTTACCAAACCCGAAGTCACGAAGTGAGAAATGTGGGTATGAGGCCGGAAGGTAAGCAAGCTCGGGTCCATAGCTTCAACCCCAATTTCGGGCTCCTCGCCCTGTGGCATCTCGAACGGAGGAGATTGTTGACGATCCGACATCGTTTCTGTGACAGAATTGATCCTAGAGCAGCAAGAAAGTGTTTTGGGGTGATTTCTCCTCGAAAATTTGGTTTGGAATTTGGAGGGTTCTTCAAAATTTTGAAAACTCGCCGAAAACAGTGAACCGTCTGTTTAAATGTGCTGAACTTATGCGCCAGGCGCGCGCCCCCCGACATACTCATCCGAGGCGCGCGCATCCCACAACGATGTCCAGACGCGCGCTCTTCCCATCACCAGGCAGGTTCAGAAGCAGTCTCCCATGCAAGAATTCATGCACAGCATCAATGTTTCCCCACGGATTCCGAACTCCCTAAGTTCTGTCACGGGTACCATACCCCCCTCAAGAGTCAATCTCAACATTTCGTCCCCAGCAGGAACATTCTCCTGGTCGCGGTAAACTGTGCCCGCACCCCACAAGTCAAAAAGTCAAGTGTGACTCCAAGTGGCACACGACTTCAAAGCAATATTTCATCAACGAATTTCACTAACGGATTCGTCATTTAAAGGTTCACTAACGGCCTCTTCAAAGGTTCACTAACGGCCTCTTCAAAGGTTCACTAACGGCCTCTCCAAAGGTTCACCAACGGCCTCCTCAAAGGTTCACTAACGGCCTCTACAAAGGTTCACTAACGGCCTCATTCAAGGGTTTACTAACGGCCTCCTCAACGGATTTCACTAACAGATTCGTCTTTAAAGGTTCACTAACGGCCTCTTCAAAGATTCACTAACGGCCACCTCAAAGGTTCACTAACGGCCTCCTCAAAGGTTCACTAACGGCCTCTCCAAAGGTTCACTAACGGCCTCGTTCAAAGGTTCACTAACGGCCTCATTCAACATATTCAGCCGGCAGGTTCACCTAACGGATCATGCCACCTCGTCTATCAACAAAAGCCGCTCACACAGGGAGCGCACCACTATCTCTCGCAATTTCAAATTCGTGCTTTCATCGAGTCTTTGCTTTTTCTTGGTGATGTCCTCGGCGGGTGTTTTTAACTTTCGTCGACGCGTTTTGCTTTGCAATCCACGTTGCCGAGGGGCTCTGTAGACACCCCGCCTTGGACCGCTCACCCCGATTGCACATTTGATCTTGTGTTTCTCCCCATTTTAAGTGTTTCTCGTTAGTCTCTGTCACTTCCGTTAAGTTCCTGACTGACTTCATTAAGTCCAGGGACTAAACTGAATAACAGGGCTGACTTTCTAGTCCATTCTGTCAAAATCGCCTTCTCTGAGTCGCGCGCCTCCGACAGGAGGATCCAGACGCGCGCGCCTCCCGCCCCCAAAGCAGGAAGCGCGCGCCTCTGGGCGTCGGTTACAGATTTCTGGCCAGGATTCTCTCCCTTACTCAATTTACAGGATTTTACCCGGGAAAAATCTCTTGGTGACTGAGTTTTGGCACCAAAAACATCTCTCTTTCACCTATAAAACCCCCCCTTTACCTCCATTTTCAAGGACCTTGGACCTTGGGCTCTCAATCTCACATTTCAATAAGAAACCAAATTTCATACTTTCAAAGCATTTTCCAAAGGATTTCTCCAAGTAATTCAACAAGAAGTGTTTGAAGTCTCTTGAAGTCTAGGTAAAGCTATTTCTTTCCTCTTCTTAACTTCATCTCTTTCCTCTTTCTTTTTGTTTTATCAAAGTGCAATCACCCAAATCATTTTGGGACATGACTCTAATGATCACCTCATCTCATTAAGGTCGGTTGAAGAGTTATCTCCTACATTCCAAACTCTATTTTAAACCTATTTTTATGATTTAAAGAAGAAGAAGAAGAACATTTATCATTCATGTAGATTTTGATCAAGCAAGACCAACTTTAGTTGGGCGAGATGCGTGTTTCGGTACTTCCCATCTCGTAACCTAACCCCCGAACCTCAAAACAAAGAATCTCTGTTTTCGTAATCAAACTTAGGCTATTATCAATAGGTTTTTCTTATGTTCCTCAAAACATAGGTGGCGACTCTAAAAACAAGTTAGACATCCTAGGATAACTCACGCGCTCTAGCCTTAAGCCGTGGTTTCCCCCGGGGTATCTACACCACCAAATTTCGTTCAGAGTTTGTAGGTGTAAGATACAATATAGTAGGGATGGCCAAACCGAACCGGAACCGGAACCAAAAAGTCCGGAACCGCCTTGAACCGTGACAAAAACCGGAATAAACATTTTTTTTCCAAAAGCGGAACCGGCGATTCGGAACCGGAACCGTGTTTGGTCATCCCTACAATATAGTACTTCATTTTTTTTTCGTTTTTTTCTTCAAATAACTATTTATTTAATATTTTCAACTTTTTTTATTATAAATAGGCAGTTTTTTTTTTTTTTTGGATGAGGGGTACTAAATTTTACTTTCAAATATTTTAACCTTCCATTTTTTTAAACAAACCTCCCACTTAAAAAGTATTAATAGTTGAGGTTGGATAAAATCACCCAAACCAAATAAAGAGGGAGGTTGCGTGCAACATGCTTAAACATGGAGGGTTTGTACCCAACTGACTCACAATTGCCTCGTGCCATTTCTTCTCTTTCAGAAATCCAAGCACCCAAATTTCTTCTTGCCGCAGTCACACTACTGGTACTGGCCGTCGACGATATATATTGTACTATAGTAAATGTTTGTGAAGCCCGGAGGAGACTGCAACGGGCCGGCGGCGACAAAAAACCTTCAACTTCTACGGGCAAAACCCCTTGTAATCCCACACCACTTTCCCCTCTCCCTGGCAGCTTCTTTTCCGGCATCTTCTTTCTCTTCGGATTCGCCGGAGAGACTAAATATGAACTCTACCGACAGCAAACTCGAAGGCGATAAAATAACCAATAATGGCAACCCTAATCACTTCTTCGACGTTTATGGCCCTCAGGTTTTTTTCTCGCTCCCTCTAATCACCCTAATTTCAACCATTTTTAAGCTTTTACAAAAATAAGAAAGTTGAGTTTTAGACGATTTTAGTAGTATGTATTCATGTATGCTCTTACTATTGCTTATATTATTACAAGTGCATGTTAATAATAGCCAAGGTAAAATTAGTAACTTCATAGAAAAATGGATACTCATTGTAATATATCGATTATCTACTTTACTTGAGGCATTGTGCTAACTTTAATTTTGGGGGGGGGGGGATTTTCTTGACCAGGTGGTATATTGTGCTTGCGTTCCTAGTTTGAGTTGGTTGACCACCTATTTCTACATTATAATATATCGATTATCTATGGAGATTCATTCAATACATTTTGGTTCTACCCTAGGGCTATGCTGAGTTTAATTAAAAGTTAAAACATAAGGGTAGCACTTGTCCTCCATGATTCGTTGAGATTAGTAGGATGATGATGTGTTGAAGGTGGTGCAATGTATAAGGCTGGGAGAAACAAAAGTGGCCCGTTAAATGTGGGAGTGAAATCCAAGATTTTTTCTTTGTACTACTTTCTCATGGCTTCACTTATCTGCATTGTAAGCGTTAATATATACTAGCTTGATCCTGTGAATTAATTGGGTGGTTGAGTTCATGTTGTTGCATTATGAGGATATTTATGTTTGGTGTAGTATTTGGGGCAGATTAGTGTCTTGGTTGGTTAGCTCATAGTCCCAGAGTGGAACATTTATCTTTCTAACTGGACTAGAAAGTTGAATTTACTCTTCAGCTATCTTTCTCTAGAAAAAGAGAATATTGAAGTTGAGAAGATTTTGACTGATACAAATGTGCTGAAAAGACGGAAAGGAAATGGTGACGGAAACTATGTTTAAAGATTCCAATGATTTTTACAATGAATTGGATACAATTTGAAGAAATGCATACCTAGTAGATATTAGGACACAGAAAACTAAGACTTTTGAAAGGCTAAATATACGAAGAATGAAGATTCTTGGGTCTTAGTTAATTCTGGGGAAAATAAAGAAATCATAATTCAAATGTTGTTTTAATCACCATGTAGGAACCAAAGCCACCAAAGGAACATAATGTGAACATGAAATTAGAGCTATTACCCTTTTTTTGTGGAATTAGTGAATTTGAGTTAACTTTGATCTAAGAAAAATGGAAAGAGGAAAAGGCTAGAGGACCAAATAAAGGAGATAGGAGGAGTGTGGTTGCGAGCATGGTGTCGAAAGATAATGCAGGATGGGTTGAAGGGCATTCATCTCTATGATTTATAGAGGCTTTGCATTAATTAGTCATTGTACAATAGATGAAATATTCAGATGGGTTTAATTAGGGACTACGTGGACTAAATGAAATGCAATTTTAATGTAAAAAGGAATAGCTGCAGACAAAGTCAGGTTAGATGCCAAGAAATACTAGGGATCAACTTTGCTGTATAGGATCAATGAACATCAAAAGATGGTCGAGTTAGGAAGGTGGGAAGGGATGTTATCAGAAGTAAAACATGTAGTAAGTGAAATAGATGAAATACAACTTTATTGTAGGAAGGAATACCCGCGGACAAAGTCAGGTTAAATGCCAATAAATAGCACAAGGGGTTAGCTTCACTATGTAGGATCAATTGACGTCAAGATGGTGGGGTGGGGGGAAGGAAGGTAGGAATATGATGTTAGTTAGAGAGAAAAAGCAGGTTGGGGAAGTGGAGAAGTACATCAGGAGTATTATCTGAGAGGTGGATAGTTACTAAGTTAAAAGGAACATATAATAGGACAGTTATGACTCTCACAACAGTGTTGGAGATTATGCCCTAGGCCCTTGAGAAAGGCCTTACGTTACATCATGTTCTCATTTGTTATAGAGATAACAACTTGGATTATTATATGTTTTGCATGTTTCTTATAATAATCCCCGTCCCTAGTACTTATGAAGAACTAGTATAAGTTTAATTGATGATCATGTGTATGTGATACAAATTAAACTTATGGGTACTTGTTGGTGAACAAGTACTGGACATGACCCACTATGAGATTTATGTCATGGTCAAATGTCATAATTAAATCTCATTTAGTTATATCATTGGAATCCTTAGACCTGAGATTATCATCGTCTTCCACATGATGAACGTTGTGTTTGACGTATTCAAACGCTACCCTTAACCAGGTAGTTATAAAGGCTACGATTGGCACAATCGGATTCTTGTAGGGAAGAATGATAAGTCAAGATGGGATGTTGCCCCTCTTTATCTCAAAGAGAGATATCTGCTTGGCCACTCGAGAGTAAGATTGATGATAGTGCATGGCCATGCCCAAATGAATTGATGTGATCAATGTCATTTGCTCATATCAATCTACTCGGAATCGAGAAAGCATTGGGCACTTAAGTTGACTTAGACCGTGGCTTATGCTCAATATGATATCGCGCGACAAAAGGATCATGATATGTTCTATGAGGATAAACGAACTTCGTTAAGTTATATTAATTGGGTAGTCATGATGGCTTGCTAGAGTCCGCTCATGATTTATGGGTTTGACCTTGGTCGGACTCATTGCCAACTTAATATAATCCTATGAGGTCACACACAAAAGAACGAATTTACGAAAAGGCTAAAATTGGAATTACGTAAAAGAGTGTAAAAATCGGATTTAAGGAAAAATGTAAAATCTGGGATTTTGGGAGATCCTGCCGGCCAACCCTTGACCAGGCCGGACCTATGGTCCAAGGGAAGGGATCCGGTCGGACCCTGTACAATACCTGGGCGGACCTTGTTGAGTTTGGGCCTGATTTTTCCTGATTCATTTTTGACAGGTTTTTGGCCTATTTCTCCTAAAGTGTTTAGGTTAAATAAGTATAAATACCCCTCTCTTTGCCCTAGTCCATATGGTATTGATGGAGTTGATATTGTATCATAATTGGTAGCCTCCATGTGTTTGAGAAACACATTCTTGAGTTTTTGATTGAGAATCAAAAGCTCAAGAACACCATTAAATTCATATAGCCTTTTGATAGAAAGAGTTTCTATGGGATCTAGCAGTCCAGATCTAGAATCGTTCTAGATATTCGTTCGTGTGTTGATACACATAGAGGATGCTTGCTTTAGCATCTCAAGTTCGTGTTTCTGCGATCGTGATTCAAAGAACGCGAGGAACGAGGAGATCAAATCATAAAGCTTGAAGACTTGAAGATTTGAAGATCCGAAAATTTTAAACGCACAACAACGGTTAGTATTCTAAATTCATCTTCCTATTAATCTAATCATCATGAACGGATTCGGGGCTCTAGGGTTTTGTTGATTTTCTGTTGCCGTTTCCACTGCGCTTGGTGCCTCAAAACCCAACAAATAGTTGGTGATATTGAGCAACTAAGAATAAAGCTTCTCACAGGAGTATGGCACTTGTGAGAACTTTAAGGTTGATAAGTTGTAAAAGTAACTAGGAAAGACAGTTCGAAATGAGCAAATTTTTGAGTGTTGACTGTTGAGATGTAAAACTTGTCTCGGTATGAGATATAATATTGTTTAACATGCAGAATGTTGATTACTAGGCTGGGAAGTGTAATAGTGTCAATATTAAGAACCAGGCTAGAAGTAGCAAACACCAAACTTAATATGAACTGATGAACACCAGTGATAAAGAAGGCTAGAATAATCCCAAGCATTGGAACAATTCTCGAGTTGATGATAAGATGAGGTTGCTATTAAACTTACCTCAAGTAGAACAATTATCCATATCTGAGACTTCAGTAAGCTTCATTTGTCTCTCAACTCAAGTTTTGGAAAACTGAGAACCTAAATTTGATTATTGAAATGATTTGGAAGCTATTTATGAATATTCTCTTTGCAGTTCCATTTGAATATCAGAAGCTAGTGATTTAACACTCGGTAGTAGAATTTGGAAGACTCGACATCACTCTGACCTTCTTTTACCTCTTCAAAGTGATATCTGAATGATGTTGACATCATAAAGTAGGTGTCGAATTAGAAATGTTATGCTTGCATTTTGAAGCTACATTCTTATTATAACTGAATCCTTACAGATTGACTTGGTTATGATTATTAATCTTTTTCTTTGGTATTATTAAACTTTCTTGACACAACCCGACTTGGTCATTGCCCCAAGTATTACTGGCTAAATGTTTGAAAAAGATTCGTGTAAATGACCCCAAGCATCGGGACAATTTCTGAGTTGAATTGTAGTTGTACACTAAGATGTACTTTCAAATTAATTCCATATTCTTGTACCTTGTGAATCTATCTAGAGCCAGTTATGTGCTACTTAACAACTCTAATTGTGGATATGCAGGGGAAAGCAGATGTTGAGTTTAAGAACCCAGAAGCCAACTCATCCTTGAATTTGCAAGTAGGTTCAATTAACTATCAGGAATTCTAAATTTTAAGGGTGTTCTTTTTATGTGGAAACTAAGACCAACTTCCTTTAATATGTAACAACAGGATGTTCAGGGGCTTGTCACTTGGGTCCTTGCTGAAGGATTCATGCCGTCATGGGTTTTCATCAAGGTATTAGCTCATCTTTCTCCATCTGTTCCGGATTTCTCTTGGTTATAAATTATATATATATAAAGTAATAAATAAATTGAATTGCTTGATATTGGGTATTTAAATATTGTTCAGGACAGTTTTAAGCTACTGACGATCATTTTTATAAACAGAACAAGCCGCTGATTCCGAAAGTGGTTATGCTTTATGTCCCTGGACTTGATGCAGCAATATACTTGTCACAGTCAAAAGTCCTGAAGGGTTTTAAAGAATGCTGTGGCATTCCAAGGGCTGTGTTAGCTCTTAGGTTAGTGATGGTTATGCTTCCTCTTTATGCAAAATTAAAATAAATTAACGAAAGTGAATATTTTATTCTTACATTATCATGCTCGTTTTTCTCTTGTGCTAGCTGTGTATCAGATGGACTGCAGACCATAGATGCACTTCTTACATGCAGAACGAAAAGAAAAAGGGATCTAGCTGATTCAAGTACAAGGAAACCTCTTCAGACAGGTGTACAAGGTATGGGAATTCGAGACCATGTCTCTTGCTGAAGAAATATTTACTTTCCTCTTTAGTTTTTTAAGTTTGGATCTATGAAATGTAAAATTAGTTTCCATATTTGGCAGTTCAGTTTGTTTGCGTGATGGGAAGGTGTTCTAAATAGACAATATAAGTAGTGGCGAAGCCACCTTCCATTGAAAATTTTCCTTTGCCACGGAATTTAAGGGAATTATGTAGGATGCAAGCTTCTTTGGTTGGATGTCAAGAACAATGAATGATAATTTATTTATTTATTATTATTATTATTTTTTCCCGCAAAAAGATACCAATAAAGAATGGGTACTGACATATAGTACAATTTTTCTACTGGTATGCACTCATTCACCCGATTTCTGTGTTTTGCTTAATAGCAGTGAATTGATTGCATTAGAAATGGTCAAAGTAGTAGTGGAGGTAAATTTGAGTTGTGGGTTAGGGGAGATTGTGTTTAACCGTCTATAAGGTGATAAAAAGCAAATAACTTTCCTGTTTGCTAAAGATTATTCTCCATATATGTATGTTAAATACCAATGATATCACTACTATGATGTTCATAGTTATTAAAGGCCCAAGGCGCACCAAGTGCAAAAGGTGTGCCCGGAGCCTAGGCGCGCCTTTGATAATTATGTGCGTCCCATAGTTATTAAAGGCCCAAGGCGCAAAAGGTGTGCCCGGAGCCTAGGTGCGCGCCGGGGTAGGCTTTTGATAACTATGATGATGTTAAATGTACAACTCTTTGTCATTTGTGAAGAGTAGCATAAGATGCTTGAATCCCATCTCCATTGACTGTTCATACTGACCTATATACTTACTGAGATTTCATATTGCTGCTGCTAAGCCTTTTGCATTGTATTCTGAATCAAATGCGTATGGCAGACACGTTTGCTTTTGTCAAGGGGATGGCTTTTTAGTTTATAATGAAGTTTTTCTAACTTTGTGCCATATCAAACGGTGTCATTTCATCTTTTATTTTATAAATGTATGTCTTTTGCAGATAATCTATCATCTTTTGACCTTAAGAAAGATCTACCATTCCCGATTACGTACTACACTCTTACAGCAAAGGAACTAGAAGATAACGGTTACTCTTGTAATCAGCCAGGTCAGTATCTTACTTTCCTTTTCTCTCTTCTTTAGGTGTTGACACTGCTAAAGTAACCTAGTCATAACTTATGTTTGCATGACAGGCTTTATTTCGACTCTTCCTGCTCCCTCTGGAAAGCCCATTCATGATATTTTGGCGCTTGATTGTGAGATGGTAATGCGACGACTTTATTTTTTACTTCATTGCAGTCAGTATTTGTAATTAACGAAGGCCATGTCAAGAACTCGTTGCACTTAAGCTGATATTGGGATGCATCTAGTATAGAAGAGTTCCTCTGCGTATGGCGATTAATGCAAGCTTTTGATGATTTGTTGATTTAGAAAATGTATTTGTTACCAAGTTAATGTAACAATCGTGTTAAGAACTAAACCTCCCAGTGCATCACACTTCCTTTGTGGGTCTTACCTTCAAGCAGACAGAAGGTTTCCATAGTATGAACTTATATCGTGATGTCACAATCTCACCTACCTGTACTAACTCATGTCTTCCTGCCACAATTTGTTCTCATTCCGTGGTCGAAAATGGAAAATTTTGGTTATTTGAGATTTAGTACAGCTTGTCTGTATTATGTTGAGATTAGGACTAGTCATACTAGAATAGTCTGCATCTGCATAAATGTCAACTTTTAAAATTATGCAGTCCAGATTTTTTTCTAATTATTGCGTGTATTTGGCTAAGGCATTCAGTTTATAGTTGATCTACTTCAACAGCCACGTTTCATATATTCATTTCTGTGGTGTGTTTGTGTGACTCCTTTTTCCTTTTCAATCAGTGTATCACATGTGAGGGATTTGAGCTCACGAGGGTGACACTGGTGGATGCTAAAGGACAGGTAAAGACGTTTTTCTACCTATGAGAAACAAGAGTGTTCATACTATTATGTGCTTTCTTCATTCATTTATGTAGGCAAACAAGTGGTTACATCCCCTTTACATTTACAGATTTATTTCAGCAATTTGTCTGACTGAAATTTCTGTGTTATTTATGTCGTCTTTTTAATCTGGTTTCGTTGTCTACAATGCCATTTTAAATATTCAGCTATGCCGAGGTTTCTAGACTTGGAAAATACTTCCTCCATCAGAGATCAGATTGTCCATTTCTTAAGAAATCTTGCCCTTAAACAAGCTTCATTTTAACGGAGTTATTATATTCAACTGTAGTAAATATTATAACCCATATAATCTTTCGATAATGCAAGTCTTTAAAGTAAAAAATGGATACTCATTTAGAGACTAAGGTAGTAATGCTTACCGCAGCTTCACCATGTTTACCATCTCATAAAAGCTTAGTTTAAATTCACATCTACGTCTACATCTACATCATTTTCATACTCTTACTTTGGTGTCTCGTGTTACATCTAGGTTTAAGTGGAAAACTTTCCCTCAATTCTGCTCATCTATGTCAGCTTTTCATCTCTGACACAATTCATTATGTCTGAGGCACCAATGGCTTGATCCTTATACACTGTCACCATGTTATTCTAACCTATCTATTTATTGTTTTTATTTTGTCTATTTTTCACAGGTTTTGTTGGATAAATTGGTCAAACCATCTAATGCAATAACGGATTACAATACTAGGTACGCTTCTGTTACTACATAGTACATACTCCCTCCGTCCCATCTTAAACTTTAATAAAGTCAAAGCAAAAATAGTCAACTTAATTGTAATTTGACTAAAAACTTACAAAAAAATTAATTATCCTAATGAAATTCTTAAAATTGTTATTGATCCACCATTAATAATACTCATAAATAATTTTTAGTTTTTCATTAGAATAATTATCAAACTATCTGCAAATTCATGGTCAACGTGCGATGAAGTTGACAATTTTCGCATTGACTTTGAAGTTTAAAATGGGACGGAGGGAGTATATAATTTTTATTTTCCATCATACTGACCTTGACTGAGTAAGCTTGAAAATAACGCAAGTACTTTAATTGATTCTCTTAGTTCTGCACTGGAGCACTTAGCTTTTATATAAGTCAACATAAGTTTCCCCAAAGTATACACGTAATCCACTTTACACCCTCGCGTGATGCTCTAACATAAACCATTGCAAAAGGGGCATTTATTTTGGGATGAAGAAAGTAATAAACAACTCCTTTTTTCCGTTGGTTTGCGGGTTGTTACTGACGATACCTTGAGTGAATTTGCAACAAGAAGAATCTTTAAAGCCAATGGTGTTCAAGATCAAGAATTTGATCAAAGTGTGCAAGATGTACCCGATGTACCCAAGCAGACACGATTCAAACTGGAGAAAAAAAAAGTTCAAGATGTAGGGTCAAGGGATAGGGACCTAAAAAATATGAAAGGGGTTATGATGGTTTAGAAAAGATAGCTCAAACGGGTTATTGCTCCTTTGTGCTACTTGCCAATAGCACAAAATTGAGAACACTCATCCAGGTTTACTTCAACCATTGCTATTTCCCACTAGTAGTGGTGGATAGGCTCACAAAATATGGCAATTTCATACCCCTTAGACACCCCTACACAACCTATATTGTAGCCAAGAACTTCTTTGATCATGTGCATAAGTACCATGGTTTAACTGTTACCATAACTCAGATAGGGACAAAAAATTTCTAAGCCAATTTTGGCAATCCCTATTTTCACTCTTGGGTACCACTCTTAACCTTAGTACTGCTTGTCACCCACAAACAGATGGCCAAACAGAGAGGTTAAATAGATGCCTTGAACAATATCTAAGAATGGCTACCAGTTCAAAACCCAAGTAGTCGTCCACATGGTTGACTTTTGCAGAGTGGTGGTACTATTCTAACTATCACACAACCCTATAAATGATTTTTGAAGCTTTCTATGGCTACCCTCCACCACAGGCAATATTCAGTCATGAACAATATAGCAAAGTGGATGGAGTGACATACTTTATTCGGGAAAGGGACAAACAAGTGACATATTTTATTTGAGAAAGGGACAAACAGGTGAAGATGTTGAGGGAGACACTAACGGGAGCTCAAAACAAGAATGAAAGAGTATGCAGATAAAGGGAGGAAGGAAAGATCTTTTAAACTTGGAGACTGTGTGTACATATACTACAACCATACAGGCAATCATCTTTGGCATTGAGGAAGAACTTCAAGCTGGCCCCCAAATATTTTGGCCCCTTCCAGATTGAGGTTAAAGTTGGCCCTGTTGCTTACAGACTCACCCTTCCACCATCCTCCAAAATACACCTAGTGTTTCATGTTTCTCTACTCAAACCCAAGGTGGCGATCACATCATACCTAATCCAGCTTTACCTTATGTGGGAGATGAAGGGCTGTTCCTTGTGGAACCTATTGCTATTCTAGATAGGAGACCCGTGAAGAAAGGTAATAGTCCATCTACTGAAGTCCTAATCCAGTGGTCAAATGTGTTGCCAAAGGATGCGACTTGGGAAGAATGGCCAGTGATTGCTGCGAATTTCCCCATTTCAATCCTTGAGACAAGGATTGTTCGAAGGGAAGGGGAATGTAATGAATTAGGGTTTCTAAATACTTGGGGATGACCGTTGCTTTTGAACTGACCCAGCACGGTGTCGTTTTACTCTAGGTCACTTAATAGTTGTAGTCGTGCTTTATGTTTGTACGTTTTTCTTTTTAGTTAGGCGACGTCGTTTTGATATAGGCTTGGGTTAATCCCGTGTGACTCTTACGATGTCGTTTTAAGTGTCAAGCTGTTAGGTTGCCCATGTGCTTGCACATGCTGAGTGTTTATATGGTGAGCCTTCACCATGGAATTCTCAAGCAATAAATAAACAAATTTCCCAACCTATTCTCTCTCTCTCTCTCTCTCACCTCAAAACTCTTGTTCTTTCTCTTCTCAATCCTTCTGATTCATAACGAATCCATCTAATTCTCTTCTACCTATTCTATTTAATAAATTCTAGTCCCTTTTCCCTAATTCGATTCTTCAATCGAATTTGTTAATCAATCCAGTTCATAACAGGTGATAAGTGGGATTCATGGTTATTTAAAGCGCCGCCATGGGATAAAATTCGTGCAAGGGTGCAACATGGGGTTACGTGTATACATTGAGGGGTTAAACGGATATTCCATTTCTGTTTACGTCTTAGCGCAAGGGTGCAAACGTATTATTCTTGGTTGCTTGGTCATGTAATTCTAAAAGGATGTGCGGTTGAGCTATGTTCAGTTGGTTTAGCATTGGAATGTGGATGCCAGATCTCAAGGATATGACTTGATATTGGCAGGAACTGAGTAGCTAGGAGAATAACCCGTCTACTAAAAAGGTGTCCTTAGTTTCAGCGTTGAATCAGAGCAATTAGCTTAGTAGTTTTCTGCAGATATTTCTGACAAGCACATTGAATGTTCAAGAAAGAGACTTTCGCGATAATGCTATTAGTTTGAGGAGAATACGTGTGTTTATAAGAGGCTTCTGTTAATATTAAGTTTAAAATCATTACTCTAGCAAATATGAGAAGAAGATATTAATTATATTTGTGATATTCACAATAGAACATTTTTACTGGGAGGCTGCCAGGGATTGCTTGTAGTCAATTAAAGAGATTTGATTTATGTATTAGCTATAGCTATTTCTAGAATGGTTAATCCCACCAATGAGTATTTTCTTTGCGATGCTTAAAGCTTGGAAGGGAGAGCTTTTAGGCTTTTAAGTCCATGTAGTCCGTCCTTGTTCGAATCCGAATATCGGATGGTTTAGATCAAAAGAAACTTATTACTCTTCTTTCTCCTAGAAAAGGAACATGAGACTAGAGCCTTCGTCGTGGTTAACCAGTTTTGCATTGTGCAGGTACAGTGGTATTACAAGGGAGATGTTGGAAGGGGTCACTACGACTCTCAAAGATATTCAGGTCCGTCATCTCTTTACTCAATTGAAGGTTTCAGGTTTAAAAATAGTGGTTATTGACTCATCTATGATTGCTTACAACATTCAGGAGGAGTTTTTACAACTGGTTCATAAAGAGACAATTTTGGTTGGCCACTCGTTGGAGAATGATTTGTTAGCATTGAAAATTTCCCATGATTTGGTGATTGATACAGCTGTATTATACAAGCATTCACGTGGTGGAACTTATAAAATTGCACTTCGCGTGCTTACTAGGAAATTCCTTTCCAGGGAGATACAGGACTCCGGAAACGGACATGATAGTGCAGAAGACGCAAGAGCTGCTTTGGAACTAGCATATCTAAAGATTAGACATGGCAAGTGATTTTCCTTACCCATTCATTTTACTCCCTCCGTCCCAATTTAAGGTTCATACTTCCTTGTTGGTACGTCCCAGAATAAGGTTCATACTTTTGTTTCTTCCGAAAATGACAAACTATGAATAGTGTTTTGGACAAATATGTCCTCATAAAGCTCATAGAATTACCAAAAAACCAATAGGAGTGGCATGAGTGTTTTGGACAAATATGCCCTCATAAAATTTATATGTTCATTTATTTTTTATTGTTTCCTTAGTAAGCGTGTAAATCAAACTAAGAACCTTTAACTCGGACGGAGGGAGTACTATATAGTCTTTGATATGATATAAAATGGGGAACTTTTGGGATGGTTTTTTCTTAAATAATAAGTATCGTGTTGTAACAGTGTTTGTGTCTTGCCTTTGATGGGTCTGAAACAGGACCTGATTTTGGAAGACCTCCATCATTCATTCGGAAAAAGCTCCTCTCAGTTCTTGAAGAATCGGGAAAAGCATCCTCTTTCATTGACAATATATCTATAGTGAAGAGATACGCATCAGAGTCATCACATTCCATTCCAGTATTTTCAGATGATGAAGCTCTTTCAAAGGCCACAAAAGAGGTGAAGTTTATGTACTGATTTCTTTCTCCAGATATGAAAGTGAATTACTACTCCCTCCGTCTTAGAATGAATGTCCCAAAAATGTAAAAATTTACTCTTGATCAAGACCAAATTTGATTTTTTTGGGGACTCATTTTGGGACGGATTACTTGCAAGATTCTTACTTTAATCGCGTGATTACAGATAAAAAATGACAAAGTACATTTTGTATGGACCCAATTCTCGGAACTGAATTCTTTTTATAAGAGACAAGCAGAGGACAATGAAAAGTTGAATAATAAGCTTGCAGAGATGATAGCGTTGCTTACATGCAATAAGAACTCCAAAGGAAAAAAAAGCATCATGTACAGCGTGACAACTGAACTGAAAACCGTTCTTAGTCGTTTGGATGCTCGACTGAGAAGTGTCTACTCGAGTTTACCCACTAATGCTATGCTTATTGTTTGCACGGGTCATGGAGATACTGCAATCGTCCATAGGTGAATATTCCTTATTTATTTACTACTTTTTCAGCGCTTCTCTTCTCACTAACTTCTTTACTGATGGTTGTCACTTTCCATTTTCCATCTCATTTTCTATTATCATATACTTCCTCAGTCCCAAAATAAATATCGCAATTGACTTGTCAACGCTTATAAGAAATGTGCTCATTACATGTACAAATGTAAAATTGGACTAAGACTCCTTTCTACATTTATTTTGGGACGGACGAAAATGGAAAGTGTGGCATTTAGATTGAGAGAGGTAGTATCTAGTTGCTACTGTTGTAACTCTGTGCTAAATTGTTTGCATATATCTGAAGATTGAGGAAGATGCTGACAGAGCAAGCGGAAACATCTATAAGCCGAGAACATATTGTGAAGGTGTTGGAAGAGTTGCAAGCTCAAGCTGAAGTGGGTTTGTGTTTTGTTGGTGTAAAGCACTGAGTTTCATGCTTTTGCCTGTCTTGTAGCGTTTGCGAATAGATAAATTCGTGAAAGGCAGTAATATTAATCAGCAGTTCCAAATGTACTATACTCGATACCGATAGTTGATTTTTTTTAACAGCTATACTACTATTTTATTAGAAAAGTAGGCTCAATACCTATAAAGTGATGGTACATTTTCCTAGCAAAGGTCGCATTATTATGCGCTAACTGAATTACATTTCTATCTATTTTACTAATAAAAGCCCTATTACATTGACTCGTGAGATTTTGGATGTCCAGAATGATAGATTCTAATGAGAAATCTTTACAGACCGGGTCTTGAATATAGTCTCGAGCTTGTGTTGAGTCCGTCAATATTAGAATGTCATAGTAGGAGTTGTGGATTGCCCATTCCATACCTTTTCAGATAGCTAGGATTTCAGTTTGAATGCTTGAGGTTGCCTTGCATGATATACTGCCTACTGCAATTCTACCTGTCATTGGGTCCCAGAGTTCCCATCCAAGGCCATTCCATCTTGCATTTTGTTTCCAAGAACCATCCGTGATCAAAATCTTGAGGTTACTTTGCGAGATTTTTTCGAAGCATTCCTTGAGACTCTTTCCATTTCACGAATCAAGACTCAGAAAAGTTTTATCAGTTGGTGAGGAGGGGTTGTTTGTTGGGGTCACATGGTTATTTGGATGTGTGGGTTTTTTGGTGGCTAGGTGTGTTTTAATTTTCTGGAGGCTTTGTAGAGCAAGGGGGAGAGGTTCATTTACAGAGGGATAGGCATTATTGAAGATAACGTTGTTCTGGTTTTTCCAAATTTCCCAGAAGACAAGGAACACTAAGCAAATATCTAGATGGGAACTTCTTTGTCTATCCAAGAGGCAATCCAGGTTAAGAGATTTTGGTGTGGGAGTGTGGGCGAGTGGTTTGGGTGAGTCGGGGGGCTTGAGTCCATGTTAGGTTGGCTAGTCGACAACTGACGAAAAGATGGAATTCTGATTCCTCAAAGACTCCACATCGATTACAATAGACTAAAGGAGTGCATTTTCTGAGGTGAAGGGCTTTTTGAGTAGGGAGGATATGGTTGAGAGCCCTCCAAATGAACTTAATTTCTGGTTCAAGAGGTAGAATCCACAATTTTTCCCAACTTTTTGAAGGGGTTGTCGAGGATCTTTCCTTAACCAAATTTGTTGCGCCTTTGTGTGTAGATAGGGCTATGAAGTATCCGGCTTTGACTGAGTAAAGACCGTTTTTTGTTAGTTGCCATACAAGTTTATCCTCTCCTCCTCCTCTGGGGATATGTATTGAGTGAATGGTGTCGATGATGTGATGAGGGAACAAAGTTCGAAGGAGTTCGCCTCGCTAGAGTTTTGTTTGAGGGTTAAAAAGGTCCGCAACAAGAAGGTTAGGAAGGCTGGTAGCTATAGGATTTTGGGAGGTGAAGTTAAAGTGGTTGGGGATCCAAGGGTTTGACAAAGCTTAATGATTTTACCATTTTTACTATCCAAATTAAGTTTGAGGTAATAAGATCTTTGCCCCAGAAAATACTCCGCCAGCCCCAGGTTGCTTTGGAGGTGAGTTTAGATTCAAGGAAGTCTACGCGGGGGAAATATTTAACTTTGAGGGTGATACTGAGAAGGGATTGTGGCTGTGAGAAAATTTTCCAAGCAGATTTAGCAAGGCATGCTTGATTGAAAGCTCCCATATGTCGAAGGCCAAGACCTCCCAGATTTTTGGGGAGACAAAGTTTGTTCCAGGCTACCCAATGAATTCCCGATTTTTTGTCAAGACCAAGCCAAAGAAATTTATTGAAGATGCGGTGTAGTTCCTTGATTTGGTTAATTGGAAATTTGAAGCAAAACATGGCATAGCCCGGAATAGTGGCTATGGCGTGTTTAATAAGAATAGCTCGCCCTGCTAAAGAAAAGAATTTGCCTTGCTAACCTTGAAGTTTGGAACGGACTTTATGGATAATGTCTTGGAAGATTTTTTTTTGGACCCATAAAACATTTGTTTGAGGCCGAGGTATTTCCCATCAACTTCAGAGTTTTGTATGGAAAGGATTGTTAAAGCTTGTTGGCGTAACTCTAGGGATGTTGAGGGTGAAAAATAAAGGTCACTTTTTTGAAAGTTTATTTTCTCTCCAGCTTGTTCATTGAAAGAGTCCATGGTTCATTTAAGGAAAAAACAAGTATTAGGGTTGAGTTCAAAAGAAACGAGACAATCATCTGCAACAAGGAGGTGATTGATAGGGTTGGCTGATCTGCTCACTTGAATTCCCTTAATAATTTTGGCTTCGTTTAGGTGATGAAGAGTGGCAGAGAGTGCTTCCGCGCAAAGAATGAAGAGGTAAGGTGAGAGAGGATCACCTTGGCGGATACCTTTGGTAGGGTTGAAAGAATGAGTGGAAGAGCCATTTACTATGATTGAGTATGAGACAGATGATATACATGCATGAATTAGCTTTATCCATTTGTGAGAGAATCCTAGTTTAAGTAAGACTCTAGAGATAAAAGACCAATTTAGTCTGTCATAGGATTTTCTAATATCAAGTTTGGCTAGGCAAAGAGGTTTATTAGTGTTGTTTCCTTTCTTGACTTGTTCAGAGAGTTCGTGTGTTAGGCCCAATTGGTAGGAAAACAGGTTAGGGGGGGGGGGGGGGTGAATAGCCTAATAAAAACTTGTCAAAGAAAAAACAGTTTAAAATTTAAAGTCACTAATCTGCAAGCAAGTACTATTATCAGCAAGCGCAGCGGAGAAGATGTGACTTGGCTTTACTCACACAAAATCAGTAAGAAAGATTTTGAGAGCTTGGTTTAACACAAAGTGATTTTCCATAAGTTCAATGAAGTTTCAAGAGCTTGGTCAAAGGAAATTACTATGAGTCACTAAATAGAACAATGACTTGCTAGTGATAGAGTTTCAACCGGCAATGACAAAACAGTAAAAACACAATCACAAAGGACACGAGAATTTGGAGAGGTTCACAGTGTAAATACTGCCACGTCCTTCACCAAGTTTGGTCAGAACTTGGATTTGGGTTAAGTGCACTATCAGTTTACCCTAGTCTATTACAAGCACGGCTTTGCCGGTTACAAAGACCTAAACTCTAGGGATCACTAATGGATCGTGATACAAATACTGACCAATTGTATTTGAGCGGCAAGTCCAAATTGATACGGTTTTTGGTATTTTTGGTAGCACCCCTAAATTTGGATTTGTGTAAGCAAACTTAAGCGGATAGAGCGAGTATTTATGAATTTTCAGTATTTGGTATTACTGAAGATAGACCTACCAAGATTGAAAGGAATGCCACATCCAATCCTACATATCAGTTTGGCTTGGCCAACGGTGACTTTGGACTTGGGCTTCGTCTGGTAGAGCACGTCTAAAATGGATTGAAAAATAGATAGTTTTTTTGCTAATTGAACGTTTCAATGGAGAGTTTTCGAGCAGAGTTTTTTTTTAAAAATCTCGACCCATTTTTGCTGCTCAAAATAATAGCGTCAAAAAAGAATCTTCATTTTGAAAAATATCCATTTTTAAAACTGTGCACTAGACGAGCCCTTTTTGGAGGTTTTTTGTTTTAGCAACATGGTTAAAGAAAACAGAATGGAGAAGTCAGGGATGCAAAGATAAGGGATTTTAGTTTTATGGACCTTGTGTTAATGCATATAGAGAGGTGGAAACAATGTTTTGTAAAAACTTTTCTAGAATATTAACAGCTTATATCTATTATCAATTGTCACTTCTTCCATCACAAAATCTTGAAATGCCAATTTTCTGGAGAACAAATCTAACATGTAAATCTGCACATTAATAAGACTAAATACAAGTCTATACTATATAAATCACCAGTTCAAAGAAGCAAATGTAGCTACAGAGACAAAAAAAGAAAAAAAAAGGGACAAGTTTAGACACACCAGCTTCATAACAAATCCTGAACAAATGAACTCACTTGATTGTTATTATTTACACCCAAGCTGAAGCAAAAATCAAGACACTGTCTTCCCACGCAAACTGGAGCCCGCCCGTCTCCTCCCTCATCTTGTATCTCTCACTATACTGCTTTATAAGATCACCGATCGAATTTTTCACATCAAGACTCATTGGACACGACCTGAAACCAGCCATCATCATCCGAGCTCTCCATTTCCCTGCTACTTCATACCTTTCGATTCTCTCCTCCCCTTCACACGCAACAATGTTGACTATATCACGTGCCAAACACTGTTGCTCCACATTCATCCTCTCTTGACTATCTCTCGGGAGGGCTGCATCTAGAGAATCGAACATTGCGGAGTAGTAATTGTAGGCCCCACCGAATCTTGGTAAGAACGGGGCCGTGTTTGTGTTCACATCTTGTTCAACTACCGTTACGAGTTTTGGGTTCAACCCTTTAACCATTCTTAGAAGCTGGTCTCTTTGATTCACGGTTGAAACACTTTCATCGGGCATGTGGTGAAGTTGGAAGGCGAAGTTTACGATAATGGCTTCTCCCGGCTGGCAGTTTAGGATTGGTGGTGTAATTTCGGTAGTATTTGCTGCTACTGCATTGAACTCAAATGGCAGTTTAAGAGATTCAGCAAGATTTTCAAGCCTTTGTCCGATGTGTTTTAGGCCTCCTACGGGTCGCTGAACTGATTCAGGATCATCAACCCCGGTTAATCTTAGATGGGGTGGTTTGCCTGGTTGATTAGCTAGTGTTTGCAACAGAGTTATATATTGACTCCCTTGATTTATATCAAAATCTATAATATGAACCTTTTTTTCACCTTTGAACGCTTCAAGAATTGCGCCATTTGCAGCCATAAATCCAAATCTGAAACACGGGCATACCTCAAAAAGAACCTGCATGGCAGAGAGACGATCGGTTGATGGGGGGAGTTTGCATGTCAAAGCTTTATAAAGTCCTTCGCCTGAGGTTACCAAACGGGCTGCAAGAGCTTCAACCATATATGCATCAATCCTCTGGGATGGCTCTCCTTGGATCGAGACCATCCGACGGAGCTCATCTATCATGGTTGATGCTTTCCGGAAGTTTCCTTCAGAAATTGCTTCAGCACACTCGAAAAGCGATTGCTTTGGAGTACGTGGAGTGGTTAATGATGTTTCTTTACTGCTGCTGATGCTGCTACTAGCATAGGAATCTGAGGAAGTTGACTCCTTTGGTGAGTCATTGAGTTGGTCAACCCAGTCAACATCAATTTCCATACTCCTTCGATCGGGTCCCAACACATCATCATCAAGAAGCACCCTCTCAAGTTCTTGAAGCTTTGATCTCATCTTATCCTCATCATAGCTTATTTCTTCTGGACTTTGTGTTGGGGAGTTGAGGAAGCATTTTGTATCAAAACTCTCATTGATGAACGATTCTGCAGCGTGCACACCTGAGATGTCATTATTTCCATCTGGCATATATATCTTCTGATTTCCATATGGTGACGCAGACCGAATCAAAGACATGATGTAGTTATGATTCACTTGGCTTTCGCGTATGAGTTAATATTTCAGGTTCTTTGTCTTGATCTGTTTAAGAGAAAATACAAGACCATATTCAGTAAAATTAACCACGAATGGACATAAAGTGGAGAAGAAAAACAATAACCCGGGAAAACAAAGTGGATATATATATATATATATATATATATATATATATATATATATATATATACGCATGATCAAATATTCTGACATGGACTTTGGAGGACGTCTATTTCCTTAAGCCAGGGTGTTGGGTTGAAACTGAATTCAGATGCAAAGAAAGATATGACAATGGACACTATGAAGCATCAATTTACAGAAAGTAAGAAGCGGAATGACAATCTTTTAGATCAATCGTATGGATGAAACTAAGAGTGAGAAGCAAATGGGTGGTAAAATATGTCGGTTTCCGTCATCCATCATGAGAGCCATCAAAGAGCAAAAGGGTCATCCATCTTTGAGTTATGAAAATGGTTGGATTACATCTTCCCATCAAATTGAACTTCCAACTAGATAAGCAACCATATGTAATTCTTTGAAACTAGGGCTTTCAAAGTGGACCACATAAGAGGAAAATGAAATCTAAACAAGGAAAAGGAGAGCACTAAAATTGGAATTTTTTTTTTTTTTTTTTTGGTTTTCCTTGATTTATCTTAATTGTCCTTAATACTTTCTTTCTGAATGCTTTAGAAAAACCTTCTAAAATGCTAAAATACACAAGTACATAAGGTTGGCAAGGGAAAGCTTAATGATGACTAAATATGTATCATGGTAGTGAAGAAGAAACAAAAGAATTTCTTAATATCGAGGAATAAGACTCTCAATCTATAAATAAGACAGCATAAGTAGACACACTAAAGATAGACTCTTGATAACACAGATCATTCAGTTATCCCTCGAGTTGCAACTTGACCGACCTACGATGAACTGAATTCTGCTGAGAGACCTACATTTGACTTCAGTTGTACCAAAAAAAGAAAAATATGCTTCTAGGCAAAATCTTTACCAAATGTTAAACTTCAACATAAGCATCTAGAATTATAAGTAAACATCGATCTAAACTCTAAAGATTAACATTGAGAAACTGGGCAAGAGTAATCAATATGGATTCCACGAACTACCGACTAAAACACTTAACATATTGAACATTTAAACAATCAAACCAAATTCGATTCGTAAATACCATAAGACTAACAAGTCAAACATCACCAAACAACATACACAAAGGAAACTCCAATTTAAGTTTGAAACAAACATCATCAAGTAAGATACAAAATAGGATACATACAGTGAAGTACAGTTATAATTTATTTATTTTTTTGAAATAAGTACAGTTATATTTACCTGATACAAAGAAAATGGCTTGAAGATGAAGGGAAAATAATCAAACAGAAACCCAAATCCTGCAAATCAAGAAAAACCCAATAGGAGATGAGCCAAGTTTTTGGCTTGGATTGATCAAAACCCTCAGGGGTTGACTCTAAATGAAAAGCAGATATAATTTCTTTGGAATTTCAACATTATAAAATTGGAAATTGGTCCTGTTGGGTTTGGTATAAAAGCAACAATTTCAATAGAAAGAATCCCAGCTACCTTTCTATTCTACTATTGCCTTCTCTTCCCCAACTGGATTTAATCCAAGAAAGAGCCAAATTCAAAGTATTATGGAGGTTTACTAAATCGAATAGAATCAATTCCAGCTACCCAAATACACTATTACTAAAATAGTCAAGAAGATAATCAACAGATAATCAAAAAAAACCCTTGTGATTCACGACTTTAGTGGGGAAAATCAAGTCTCCTGGAATGGAATCGTTAATAATAAAAAGGAAAGGAAGAAACTCACCTTAAATTTCTTGGCCTTAAGCATTTCATTGCATATTCTCCTTTTAATAGTGTTTGTTTGTCATGTCTACACCAACTTGTCTGACTCGGTTCATTTTTATGTCACACCCACCGTCAGCTATCTGGGTTTCTTTTCTTGTAACCAATTTAAAATTGCATAATCAATCTTTGCCGACCGATTTATCTTTAGGGCCAATTGCAATTTGGCTACCTGAATTTTATAAAATTTTGCAATTGGTTATCAGGTTTGTCAAGGTTGCTATCCGACTCCTCAGTTTATTGAACCGGAGCAATTTGGTGTAATTCTCATTACCCAGTTAAGAAACTAACGAAATGAAAACCATGTGCGAAACATGTGAGTTTTAATGAAGGCAAATATGTCACATAATATTAAAATTATTTAAAAACAAAGGTTCTATATAAAATAGTAAAGTGAAAGGTAAACCAAATTTTAAATAAGAAGGATCCTTTATTAATAAACTAAAAAGGCTTAAAATCAAACAACAAAATCCCCACATTCTTTCATAAGTCCCAGATCGTTCTACGCTCATCCTCTCCCTACACCGTCGCGCCTCCTTATACCTTCCCCACATTCTTCCAATTTGCAATTTAGGGTTTGATTGATGAATTGGATTGGGGGTTAGGATTCAAATTCAGGCTTTGGTTGATGAAATGGGTTGAGTGGTGTTCATGGCTGGGTAAAATGGTTGATGTCCCAACTACATTTCCTGACACCTTCATTCTTAAATTTGAAGGTGTATTTTGGAATTTTGTTTTTGAGTTGGCTGTGAGGATGGTGATGGTGGTGGTGGTGAAGATGGTGGTAGTGGTGGTGGCTGTGAGGATGATGGTGGTGGTTATGGAGTGAGATAATGTAAATGGGACTTCTACAACATTGTGACATATTTGCTCTCGTTAAAATTAATGTGTTTCGCACATGGTGCCCATTTCGTTAGTTTCTTAACTGGCTAACGAGTTTTACACTCAATTGCTCCGGTTCAGTAAACTGAGGAGTCGGATAGCAACCTTTACAAACTTGGTAACCAATTGCAAAATTTTGTAAAACTCAGATAACTAAATTGCAATCGGCCCTTATCTTTATCCATATCTAATAAAAACAGTAATACTCCACCGGTCCAAACTGAGTACTCACTCCTTTCCTTTCCCAAACAAACTAATTACTCCATCCGACCCAGAGTAAGAGTCCTACTTTCCATTTTGGTACGTCTCAGAGTAAGAGTCCTATTCCTAAAATGGGAAAGAATATTTACTATTCACCCACTCATTCTCTCTCCTATTTTACTTTTATACTCACAACACCAACCAATTCACTATTCTCTCCCACTCATTCTCTCTTCTACTATACTTTTACACTCACAATATTTACATCACTTCCAATATTTATTTATAATCGTGCAAATGAGGGGTAGGACTCTTACTGCGGGACGGAGGGAGTATTTCGTTTTTTTAGAAACGAGAATTAAGAAATACTCCCTCCGTCCCAAAAAACTTCGCGTTTGACTATTCAAACTTTTTAATGATATAAACACTTGCTTCACTAGCCATGTTGTGTTTATGCACTTTTAAGCCTAAACTATAGAAATGGCAAGAACTTTTTGGGACAATGAAGAATGGCAAATGAGAAGATCATTTTCGGACGGAGGGAGTATATAAAAAAACTAGGTGGTGTGAATGATAAGGAAAGTGAAAGTTATGTAAAAAATAGTACTCTTTCCGTCCTTTCCGTCCCAGAGTAAGAGTCATACTTTTTATTTTGGTACGTCCCAGAGTAAGCTTTCCTAAAATGGCGAAGAATCTTTGAAGGTAGGAGTATAAAATTTGAAGGTAGGAGTAGTATTTAAGCTGATCATATGATGTACTCCCTCTGTCCCTAAATGAGTGTCTATTTGAAAGAATTTTTTGTCCCAAAATGAGTGTCTTTTTTTAACATAACTTTGTCTTTAAATATTTTTTTCGAATTTTTTTTCACCGGTCTCTTTATACGTGCAAAACTAAATGTTTGGAAATGAGATTATAAGATTATATCTTTGCCACCAAATTGTATAAAAAGTTGAGATTTTCAGATGTCCTTTAAAATGAAATTCAGACACTCATTTAGAGACATAGATAGTAATATTATTTTAATTACATAGGATTTAGTATTTTAAAAGTGAATTTATGTGTGGCAGAAAATAAAGAAAGAGAATGAGTGTGGAAAAAATAGTAGTGCTGGTTGAATAAATTTAGTGGTGGAAAATTAAATGAGATAATTAGTAGTGGGATAGATCGAATATAAAATTTTTAAAAAATAAAAAAAATTGGTCATTTTAGAGAGTTTCAAGTGATCTAGGACGGATTCAAATAAAAATAAGTATCAAGTAAGCTGGAATGAAGAGAGTATATGTATATACAAGTGTGTATGTATGTTTGTAATCAAACCCTTGACATTTCTAAGGAAAGACAAATAATAACAAATAATATTTCGTGTCAGTCAAAGATCATTTGAATTTGAATGATAAAGTAATTAACGCTAAAAAATATGAAAATTTAGTTATATAAATCTTATAATACAATATATGAGAAGTTATTTTTTTTTTTCAAAAAGATATTATATGAAAAGATAATTTATTGTATTTTATTCATGATATATAAAACTTTATTTTTTTTTTGCAATTTTTTGCAATTTTTTGAAATTATGAAGTTTTAAATAAAATATAATACTTACTGTGTACTGTAGTAATTTTTGTAAAGATATTACATACTATTTTTGTTTCAAAATGAATCTTAAAAATTTAATAATAAATATAAAGTTAATATCCACTTTGTGACATAGGGAGAGTACAACATAAGAAAAAATCCTAAATATTTATGATATAAAAATTTAATTTATAAAAACTATTATTTAAATCTACTTTATCCCCACAACTTCAGATCCCTTACCTCTTCATGTGGCAATTAAAGTAGAAATACCACTATTTCTATTGTAATTTTAAGTAATTATTCACTTTGTATTTAAGGGTGTTTTCCGGTTTTCATTTTTATATTTAAAGGAAATGCTTAATTATTTATTTGTATTCTAATGATTCCTACTGTTTCATTAGAATGCGTAATTATTTCATTGTACTTTTTATAATGATAATTCCTATAATATATTATGTCCCATTTACAATTTTGTTTTCCCCTTTCTTTTTACATTTTATCTACAAAATACACTTTGTCCCAGAAAAATAGTTTCATTTTTACTTTTTATGGTCAATAAAAATAAACTTTGACCAAGCATTGGTGACGATCTAATCATTTAAGTGCAATTCTAAAATTTGTAATTGAATAACAATTTTTAGAATTTCATTGTGATCATTAAATTAACACCAATGTTTGGTTAAAGTTTTTTTTTGTTGACCTTAAAAAATCAAAATAAGACTATCTTTTCAAATTAAAAGGAGTAATATATATTAAATTTGCTCACTAGCCGTGCATCACAGGTACTGCTAGTCGTTAATAATAAAAATGAAAGGAAGAAACTCACCTTAAATTTCTTGGCTTTAAGCATTTCATTGCATATTCTCCTTTTAATAGTGTTTGTTTGTCATGTCTACACACCAACTTGTCTGACTCGGTTCATTTTTATGTCACACCCACCGTCAGCTATGTGGGTTTCTTTCTTGCTTTTTTTTTTTTTTTTTCTTTTTTTTTTTTTTTGATTCCCAGGTTCCTAGCTTCGCCTGACCTACGGTTGCTCGGCCCAGCTCCGCCGGACTAATCCTGGGCCACCAGCCTTTGGCCCCTCAGTGTTGACTGGCGGTGGTAAATCGCGGATGTGCCTGAGACGGTCAGGGTAGCAACGGCCCTTATACTCCTGGCCCAAAGGGAGTCTTCCTCCATGACACTACGGTTGCTCATGCCAGGATTCGAACCCCCCACACTTGGGTTGCAAGCCCAGCAATATTGCCTCTGTTAGAACAATTTAACCCTGAATGCCACACTCATATTTAGAAGAAGAATGAGGAAGGAGATGAAGGCGGAAGCATGAAAATACCTGTTGAATCCATAGTAGATGTTGTAGGGAGAAAGTAAGACCAAGATGAAGATGTAGGAGAATGGATCTTCTAGTGTCTCTTAATCTCTCAATGTTCTTCCAACAATATGAAGTATAATATAAATGAGAGAAAATAAAAATCAAGTAGTTTCTAGGCTTGATGGAAGAGCCTATATATATGAAACATGGTGACACTTCAAATAGGGACCATACCTATTCATTTCTTAAGCAATGTTGATTTACCATTTTGCCCATCATAAATAGGTAAATAACATTTCAAGGATTCTACACATTGACTAGGTTTGTCTATACTTTATATCAATGTTATAGTCATGATTTTATTAATGGAAGTCCAAATAACTTGTATTGCAAACCATGTTCTAACAATCTCCCACTTGGGTTGCAAAACTAAGTTCTTCCTTTTAAATCATAAGTATAACATAAATGCCAACCTTTATGTGCACTTTGTTGTCATCTATAACAATCTCGTCCATTAGCCATATAAGTATAGGACTAAAGGGGCAGTCGTTGTAATTGATTCGCAACTAAACCCACTATAATTACATATACAAATTCTAACTAAATGACATAGATCAAAAGTATAGATGTGTAGCATGGAACTTAATGAATATATATAAACATATTCTCCAACTAGTCCAACTTTAACCAAATGAGATCAAACTTTAATAATTAATAGAACAATAAATGAAAAAACAACACAAACTCCCACTATATTAAATGTTATCAAAAGTTGTTACACCCATATGAGCAACATGCTTGTGAAACACTAAAGGTGATAACGCCTTAGTAAACAGATCCGCTAACATAGAGTTTGTACCAATAAGTTGTATTTTTATTTGTTCCTTTTGTACCCTCTCTCTTACAACAAGAAATTTAATGTCAATGTGTTTAGACTTTGACGAGCTCTTGTTATTATTAGAGTACAAAACCGCTGCCCTATTGTCACAATATAGCTTAATAGGTCTTTCGACGCTATCGACAATACGGAGTCCCTTAATGAATTTACGCAGCCATATAGCTTGATTGGATGCCTCGAAACAAGCAACAAACTCGGCTTCCATGGTAGAGGAAGTAACGAGTGTCTGCTTGGCACTTCTCCAAGAAATTGCTCCACCGGCTAATGTGAAGACATAACCAGACGTTGATTTACGGTTGTCTTGGCATCCAGCAAAGTCAGAATCGGAATACCCAACGATCTTAAGATGATCCGACTTTGAATATGTAAGCATGTAGTCCTTGGTGTTTTGTAAATACCGCATCACTCTTTTGGCTGCGACCCAATGTTCTCTCCCCGGATTGCTTTGGTATCGACCAAGCATCCCAACAATAAAAGCTAAGTCTGGACGAGTACAGACTTGAGCATACATTAAGCTTCCTACTGCTGATGCGTAAGGGATGTTTTCCATATACTTGGTTTCAAAATTGTTTTTGGGACATTGATTGAGACTGAATTTATCTCCTTTAGAGACAAGGGTGTCATGTGGTTTATAGTTTTGCATGCTAAACCTTTGTAATACCTTCTCTATATAGGCCTTTTGTGATAATCCTAAAGTACCTCATGAGCGATCACGGTGTATTTGGATTCCTAATACAAAAGATGCCTCACCAAGATCTTTCATTTCAAATTTGTTTGAAAGAAATTTCTTAGTTTCTTTTAGAATGTTCATATCATTACTAGCAAGCAAAATATCATCCACATGTAAGACTAAGAATATAAATTTACTCCCACTGAACTTATGGTAAATACAACCTTCACCAAGATTCGTTTCAAAACCAAAAGAAAGAATTACTTGGTTAAATTTGAGATACCATTGACGAGAAGCTTGCTTGAGCCCGTAAATGGATTTCTTAATTTTACAAACTAAATGATTAGTTTGTTCCAAATCATCCACCATTTCTGGTTTCTTCATATAGATGGTTTCCTCAATGTCTCCATTGAGAAAAGCTGTCTTACAATCCATTTGATGAAGCTCAAGGTCATAATGTGCTACTAATGCCATAATGATCCTAAAGGAGTTTTTAGAAGATACCGGAGAGAATGTTTCTTTGTAATCAATACATTTCTTTTGAGTGAAACCTTTAGCAACAAGACGAGCCTTATGTCTTTCCACATTACCTTGTGAATCCCTTTTGGTTTTAAATATCCATTTACAACGAATAGGTTTCACATCCTTAGGTAATGTGACAAGATCCCAAACGTCGTTGTCTTTCATAGATTTCAACTCTTCATTAATGGCATTGATCCACTTATGAGAATTAGGACTATTAATGGCTTGATGGAAGGTGAGAGGCTCATCTCCCACTAAGCCTAAGTGTCCTTCATTCTCGGCTAGATACACCTCATAATCATCCGAAATGACACTTCTTCTTACTCTATTTGATCTTCTTAAAGGCACCGGTTCTTCCTCATTTTGAGGTTGTTGAATTTCCTCATTTTGATCAACATTTTCATGTTGTTCAATATTTATAGGGGAGTCAATATTTTGAATTTGTTCCTCTTGAATTTCAGGTACAAGTACTTGATTTCCAATTGGAACTACTAAGGGAAGAGGTATTGAAATGGATTCCTCTTCCTTAAATTCAAAATTATTATTCCTAATTTCCCCTCTAAACTCAACATCCTCAAAGAACCTAGCATTTCCCGTTTCAAAAAACGTTCTAGTTTTCGGGTTGTAAAATTTATAGCCCCTTGATCTTTCGACATACCCCACAAAGTAGCAACTAACTGTCTTAGCGTCCAGTTTTCCTTCGTTAGGCCTAGCTTCCGCTGGACATCCCCAAACATGAAGATGATTTAAGGACAGTTTCTTATTCGTCCATAATTCATAAGGGATTTTATTGTTAGTAGCCTTAGAGGGAGCCCTATTGAGAAGATAAGTAGTGGTTTTTAAAGCATCGCCCCATAATGAGTGAGGTAAAGAAGTACAAGAAACCATACTCCTTACCATATCCTTAAGGGTTCTATTACGTCTCTCAGCTACACCATTCATGCTAGGCGTTCCCGGCATAGTGTAGTGAGGGACAATCCCACACTCTTCAAGATAGTGAGCAAAATGACCCGGACGTTGTTCTCCCGAACCGTCATTCCGACCATAGTACTCCCCACCACGATCGGATCTAACGTTCTTAATAGTTTTCCCAAGTTGATTTCCAACTTCGGCCTTAAAAGACTTGAAAACGTCCAAAGATTGAGATTTATCATGAAGTAAATAAATGTATCCATATCGAGAGTAGTCGTCTATGAACGTAATAAAATATTGTTGACCACTCCAAGAAGGAGTAGGAAATGGCCCACAAATATCCGTATGTATTAGTTCTAAGACGCTTGATGCTCTCGAGGATACTTTCTATTGGTCCCAAAGGGCAACAAGGGTATAGAACCGCTAGAGGGGGGGGGGTGAATAGCGGTTTAAAATATTTTTCGAAATACCCTTGAAAATCAACCAAGTACTTATCAGTTTGGTCTATTGAGGTTTAAAGCACTAGAACCGCTCAGATAAAATGCACAGCGGAGTTTTGCGGTTTTGTCCAAACTGAATTATGAAGAGTTGGGCGGTTTAAGTGGTTGAAAAGGAATGATGCAACTGACAGGGCACAACTGAAGTATCACAAAAGTATGCAAATCATTTATCAAGTCATTTCACATGAAAGTAAATAAAGCTCATAAACATAAATGTAAATGACAAGAAAGAAAATAAAGATCAAGGACACACAATTTGAAGAGGTTCGTTCTTGAAAGAACTACGTCCTCTACCTAAGTGGTTAGCCTAGGATTTTCTAATAGCTACTAGACTTGTATTGATTTAGAGGTGTTTTTACAAGATTACAAAAGAATCCAAACTCTAAATAAACAATCTAACCTAACAATGCTATTATAACAACCTGTGTTTTCGAGGTATATAATCTATAAGAAAATATACTCCGGGTGTGTAGTGTGGAAAGAAATCAAGAGCTCAAAATATCTAAGTGATGGTGAGCAAATGATTACTTTCTGTGTAAGGCTGATTTGTGATGATTTAAAGGCTTGAAGCTTTGATGAAGAACTCTGGGTTTGCTAAGGAGATGATGAAGATATGAGTATCTGGGTTTTCAATCTTCAAAGCAAACTTGAATACTTGGGATATTCTCTTTGAAGCTCAGCAACCTTCAATGTTGAACAATGAAGGCTATTTATAGTGAAGGCATTAGTGACCGTTGGACAATGAGGTGAGTCATTGTATGGCGGTTTAATGCGCTGTCACAATCCCATTGGTTGACCTGTCACTGTCGTCCTTTGCTTTTGCTTTGTGGCAGGAAGTTGTTGGACCACTACCTGACATTGTCCTTTTAGTTGTTGAAAAGTACAACGGTAACTTTTCAAAAGACTAGACAAACCGACATTCCCAGAATAACTGATCCATGACTTGAAGTTTAAGGACAAGTCACCAGTCATTCATTTTTACGGTTGAAAAGCGAATGTTTGTCTTTAAGGAGTAAATGACAGCAATAAGTTCTTCAATATCTTGGTCGGCGGTTCCACCAGATGCATGTGCGGTTTTATGAATGAGCTTGAAATGCGGTTTCATCAAATACACAAACTGCGGTTTGATGAAGGACTTAAGGCACCATGCTGGCGGTTTGAAGACGGCGGCTTGAGGGACACTCAACCGCTAAGAGTAAACCGATCATAACTCAGCCTAACTACTAAAAATCTAGAAATGGACTTGTCTAAAAATTGAAGTAAAACTTCATTACAAGTAAGCCTAAAGTCCATAAAAAGACACGTGGAATGGGTCAATCAAATCAGGTGGGTGTACTAACAATGAATCCTAACAATCTCCCCCTATTTGATTGATGCCATTACCACACTATGATAGAGCAAACATTGTACTTGGTAAGAACATGCTCAAAATGAGTATGTATTGAAACTGCATGTCCCAAGTCAAATGCACACACAATGCTATACCATAGATTTCTAATCTATCAAAGACAAAGGAAATGAAAAACAGATAGATAAGAAATTCATTCAGATGCATATAAAAAGATATGTTTATGAGAATCAGATATGCATGTTTAAACTGAATGTTTGAAACACACACTTAGAAAATTTTTCATGATGAATAGTGCATGAGTTTTTAGAAATGCATTGTTCCACAAACAAGTAGTTTGAATAAACAAAGTTTTGGAATATTGGATGCAATGCATTCATTTTCATTATAATCCTTTAAAAGGTTTTAGAAGTTACAAATTACAAGGAAAATAATAAAAGTCAAAAACTGATTACAAAAGATAGAAAGAATTCTAATCAGTTCTATCAGGAACCTTGGCGGCGGCTTGGACAACGGTTTGAGCATCAGAAGGCTCAACTATGCTGGCGGTTTCAAACACATATTCAGCTGACTTGAGATGAAGATGGGTCGGTTCATTTACCTTCTCTAAGATTTTCTCAGAAAGCTTTTTCAGGTCATTGGCATACTGAACTAAGTAGTCAGTTGATGAAACCGTTAGATCAGCAAGTTGATCTAACTTCTTCTCCAGAGCCTCATTCATTTCTTGGGCCGCTTCAAGTCTGAGAGAAGTCAGCTCATTCAAAGTTTCAACCTTCTGTTCCAACTTGAGCTGATTCTCCAGAAGGGTTTCAATCTTAAATTCCATTCTCCCAATTCTAGAGTCAACAGCATTCTCCCTCTTAATGGCATCAACAAGGAAGGGCAGAGAGGAAAGAAATCCAGATTGGTTAAGGAAAGAATCCAGCATAAACTGAATCTTCACAGGATCAGTTTCAAAAGGGGAGGAAGGGAAAGGAATGATAGACAATGAATTGTAGGGAAGAGAAGGGGAAATGGAAAGAATTTGGGTATTAGAGAGAGGAATAGAAGTGAAGGGAGAGAACTGCCATCTATAAAGAAAAGGAAAGACAATGCAGTTTATTCTAAAGAAAAATTGAGAACAAAGAGAGAAGATGAACTCAACTGCTAGATCTTCAATAATTTGATCAAGAGTTGAAGCAATCAGTTGATCTGACGCAGCTTGAGACTCATCGGCTGGAAAGATGGCAAAAGGGTTTGGACGGCCAGATTTGAGCCGTTGCTCTTCATGCTTGTTGGCGGCTCTAATGACGGCTCCATGGCGGTTGGCTTTGGAAGTGGTAGCTCTAAACTTCTTCAAGTACCCCGCTATGTCCTGTGCACATTTCCTTTTCAAACCACGCAGTTTGGGAGACCTAACTGCAACTGTGAATTCAGGCAGAACCGAAGGGGCAGAGATGTTGATCAGTTGCGGTTGAGCCAACGATTGAACTGCTGAAGCAAAAGGCAGTGTAGGGGATTCAGAAGGTGAAGGAGTGTGATCAGGTGAGTCAAACTCCATCTTTCGTTTCAACGAAGGAGTAGCGGTTTCAGCCATCATGGGGTCTATCCCAGCCTTTCTCATTTCAGCCCTTTATCTCAACTCCTTTGCAAATGGGCCTTCAGTGGGTGAATGATCTTTCTTGTCAGAAGCTTCAGTGAAGTCCATTGCACCAGTGGCCTTGATTGCCAGTGCTCCACAAAGTCATATTTCTTTACCAACCTTCTCTTCTTCTTCAGCGGTTGAACCTCAAGATTTTCATCATCTTGCTCAGGTTCATCTTGAACTGCCTCAGACGCATCAGTCTGCTCAGGCAATACTGCAGCCTCAAACTCATCAGTTTGCTCAGGCTGAACTGCACTTGTAGATACCTCGGCTTGTTTAACTGGAACCGCAGCCTCAGACACTTCAGTCTGCTCAGGCTCGGTTTGAGTGGAGGGTTTAAGGTTGGGAAGGGCAGAAAAGATTAGCTGCAACTGTTCTTCAGTGAACTGAACAGTTGGCAGTTTGAGAGGGGATTTTGGAGGAGAGATAGGTTTGGGTTCAGAGGTGGAGGCTTTCAGTTTCCTCAACAGGTTTACATCTTGTGCAAAGTTCAAGGATTTTTCAACATTAGACTTGATTGGGGAAAGGGGTTTTATCTGAGGTTTAGAAGGGATAGGAGGAGTTGGTTTTGTGAATGGAATTGGTTTTGAGTAAGGTGGAAGCGGTTCAGAAGAGGGATTGGATAGAATGAGGAAGGGTTTTGGTAAGGTCGGTTTTGGAGGAAGAATAGATGAGGGTTTGGAAGATTCAATTACCTTGGCTTTCTTCTTTATTGGAGCCGCGGTTTTCCTGGGTTGAGCCGCAGGGATTGTAGGCTCCCCCTCAACCGCAGACTCCCTCTCAACCGGAGCCTCAGTTCCATCAAGGCTAACTCCTAGCCTATTCAACGTGGCAGTTTGAGCAGCTTCTCTAGCTCTTGTAGCAGCGGCTTGATCTGCTATGGCACCGGCATAAGGTTTGCCTGACCTATTTAGCCGAGCCTCAGGGAAGGGTTCTCTCTTTTCTTCAGGCAGAGGATCAGCAGTCCATACCGCTTGTGCAAACCGCCATCCAAACGCGGTTCTGAAAACATCAAGCTTAGAAGCACCAAACAAGGTCTTCTCATTAGGTTGCACCCACTCAGCTTCATTGGCCACAGAAGCCTTAAAGATCACAGAATCCTAATGAAGGAACTTGGTTAAGAGTTTGCAGTGAGTTCTGATCTTTGTTTTTCCAGCGGATTTGGCAGAAGTGTGGCGGCTGAGGGCATTGATCATTTCTTGCATGATGATCCTTGGCCAGTGCAGCTTCTTCCCTTTGTAGATAGCTACGCAGTAGTTGTACTGCTCAGAAGTGAAATTGTTATGATTGCCATTCTTGCACATCACTCCAGTATCCACTAAGTCACACAACATCACCATCACTTCTCCAAACTCCTTCTTAGGGGTGGACTTAGTGTTGAAGACAGAGACCCCCAAGAGCTCCTCAGTAGTTCTGCTGACTAATTCTGGTTTGATAGAAAGAATTCCAGAATTCTCCAGTCCAGCCAAAATAGCAACCTTTGAAGCAGATAACACCACATCCTTTGTCCTTACAGTGGACTTGATGGCATTTTCAGTCTTCACTTCCCCAGATTCCAAGTCTCTGATCTCTTCACCTTTCCCATTCAGCAGGGGTACCTCACAGACAATCCCATTGTCAAAGAATTCTGCACAGAGCCTCTTGTCAAACTTTGGTTCATCTAACTGGAATAAGGGCAGCAGTTTTGATGATTCCAGTAGGGCGAGCAGTTTTCTTCCAACTGCATCAGCTTCAAATTCGGCCTTGATGATCTGAGATCTAGGTACAAAGTTGGTTTCATCCTAAAAATAATCAAAGTTAGTAAGAGTTTGATGTAAGCAGTTTGAATAAGTCAAGCATTCAAACTGCTACAAGGAATCCTAACAATGAAATAGGCGGTTGAAGCAAAACAGGGGTAAAATGGTAAACACCCAAGACTAGACATGGAAAGAATTTGAAAAAGCATTTGAATGCATGAAGAACATGAAGAACAGGGGATAAACATGCAAAGCAAAAACTTAACCAAACTAAGAAAGAAGTATACCAAAAGACTCGAAAAAATCAGTTACTAACAAAGTTCTAAAATAATAAATTCAAATAATAAACCCAGAACATAGTGTCAAAATAAATACGAATGAATACCCCAAAAACCCAAAAATCAAAATTGTTCAAAAATTGAACAAAAGACATGAAATAAACAACAAACCCAGCATATATGAACATACATAATTTTAATCAACCAAAAATTGAAAGAAAAAGCAAGTAAAAATGTGAAAATACGAACAAGCTTTTTAGAACAACAATGGCGGAAAAAAATGAAATGCTAGAGTGAAGGGTTCAAGAAATCATACCATATCGCCTTTGGATGTTTTAGATGTAGATGGAGCAGAAGGGTCTGAAGATTTCTTAGGTGCCATTTGAAATTTCAAAGAAGTATGAAAAAATTTGAGATTGAGAATAGAGTGCAGATGAGAGAGAGATAGAGAGAATACGCAAATGAGGAAGAAGGTAAAAAGGTAAAATGAAATGAACTTTGTCTTTTATACTCAATTAACTGTTCCTCGGGTAATGGAACGACGAGAACGGCGCACGATTATCTCCAGATGGCGTCCCACGTCACATAGAATTTAATGCGGCAGAGAAAATTGCAAAAGTGTCCTTATAATTGATATGACATAAAGTAGGGACTAAAATGCAAATTTCATACCTGAGTAGTTTGATTGAGCAAACCGACTTACCTTACGTCTTCAGCGGTTTTTCGTGAAACTGATGTCTCTCTAATCTGATGGCGGTTTATATGTTTAAACCGAATGACCTTGCTTTCTTGTCGGTTTTGAAAGAATCGATTACATTCATTTGACTCGTCAGTTTGATGGAGAATCTTGTACCGAACCATTTATTGATGCGGTTTCAATGATGATAGAACCGCATACTAGATGACTTTTCTAAGCATAGCCAAAACACTTAAACAAAGGATATTAAAAAAAATAACATATAGATATGATATCTTAAGTTATTTCTAACATACCCATTTCTCCTCGTAAATGATAGAACCTGGAATTTTCAAGCGGTTTGGTGAGGATGTCAGCAATTTGATCATCTGTTCCCACTTTTGCTAGAAAAATGTTTTTTGTTTTCAACATGGTCTTTGAGGAAATGATATCTTATGTCGATGTGCTTGGTTTTTGAGTGCTGAACTGGATTGTTGGAGATGGATATTGCAGCAGTGCTATCACAGTAGATAGGGCAGTTTTGTTCAAATATCCCGTAGTCCTCCAACTGTTGTTTCATCCAGAGAATTTGAGAGCAACAGCTTCCAGCCGCTATATATTCAGCTTCAGCGGTTGAGACTGAAACCGACGCTTGTTTCTTGCTGGACCATGATACAAGCCGCGTTCCAAGGAACTGACAAGTACCACTTGTGCTCTTTCTGCTTATCTTACATGCTGCAAAGTCAGCATCTGAATAACCTAATAGATCAAATGAAGATTCTTTGGAGTACCAAAGTCCAAGGTTAACAGATCCACATAAATATCTAATAATACGTTTAACAGCAATAAGATGAGATTCTCTAGGGTCAGCTTGAAATCTAGCACACACACACACACTAAACATGATATCTGGCCTACTAGCAGTTAAGTAAAGTAGAGAGCCAATCATACCTCGGTAGAGAGTTTGATCAACTTTCTTACCATGTTCATCTCGATCCAAACTGCAGGCCTTAGGCATTGGGGTATCAACTGGTTTAGCAGTTTCAAGCCCGAACTTCTTTATCAAATCTTTAGTGTATTTGGCTTGGTTGATAAAGATCCCATCATGGCATTGCTTGACTTGGAGTCCAAGAAAGAATGTCAATTCTCCCATCATACTCATTTCAAATTTACTCTTCATTAGCTTCTCAAACTTAACACACATAGTTTCATTAGTAGAACCGAAAATAATATCATCAACATATATTTGAACTAATAATGAATGACTTTTGTGTTTAGCTATAAATAGAGTTGTATCAATTTTACCTCGAGAGAAGCCTTGTTCAATAAGAAATTTAGATAGAGTGTCATACCATGCTCTTGGAGCTTGTTTGAGTCCATACAATGCTTTCTTGAGTTTGAAGACATGATTTGGAAGTTTGTTGTCTTCAAATCCTGGCGGTTGAGCTACATAAACTTCTTCTTGTAGTTCACCATTCAGAAATTCACTCTTCACATCCATTTGATATAACTTGAATTTCTTGAAGGATGCATAGGCCAGGAACAATCTTATGGCTTCAAGTCTGGCAACAGGGGCAAAGGTCTCATCATAGTCAATTCCTTCTTCTTGCCTATAGCCTTGAGCAACCAACCTAGCTTTGTTTCTTGTTATTGTACCATTCTCATCCATCTTGTTTATGTACACCCATTTTGTTCCAATTACTGTATGATCACTGGGCCTTGGAACTAGAGTCCAAACTTTGCATCTTTCAAACTGATTGAGCTCTTCTTGCATTGCAATTACCCAACTTGGATCACTTAGAGCTTCATCTACCTTCTTCGGTTCCATCTGAGATAACAGAGCAGTTGAGAACAAACTGTGATTATCTCTGTGAGTCAAACTCCCTCTGGTTTGGACACCAGTACTGATAGGACCAATAACGTTGGCAGTTGGATGGTCTCTATGCTCATTAATTTCAGGAGGGAGATTGTCTTGAACCACTATTTCTTGAAGATTTTCCAGAGGAGGATCATCCTGATAATCATTGAAATCTTCATTGAAGGTTAGATTTGGAACTGGTTCAATAGTTTGAATGGGGTCAGAAGACAGCGGTTCAACAGTTACACCATCAGCGGTTTGAGTAGGTGCGGCTGAAGAACTGGATGAAGAGGTTTGAGTAGGATGGTTGTCAGTTGCTCTATGTCTAGTTCCTGTCTCAAAATCACTAAAATCATTAGCAACATTTGGAGCCATATGTGGCTCAAGGAGAGCATGTTCATCAAATGTAACATGGACTGACTCTACAATATTTAAAGATGTCTTATTGAAACAACGAAAAGCTTTGGAGTGTTTAGAATAACCAACAAAAATACCTTCATCAGCCTTAGCATCAAATTTACCTCGATGCTCTTTGCCATTGTACAAGATGTAGCACTTGCATCCAAATATTTTGAAGAAGGCAATGTTGGGTGATCTGCCTCTCCACAATTCATAATGAGTTTTGTTGTGAACTTTGATGATGAGGGAGCGGTTCTGGGTGAAGCATGCGGTATTGACGGCTTCGGCCCAGAAGTATTTGGGAAGCTTGGCTTCGGCAATCATAGTCTTCCCGGCTTCAATCACAGTCCTGTTCTTTCTTTCCACTACTCCATTATGTTGTGGAACTCCAGCGGCAGAGAAATTATGATCAATTCCATGATCATCACAATATTGGGCAACACCATTGTTTGTAAATTCGGTTCCATTATCTGAACGCACGGCAACAATGTCATCCAATTTCTGAGTTTGGAGCTGTCTAAAGAGAGCGGTTACGATGCCATAAGTATCATCTTTAGAGGCCATCATTTCCACCCATGTGTATCTTGAATAATCATCAACCACCACAAGTGTATAGCGGTTTCCTCCTATACTGGCGGTTGGGACAGGTCCAAATAAATCCATGTGCAGCAGTTGCAAACAGCGGTTGTTGAAGGCGCGGTTTTACTAGGAAATGACTGTTTGGGCTGCTTTCCAAGCTGGCATGCTTTACACTTTTCATCATGATGGTCAGCCACTTTGGGTAGTCCTTTTACTAGACCATCCCTATGCAGTTTTGCTAGATACTTGAAGTTCAAGTGGCTGAGCTGCTTATGCCATAACCAGCTGCTTTCACTTATATTTTTGGCTACAAAACAGAGGTCAGCAATAGAAACAATATTGCTTAAATCAATTATATAAACATCACCTGTTCTGTTCCCAGTCAGTAGAGTGACTCCAGAGGAAGCATCTTTGATATAACAACTAGTTGATGTGAAGATGCAGTTCATTTCTTTGTCACAAAACTGAGATATGGAGAGAAGGTTTTGCTTGAGTCCTTCTACTAGTGACACATTTTCAATAGTCACCTTTCCTCGTTTGATTGCTCCATATCCTACTGTTTCTCCTTTCTTGTTGTTACCAAACACTACTGGGGGACCTTTCATTTGGATGAAACTGCAGAGTAGTTCTGAATCTCCAGTCACGTGTCGTGAGTATCCACTATCCAAATACCAGAGATCCTTCTTCTTCTTAGCGGTTCCAGCCATAAAACATGAAATCTGAAAAATAAACATGAAAGGTTTTGGTCCCCCTTATTCCTTGGGTCCTAGGGTTAGCAGCTTTTTGGGACCCACACCTGTTTGACCTTAGGATTTTTACGTCCCTTGGCATTGGGTGTGAATCTTAAAAGACAATGACCAGCACTATGACCAAAGTCGGCACAGATAGAACAATGAATTAAGCCAGGTTGTGGTGGCGGTTTTACAAACCCATTACTGACCTTCGGTTTCTCATGTTTTACTGGGTCAGCGGTTTTGGCTTTAACAAAGTTAACCTTCTTGAGTTCCACCTTTCTCTTAGGTGCGGCTTTAGGAAATATAACTGGATATTCCTTAAACCGACTAGGAGCGGTTTCATTACTCAATACTTCCTTGGTTGCCTCAGCCGCTGTGGATTTCTCTTTCCACTTTGGATCTCTCCCAGTCTGGTTTTTAGGATGCTCATAGAAATAATTTTGCTTTTTAATTTCTTGTGTTGAGCCCTTTTTACCAGCATGATTCACCTTAGGAATTTCTTTGGTTTGTTCAGTTGGTTTCACACCACCTTCAGCACAAAGACAAGGACACTTACACCCATCATCAGTTTTAAATCCTAATCCACTTTTCTCCTTGGAGAGAATTTGTGAATTAACGATTTGTTCCATGGTGACTCCAGACTTAGTCCACACATCGGTCACTTTTTGAAGTTCATCCCTTTGTGCAGTAAGATCATGGATTCGGGTGTTAAGAACCTCGGTTCTGTCCTTAAGGTAGCGGTTTTCTTCCACAACAGAAGCTATCCCAACAATTTGGAGCTTGAGTTTTTCAATCTCCTCCTTATGGGACTTGCATTCTTTTTGGGAATATTCAAGTTCCGCAGCCATTAATTTATATGCCTTTTTAAGCACAGTGTGTTGTTGACAAATGACATTAGCACGTTCAAGTACCTGGTCATCATGGCTTTGTTCGGTTTGATCCTCAGGAGAGTAGTTTGGTGAAATAGGAGTTTTGCCTTGTTTAGCTTCAGGAGTTTTTGGTGAAACTGACTTCATTTGATGGAGTGGCAGTGGAAGGCTTTCGTCAATTTCAACCTTTTCTTCAAATCCCATTAGGCAAAGATTTGCAACTCCTTCATCTTCATCACTATCATCTGTATCAGAACCCATCCATGTTAATGGTTATTCTCCTTGTTCAGCAACCATTCCTCTTCGCTTGAAAAACTTCTTGTTGAACGGTTTCTTGGCAGGAACAGCTTCATAGCGCGGTTTGGGACAACTGGAGGCAAAATGACCTGGTTGTCTACAGTTGTAACAAACAAGATCATCCCTTTTCTTAGCATCAGCTGCTTTGTTGAATCTGGTTGGAGGGATAAACTTTGCAGGGCCGCCTGACTGAGATTGAGCTCTGTTCTTTCTGAACTTGGTGTAGTTTTTCACATAAAGAATGCTGAGGTTGAGAATAGGGTTGATGATGTTGAGGGTAAGGTTGATGAGGCGGTTGGTAATACTCTGGAGGTGCGGTTTGAGAAATATATCTTGGAATATTTGGATCAAAAGAAGGGGTTTGTAAATGAGTATTGGATGCGGTTTGATGGTGATCTGGATTGTAAACTGGAGATGTGGCATTATTGAAAGCGGCAAGAGAAAGTGACTTGAATCTGTTTTCGGTTTCATGAGCTTCCTCAAGCTTGAATTCAAATACCCTTAGCATGGCATAAAGATGACGAAGATCAAGAGCTTCCAGATCTTTGTTGTCTTCAATGTTGGTAGTTTTGATCAGCCATTTGCTACCAAGAGATTGCATGAATCTCATGTTCAGGTCAGTATTGGAATACTTGTGCCCTAGAGAGAAACATACATTGACAATTTCCACGAACCGCTCATAGCATTGGCGAAGAGATTCCTTTGGGTCTTTGACAAAGTAATCAAAGAGCCTTCTCTGTTGGTAGAGGCGGTTCTTCTTGGTGTCGGCATCTCCTTCCAGAAAATCAATGATGCCATCCCATGTTTCCTTTGCGGTATTGCAATCTAGAACCTTTGAGTGAGTTCTTAGATCAATAGCTGATACAAGCATGGACATGGCTCATCCATCAAAGTCCACATTCCGTTGATCAGTTTCGGTCCATTCAGCTTCCGGCTTCTTGATTTCCGCGGTTTGTCCAGCAGTACCTGCATCAGGGTTAGCCTTCATCGGGACATAGGGTCCATTAACAATTGCAGTCCATAATCTGCGATCTTCAGATATCATGTGCTTCTTCATCCTATCTTTCCAGAAGATGAAACTATCTTCATTAAGAATAGGTAAGTGATTAGAGTTGGATGTCTGAATCATGTGGGAGTTTATGTTTGCCATTGGATCAGCACCCAAGCGGTTAAGCTTGTAAAATAATTTTTGGTGGATAAGCTCTGATACCACTTGTTGGTCCCAAAGGGCAACAAGGGTATAGAACCGCTAGAGGGGGGGGGGTGAATAGCGGTTTAAAATCTTTTTCGAAATACCCTTGAAAATTAACCAAGTACTTATCAGTTTGGTCTATTGCGGTTTAAAGCACTAGAACCGCTCAGATAAAATGCATAGCGGAGTTTTGCGGTTTTGTCCAAACTGAATTATGAAGAGTTGGGCGGTTTAAGTGGTTGAAAAGGAATGATGCAACTGACAGGGCACAACTGAAGTATCACAAAAGTATGCAAATCATTTATCAAGTCATTTCACATGAAAGTAAATAAAGCTCATAAACATAAATGTAAATGACAAGAAAAAAAATAAAGATCAAGGACACACAATTTGAAGAGGTTCGTTCTTGAAAGAACTACGTCCTCTACCTAAGTGGTTAGCCTAGGATTTTCTAATAGCTACTAGACTTGTATTGATTTAGAGGTGTTTTTACAAGATTACAAAAGAATCCAAACTCTAAATAAACAATCTAACCTAACAATGCTATTATAACTGTTGGGTATGCTTATTATAAACCACTCCTATTACCTAGATTTGATTGATCCCATAACCTAATTTTATCTTTTGTGGACTTTAGAATATATTGTAAAGAAGTGTTAAAGTTCATTTTTAGAATAGTCCACTTTGATAGTATAGGCTTTAGATTGATAGGCTGAAAATTTTCTAAGTCTGGAATTTTAGTGGTCAAGACCTTGACCGTGATTCACTTGACCGGAAGTCAGTGACCGTGAGCTTTGTGGCATATCTTGACAAGTCACATTTGACCCCTCGACCGCAAACCACTCGACCGCGAGTCTCGACCGCAAATGATGAAGTTGTCCAAGAACCCAAGTTTGTTCAAACTTAACCATGGTCAAACTATGGTTAGTTTAGAACGTTGCAGAACTTGGATCCCAAGTAATTCAAATTTGAATTCATCTGTGTGGGACCACCTCTTATCTGCAAAAAGGACAAACTCAGAATGAGCTCCAATCAGAATTCAACAGCTCATTGTCCTTCAACTTGGAGCCCACGTAAATCCAACAGCTATTTTCTCATTCAAGGCTATAAATAGCCCTTAAGTTCTTCATTGAACAGAGCTGAGATTCTAAGAGAGAAATTGCTGTTGAAATACTTGGTGATTGAAGATCATACTCAAGATTTCCAGAATCCTTGAATCTTCAAAGAACTCACCTTCAAACCTTCAAAGATCTCCAGCAACATTCAAGTCATCTCAAGCCTTGTAACACTTAAGATTCTTTAGGCTCTAAATCATATAGATTTCAAAGAGCTTCAGACTCTTACACACACTCACCCCAATTGATCAATCACTTAGATTGAATCAAAAGGGATACACTGGTCTAAGTCTAGGATTTGTTCTTCATAGAAAGTAGGTGTTGATTCAATACTTCATCTCTGTAATCTGTACACTCAAGAATCAATATATACCTCCATTCAAAATCCAAGACTGACCATCTTGGTAAAGGACGTAGATCTTTTCAACAGATCGAACCTTTCCAAATACTTGTGTCATTTTACTTTCTGCAAATTTACTTCAAGTATTGTTCATCTTGTTCTTCATTGTTCATACTAACTTTGTTTGTCGTTTAGTGTTTGATCTTACAGATATTCAAACGTATTGTGAATTGTGTTTGTTTGTTCTCCACATTGCCTAAGTTAAAATCTGACTAACTTATATTTTGCCAAAACTTCTAAGACAACAACTTTCAATTTCTCAACCATCTGACCACAAATCTCTTGACCGCATTTCTATTTGACCGCACTTATCTTGACCGGACTCACTTGACCGCAACTGGGTTGACCGTGAGTTCTGGTGTTAGAGATTTGTCATAAACAACTCTACCTTACTTCCATCGAAAACTTCCGCTGTGCATATTACACCTTGACTGCACGGTTTATTACTTGACCGCAAAACTCAAGATTGTAAGCACTTGGTTGAATTTTGAAAAAGGGTTGAAATTTTAAGTAGGCTATTCACCCCCCCCCTCTAGCCTCCTTTCATACCTTGTTGTGCCTTTGGGACCAACAAGTGGTATCAGAGCAAACACCTTTATAAAACTTCTGTTTTTCAAGCTTAACAGCTTGGGTGCCGATTCGAAATGGCAAGTCAGAAAACTATGGCAACGGTTAACTTCACTCACGTTCCAGCGTTCGACGAAGATAATTTTGACGTATGGAAGCACAGCATTCTAACTCAGTTCTACTCCATGGACGAGCAACTTGGTGACTGTCTTACCATTGGACCATACTTCCCAATGAAAGCTAATCCGGATCCAGAAACCAATGGTGCAAATCCAACTATCAAGAAACCAAAAGCTGAATGGACCGATGAAGAGAAAAGACTAGTTGGAATGGATGTGAAAGCAAAAATCATACTTCTAAGTACCTTGAGTACGTCACAGCGTCGACAGATCATGGAATGTTCTACTGCAAAAGAACTCTGGGATGCAATTGAAGATTACATCGAAGGAGATCAAGCTTGCAAGGAAAGCAAAAAGTTTGCAATTCAAAGAAGATTCAACAACTTTGCTAAGATCCCCGGTGAATCACTAAGAGCCACTTATGATCGTTATTGTGAGATCGTAAGTACTTATACAGCACTCGGAAAGAAGCTTACCAAGAAAGAAATCAATGTTAATTTTCTTGCCGCTCTTGGTTCGCAATATCTACACAAAGGAAACACTCTTAAAGATACCAAGCTACTAGATGACATGTCTCTCAGAAGCCTCTATGCCAACCTCAAGGTCTTTGATATCAAGCTTAACAACATTGCTGAAATGGAAGGAAAAACAAAGAGCTTATCGTTGGTTGCACAAAAGGAAGAAGTGATCGAGGAAGAAGATCCAAAAATCTCCACATCAGATTTACTTGATATGGATGATGATGATTTTGCTATGTTCGTGAAAAGATTCCAAAAGTTCAGAAAGACAGCAAGACCCGGATCAACAAGCAAAGCTCCAACAAGGTTTTCAAGGAGCAGCCCTTCAAAGAAGAAAGAGAACTTCAACTTCTCCAAGAAGAAAGAGGATCTCGTTTGTTTTAATTGCAGGAAACCCGGTCATTTCGCATCAGAATGCCCAATTCCAAGTATGAGTATATGAAGAAGAAAAACAACTTCAATCCAAGATACTCAAAGCAAAAGGGATGATTGCTGAAGAGGACTCTACCACAAAAGAGTTAGCTACCTGGATAGAGTCAGATTCTGATGAAAGCGATGAGGATTCTGAAGAAGGTCACATCTGTTTGGTCGTTCAGTCCGATGATGAGGATGATAATAAAAGTCGTCGCTCACCAAATGCAAAACTAAACGGATAAGTTATACGGCCGAGAACTTGCAGAAAAGGATTCCTAACTCCGGTTCAAAAGAATGGTGATCTTCTATTTCAAGATGTGATGTAAGTGCAGCAAAGAAGGCTCTACTAAACCCAAGTAAAGAAGTTCTGTCTACCACACCACAAGTCAAATTTGACATTTCCCCCGATGAACAAGAAAAGATGTTTGCAAAAGCTGAACAGGTAATTAGTAAATTCTCTGGCATGAAGGAAGCTTTAGCACTTTCAACTGAAGAAATTTCCCAGCTTAAGACGGAGAAATCTCTACAAGATCTGAACTCACCCTCCTTAAGGAGCAGATCAAGAGTTTGACTCCTCTTACTGATCGAAACCGTTTCTTAGAGAAACAAATGCTATATTTAAAGTTAAAAACGAAGAATTGGTTGCTGAGATAAAGACCTGAAAAGGATCAAAATGAGTGGACCAATTCTCGTGTCACTATGGAACAAATCTTAGAATCCCAAAAGTCTAGTGGTGATAAGGAAGGCTTGGATTCCAAACTAGTGACAACTTTAAATGTGCATCTTGTTGTGAAAGAGATGAGAAATTTACCCAGCAAACTTTGAAGAGTCAAAGGCTAAACATCATGTTTCAAAGGGTGTAGGACAAGAACCAAAGAAGAACTAGTGTTTAATTATGTCTACCCTAAGAAACAACTGGCAAGGCAAAGTTAAAAGGTATTGCCATGGATGAACCTGCTGCTGCGGCAAGCACCAGCAAGGTTGCTAAGTCTCCCGACCGCATGTACTTACCGCGAGGTCAGTCGACCGCACCTAGGAAGCTGACGACGCCATCCTGGAAGCCGGCGACCGCAAGTAGCGGCAAGGCAGCAAAGTTCAGAGGATGAATTTTGTTAAGGATACTCATCCATACCAGTAAACAATGTTGTGCTCAAGACTTCAACGAAGTTGTTAACCCTCAGTTGGGTGGCTTCCACCATTGTTCTGTGTGTGATGGTTTATGGTCACAAGGCTGCTGAATGTCTTTTGAGATTCACACCTAATCCCAGAAAGAGTAACCCTCCTTCTGTGAGGCAAGTGTGGGTTGTCAAAATTGCTAACCCTTGGACCCAAAAGAATAAAAGGGGACCTTGTTCTTAAATGTTTATTTTATAGGCCCTCTGCTTAATGGCTGGACACTTCAAGGATAAATCAAGTTTATGTATCTCGATAGTGGCTGCTCAAGGCACATGACCGGAGATATCAATTTATTGGAAGATGTCCGTGAAGAAAAAGGGCCATCAGTAACCTTCGGAGATAATAACTAAGGAAAGACTGTAGGATATGGAGTCATCAAAAAGGAAAAATCACCATCCAAGAAGTCTCTCTAGTTACTGGTCTACAACACAATCTACTCTCAATATCTCAGTTCTGCGACAAAGGATTGCAATGTCACTTCACTTCAAATTTCTGTCTCATCAAAGATGGCATATCCGGCGTCACTTTGCTCAAGGGATTCGTAAGAAAATGTTTATGTTGTTGATTTTAATTCATCTTGCATTTCTTCTAATCTCTGTTTATAGCAAAGAATGTTAGTGAGAATAGTTGGCTGTGGCATAAAAGACTAAGTCACTTAAACTTCAAGTATCTCTCCAAGATTGGTAGAGAAATCTAGTTCGTGGTCTACCCAAGTAGCTGATCACCACGATGAGAAGTGCACAGCATGTCAACTAGGCAAACAACCAAAGCGTCTTTCTCCATCAAGACGACACCTTCAACTTCTAGATGTTTGCAACTACTAAAGATGACCTTTTGGACCTGTTTCTACCGCAAGTATTGGAGGAAACAGATATTCCTTAGTTGTGGTAGATGACTACTCAAGATATACGTGGGTCGAGATGATGAGCTCCAAAGATGATTGTTATGACATTTTGACCGCACTCTTTAGACAGCTCCAAACACAAAAGAAGATGACATCGTTAGTGTTCGATCCGACAACGGTACAGAATTCAAGAACAACGGTGTAGCTCAATACTGTGACGATCATGGTATTGACCACAACTTCTCTGCTGCTGGAGTTCCACAACAAACGGTGTTGTGGAAGAAGAATAGAACGTTGATAGAGGCCGGAAAAACAATGATTGCTGAAGCAAAGCTACCTCAATACTTTTGGGCTGAAGCCGTCAATACAGCATGCTTCACTCAGAATAGATCCCTCATCAACAAGACCTACAAACAAAACTCCTTATGAACTATGGAGAGGAAGAACCCCCAACATAGCATACTTCAAGATATTTGATGCAAATGCTTCATACTCTACAATGGTAAAGAACATCGAGGTAAATTTGCTCCCAAGGCCGATGAAGGTATATTTATTGGGTATGCTAAACACTCAAAAGCTTTTCGTGTATTTAATAAAACCACTCTTAAGATAGTTGAATCTGTCCATGTTACTTTTGATGAACATTCTCTCCTTGAGCACATATGGCTCCAAATATTGCTGATGATTTTGTTGAGCTTAATGAGACAGGTACAATCAACAAAATCAATCAACTCAAGGAAACCCATCTACCTCAACTGCACCTCCATCTACCTCATATGAAGCACCAGAAACTACCACATCTGCTGCTACCTCAAATGGAGTTGAATTGAACACCCATCAATGTGAAGAACATATCCCTCAAATTACTTACGATTGGGATGGGACATATGATGTACACTAGAAGACTTACAACCACCATCAACTCAACCAGATATACCTCAAGAAGTTCGTGAGGTTAGAGATCACCCAATTCAGAATATCATTGGTGACTTGCATTCTGGTGTTCGACAAGAAGATCAAACTACGATGCACTTACAGCATTCAGATCGCAAGTTGAACCCAAGAAAGTTGATGAAGCACTCCAAGACTCAAGTTGGGTTGTTGCTATGCAAGAAGAGCTCAACCAATTTGAAAGATGCAAAGTTTGGACCTTAGTTCCAAGGCCACAAGATCAAGGAGTGATTGGTACAAAGTGGGTGTTCCGAAACAAGATGGATGAGAATGGAAGCATCACAGGAACAAAGCTAGGTTGGTTGCACAAGGGATATAGACAAGAAGAAGCATTGATTATGATGAAACGTTTGCCCCCGTTGCAAGACTCGAAGCTATAAGGATATTCTTAGCTTATGCCTCTTACAAAAGATTCAAGCTATATCAAATGGATGTGAAGAGTGCACTTTCTCAACGGAGAACTTCAAGAAACAGTCTTTGTTGCTCAACCGCCCGGATTTGAAGACCCCAAATTTCCAAATCATGTCTACAAACTCCGTAAAGCTTTATATGGACTCAAACAAGCTCCACGTGCATGGTATGATACTCTATCTAAATTTCTCCTAGAGAAAGGCTTCAAGCGTGGTAAGATCGACATAACTTTATTCATTGCTAAATATCATGATCATACTTTACTCGTTCAAATATATGTAGGATGATATTATTTGGTTCTACTAATGAATTGTTGTGTAAGCGATTTGAGAAGCTAATGAAAAGCAAATTTGAGATGAGCATGATGGGAGAATGAACATTCTTCCTTGGGCTTCAAATTAAACAATGTGCTGAAGGCATCTTCCTCAATCAAGCAAAGTACACAAGAGATCTCATCAAGAATTTGGACTTGAAAATGCAAAGGTATACGACACTCCTATGGCTACTGGTAACAAGCTAGACAAAGACTTAAAAGGTAGAAGGTTGATCAAACCTTGTATCGAGGTATGATTGGCTCTCTCCTATACTTAACTGCTAGTAGGCCAGATATCATGTTTAGTGTTTGCGTTTGTGCTCGCTATCAAGCTGATCCTAGAGAAGCACATCTTATTGCTGTTAAACGAATAATTCGATATCTATCTGGGACTATTAACCTTGGACTTTGGTACTCCAAAGATTCAAATTTTGATCTTATAGGTTACTCAGATGCAGATTATGCAGCATGTACCATCGACAGGAAAGCACAAGTGGAACTTGTCATTTCCTTGGAAATCGACTCGTTTCATGGGCAAGCAAAAACAAGCCTCAGTCTCTGTATCTACCACAGAAGCTGAATATATAGCTGCTGGAAGCTGCTGCTGCCAAGTGCTGTGGATGAAGCAACAATTGGTTGGACTACGGAATCAACGAAGAAATTGTCAATCTTTTGTGACAATACATCTACCATTGCTGTCTCAACAACCCTGTCATGCATTCAAAAACCAAACACATTGATATCAAATACCACTTCTCAAGGATCATGTGGAAAAGTAATATCCATCTAGAGTATGTGAGTACTGACAATCAAATTGCAGATATTCTCACCAAGGCTCTGGATTCACAAGAGGTTTAGGTATCTTAGAGGAGAGATGGGTATGCTAGAACTTTAATTACTTGTCCATATACTTTGATTGTGCTAATGTCTTATGTTTTATCCAAGTTCAAAACTAGTAGGTCACGGTCAACACTCTTACCGGTAAATCAATCACGGTCGATTACCATCTCACAGGTCAAGAAAAGTCCGGTCGAAAGCATAAATCTATCAAGCCTACTGATCTCATCAATGCTGACCGCATAAATGTCGACCGTCAATGCCAACCGCCCCATTAACCGCATACAAGGATGATATTCGTTCACTGCTTTAAAGAAGAATTCATAGGTCAAGGTAACATTCTTG
>JAOWBW010000651.1:543740-745379 GCA_026119855.1 Campanula takesimana | reverse complement strand
GAATAGTTCAGATGAAGATGAAGAATCTACATCTGAAGAAGATACAAATGAGTTAGAAATTGGAAAATCAGACTCTGATGATGATGATTGTAAGACCCCGAAATCCGTTTATTTATTTTAATATTTATTTATATTTTTGGTAATTTTATTTAAAATTATGTGTGCATTTTATGTGTTGCATCATCTTATATGAATTTCACATTTTATTTGACTATTTGTGTTAGTTAAAAATGTTAGTAGTAAAGTTTATTTTGGGAGTTAATTGAGTTAGTGGGAATTTATGGGGCTTTATAGAAAATGAGAGTTTAGGGTTTAAAGGTTTAAAATAAAAGTTGAGGGGCTAGTGTGAATCTTGAAAAGGATAGTTATCCCCTCCCCTCTCCATATGCAGCACTCACACACACCAATTTTCCTAAGTTTGAAAACCTCCATTGTTGTTGTTGAAGAAAAAGAATAGGTAATGTTCTTGTTCTTGTTAATTTTTCCTATTTTAATTTACTACTCCATTTCCAAATCTAAAATATATAAATGTTCGGGTGTTGATTAGATCATATCTACCGATCCATCTTATTTTTCTTGACATCTTTTCCGGAATATAGGTAAGTTACTATTCCCCTTTAAATGTTAAAATGGTCATAAACATGTTTATATGCTTTATATGTTATAAAATGATGTTTTGGTATACTTTTAATATACTTGTAAATTTGGGACAGAGGGAGTAGTAAGAACTTGTACATAGCTTGTTATTAGTGGGAAAGTTATAGGAATGGTGTTAGTATTGTGCTTGGGTTGAGTTTGTAGCTGTTGTGAGGGTTGAAATTGTATGAGGGTTGCTAATGTTGGTATTTGGGGTGGTGAGATGAAGGGAGTATTTGTTTCCAGCCAAAATGAGATTTCGGGCTGATTACACGACTCGTGTAGGGGTACACGAGTCGTGTAAGGGGAGATTCTGAAGGGGTGTTTTTCTACACGAGTCGTGTACTGCTACACGACTTGTGTAAAAGTTCTTACACGAGTCGTGTAGTGGTACACGAGTCGTGTAAGGGGCAAAGTCTGAACTTGTGTATTTTTACGTAAAATCTTCCGGAGGTCATAACTTCTTCGTCCGGACTCCGTTTTAGTCGTGTAAACTATCGTTGAAAAGCTCTTCTCGAGTACTACACGATGGGTTGGTTATTGAGTGGGGTTTTGATTTTTATAGCACGTAAATCAGTAGGTGATTAGTACCAAAATGAGTATCCATGGTTAACATAGAGTAGAGTTGGTCTTTTGTGATCAAGTTTGGATTAAGTGATGGTTTGGATGGTTTGTGTGATGACTTAATGTCAATATGGTGCATACTATTATGAAAACGTGTTTACTTCTCTAATATGAGCTTGTGTGGTTCCCTACTTTGGAATCATACCCCGTTTGTTGTTTAAGCAAGTTTCTTTGCTTCGGTTGTGTCTAAAGTCCAGCTGGTACTTTTGTGTGTGTTGGGCAGTGATAGGGATTATAATGGTCTCCGAGCCAAGTACATTATAAGGCTCCTATCATTGGTTCCCATTTTTAACCCCCTTCCTTAGGCCAAAGGTTGGGCACTTTGGGTTATGACTTTGTGTCATTTTCCCCCCGTTGTTGTTGTTGTTGTTTGGTTCCGGAACCCGTTTCAGCTCTTCGATGCTGCTCAGTTGATGCCTCTCAGATGGCTATCGTTTGGTTTGAGAACCTTGGCTCAGTATCCACGTATGAGTGTTTATTTCCGCTTTATGTGTTGTATGATGAGTTGGTCGTTATTTCCAACCGGTATGGGACGGTTGGCGATAGGGAGCCTCTCATGTTATGTGCTATGTGCTATATGATCATTGTGGCATTATTCCTTTATGTTTATCATATGAGCATGTAATGTAGCTGCATTTTAGTAACTTACTGAGATTTATTCTCACCCTTTAATTGTTTACTGTTTTTAGATAAGAAGGAGCCCAGGGGATAGTTCACACACACAGGGAGGACGTCGAGGAGATCTTTGGGTAAGATATTTTGGGAAAGTTTGTGTAAGTAAAGGATACATTATGTAAATGTAATACACCTTTTGGGTAGTGTACCCGTGACTTGGTTTGTATCAACTCTTTTGGTAGATGTTCGTGTTGTAAATAAGTAAGCAAGTGAAGTGTGTAGCCAAGTGGCTTAGAACTTTTGTGAAAGTTGTTTTGTGACTAGTAGTCACGTTTAGTAAATGTTGTTTGGTTATGTAAGACCTTTTTATGAAAGTATATTTCGAAAAATTTTCTTAAAAATGTTTATGGAGTCTTCCGTGCGTGTCCCGGACGTGGGCCAAGTAGGACCACGGGTCGGGGCGCGACAGTTGGTATCAGAGCTAGGTTGTAGATGGTCTAGAATGACTAAGTGACCTAGGAGGGTAGTTGAGTATGGAGTGAGTAACGTTGAGTGTTTTATGCAGGTACTCAGTAAAAATGCCGAACATGAGGGTGAACAGTCTGGTACTGCAGGCCAGAGTAATGTAAGGGAAGAAGCTCGAGCTATGTTCCAAGGGATGTTTGAGGCTGCAATGAAAACCATCCATGATCAGAGACAAGGAGGAGAGCATGCACCTCCGAGGTATGGTCTAGAACAGTTTTGAAGATGAAACCAACTGGCTATGATGGTGAACCAGATGTGACCAAAGTTGAGAGATGGATTGAATCCATGGAAAAGATATTTGATGTTTTAGTATGTACTGAGGAAGATCGAGTTAGATTTGCTACCTACAAGTTGAGTGGAGCTGCGGAGTACTGGTGGAGAACACTGAAGGCTAGTTGGTATGAAGCTCATGTACCATATACTTGCGCAAATTTTCTGAGGAAGTTCAAGGAAACATTTTTCCAAGGGGGATCAAGACCGGAAGGAAGTGGAATTTCTTAGCTTGGAACAGAATACAATGTCGGTGGCTCAGTATGCAGCCAAGTTCACGGAGCTATCGAGGTATTGTACTCATTTAATTGCAACGGAGGAGAGGAAAGCAACAAGGTTTGTGAAAGGGCTAAAACAGTGATTCGAACTCAATTGGTGTCCCACAAGTTACAAGAGTTTCAAGATGCAGTTGATCGAGCTTATCAAGTGGAGCACGACATGAAGACACAAGAGGAAGGTGGAATTAACAAGTGCTGGAAGGCAAGGTAGACCACAACCGCAAAGGAATGATAATCGTGGAGGACAAGGACTTCAACCCCATTTAGAGGACAACCACAAGGGCAACCGAGTGTTAGAAATCAAAGCAATTTCTCCGGGGGTCAAGGCAAGAGGGTTTGTAATTATTGTCAGAGGAAGGGCACAGTGAGGAGCGGTGTTGGAAGAAACAAGGAAAGTGTTTGAATTGTGGACAACTTGGCCATTTTCAAAGAAATTGCCCGAGATTGGGGAGTCAACCATCGGGGAGTGGTGTTGGATCGTCTCAGGGTCAGAAAAGGGATGCCTCAGGAAAACCAAAGGTTCAAGGTCGTGTGTTTGCAATCAATCAACAACAAGCTTCGGATGCTTCCACCGTAATTGGAGGTATAATTTCTATGTCCAGTTTGAGGCACGTGCACTTATAGACCCCGGCTCATCGCATTCATATGTTTCTGTGTCTTTTGCATCTCGATTGCATTCTTCCTTTGAGTCTTTGCCTTATGTGCTAGAAGTGTCGACTCCTATGGGAAATTGTTTGATAGCTGACAATGTGTTGCGTGATTGTGATGTGCATATAAAGTGAGCATGTTTTACTTGCTGATCTAGTTATTTTGCCATTGCAAGACTTTGATGTTATTTTGGGTATGGATTGGTTAAGTAAATATCATGCCTCTGTTGATTGTTTTAAGAAAGTGGTTACGTTTCTATCCCTAGTGTGCCTGTGTTTACTTTTGAGGCAACTTCTTTGGGTTCGGGAATTCGTATGATTTCTTATGTGAAAGCTAGGAGGCTATTGCACCGTGGTTGTGAGGGTTATTTGGCTTGTGTTTTGGAACTACTAAAAAAGTCTCCTAAAGTAGAAGATGTGAATGTGGTTAAAGAGTATCCTGATGTGTTCTCTTCTGAATATTCTATGCCTCCCGATAGAGAGATCGAGTTTGGTATTGACTGATTCCAGGTACTACCCCCTATATCTGAAGCACCTATAGAATGGCTCCAGCTGAACTAAAAGAATTGAAGGTGCAATTGCAAGAGTTACTTGATCGGATTTATCCGTCCTAGTGTATCACCGTGGGGAGCTCCTGTATTGTTTGTCAAGAAGAAAGATGGGTCTTTGAGACTGTGCATCGACTACAGGAAAGCTGAATCAGGTAACCGTAAAGAATAAATATCCTCTACCTCTTATTGATGACTTGTTTGATCAAACTCCAAGGGTCAGTCGTCTTTTCGAAGCTTGACTTGAGGAGTGGGTACCATCAGTTAAAGATCCGTTCTGAGGATATTTCTAAGACTGCTTTCCGTAGTAGGTATGGTCATTACGAGTTTCTTGTTATGCCTTTCGGGTTGACTAATGCTCCGGCTGTTTTCATGGATATGATGAATCGGGTTTTCAAGCCTTATCTTGACCACTTCGTGGTTGTATTTATTGACGATATTCTTGTGTATTCCAAGTCTAAGGAGGAGCACGAACAACACTTGCGAATGGTTCTATCGGTTCTTCGTGAGAAGCAACTGTTTGCGAAATTCAGTAAGTGTGCTTTTTGGCTCGAAGAAGTGTCTTTTCTGGGGCACGTGGTTTCCAATAGAGGAATATCCGTAGATCCTTCCAAGATTGAAGCTATTGTGAATTGGAAGAGGCCTGAATCAGTTACGGAGATTCGAGTTTCTTGGGTCTGCCGGGTATTATAGAAGATTTATCGAGGGGTTTTCTAAAATTGCTACTCCGTTGACTCAGTTGACTCGAAAGAATGTACCGTATGTGTGGGATGGCAAGTGTCAAGTTAGCTTTGAAGAGTTGAAGAAGGAGGTTGACTACAGCTCCTATCCTTGCGCTTCCTAATGGCAATGATGATTTGGTAATTTATAGCGATGCTTCTAAAGAAGGCCTCGGTGTGTGTTAATGCAAAATGGAAGAGTGATTGCGTATGCTTCAAGAAAGTTGACTCCGAGTGAGCAGAATTATCCTACCCATGACATGGAATTAGCTGCGATTGTTTTTGCGTTGCACAAGTGGAAACACTATCTGTACGGAGCCAAATTTGAGATATTCACCGATCATCAAAGTTTGAAGTACCTTTTTCTCCCAAAAAGAGTTGAATAACAGGCAAAGAAGATGGATGGAGCTATTGAAGGATTATGATTGCACTATATCGTATCACCCGGGAAAAGCAAATGTGGTAGCTGATGCCATTAGCCGGAAATCTTTTATGGCTTCATTGATGGTGCGTGAATGGAAGATGTTAGAGGATGCTCGAGATTGGGAGCCTTGTGAGTCAAAGCATGGGGCTATTTTTGCGAGTATTCAAGTATTACCAGTTTTGATTCAACAAATAAAGAAAGCTCAGAAGGATGATCCGGAGTTGGTGAAAATAGTGGATAAAATCGAAGATGGTAAATTTGAGGATTTCTCTCTTAATTCCGAAGGAGTGTTAACTTTCAGAGGTCGGTTATGTGTGCCTTGCGTGGATGAGATTAAACGCCAAGTCTTGATGAGGCCACAAGTCGAGGTATACTATTCATCCGGGAGCACAAAATGTATCAGAATTTGAAGCAACACTTTTGTGAATAATATGAAGAGAGAGATAGCGGATTATGTATCTAAATGTTTGACATGTCAACAGTGAAAGCTGAACATCAAAGGCCTGCGGGGTTACTTCAACCGTTAGAAATTCCGGAAGGAAGTGGGAACATGTTACTATGGATTTCGTGACGGGATTACCTCGCACTCGAAGAAGGTTTGACGCCGTTGGGTGATCGTGGATAGATTGACCAAGTCTTCTCATTTTCTACCTATTGAGATTAGTTACTCGATGGAAAGGCTTGCAACCTTATATATAAATGAGATTGTGAGATTGCATGGTGTCCCGGTGAGTATTGTGTCTGACCGTGACCCTAGATTCACATCTCGGTTGGCAAGCATTTCAAAAGGCTTTGGGTTCAGAGTTGAAGTTTAGTACAGCTTTTCATCCCCAGACAGATGGGCAGTCAGAGAGAACTATTCAGATTCTCGAGGATATGTTGCGAGCTTGCTCAGTTGATTTTCAGATTCTTGGGATTCTCATTTACCTCTCGTAGAATTTGCCTATAACAACAGTTTTCAGTCAAGTATTGGGATGGCCCCGTATGAAGCTTTGTATGGGAGGAAATGTCGGTCTCCAATTTGTGGGATGAAGTGGGAGAAGCAAAAATTTGGGTATTGATATGGTGAACAAGTCAGTTGAGGAAGTTAAACTTATTCGGGATCGTTTGAGTACGGCTCAGAGTAGACAGAAAAGCTATGCCGATCATCGGAGGCGAGATCTTGAGTTTCATTCGGGTGACTTTGTATTTTTAAAGGTTTCACCTAAAGTGGGAATTCGAAGGTACGGGAAGAAAGGCAAGCTGGCACGAGGTACATTGGCCCATTCGAGATTTTGAGTAGAGTTGGTGATAGGGCGTATCGTCTTGCGTTACCTCATTCTCTTGACAAAATCCATAATGTTTTTCATGTCTCGATGCTTAGGAAGTATGTGTATGATCCTTCTCATGTCTTGTCCGAGGTTCCCGAGGATATTGAACCGGTATGTCTTATGAGGAGCACCCGGTCCAAGTTATTGATTCAAAAGTTCAAGAGTTGCGAACTAAGAGTATTCCTTGTTCGAGTTGTGTGGAGAAATCATAACGTGGAAGAGTCGACTTGGGAGCTTCGGGAGGAGATCGAGAGGAAGTACCCTTGGTTGTTTGAGGGTTGAGGTAAGCAATCCAAAAATTCGGGTCGAATTTTCTTTAAGGGGGAGTGAGTGTAACGACCCCGAAATCCGTTTATTTATTTTAATATTTATTTTATATTTTTGGTAATTTTTATTTAAAATTATGTGTGCATTTTATGTGTTGCATCATCTTATATGAATTTCACATTTTATTTGACTATTTGTGTTAGTTAAAATGTTAGTAGTAAAGTTATTTTGGGAGTTAATTGAGTTAGTGGGAATTTATGGGGCTTTATAGAAAATGAGAGTTTAGGGGTTTAAAGGTTTAAAATAAAAGTTGAGGGCTAGTGTGAATCTTGAAAAGGATAGTTATCCCCTCCCCTCTCCATATGCAGCACTCACACACCAATTTCCTAAGTTTTGAAAACCTCCATTGTTGTTGTTGAAGAAAAAGAATAGGTAATGTTCTTGTTCTTGTTAATTTTTCCTATTTTAATTTACTACTCCATTTCCAAATCTAAAAATATATAAATGTTCAGGGTGTTGATTAGATCATATCTACCGATCCATCTTATTTTTCTTGACATCTTTTCCGGAATATAGGTAAGTTACTATTCCCCCTTTAAATGTTAAAATGGTCATAAACATGTTTATATGCTTTATATGTTATAAAATGATGTTTTGGTATACTTTTAATATACTTGTAAATTTGGGACAGAGGGAGTAGTAAGAACTTGTACATAGCTTGTTATTAGTGGGAAAGTTATAGGAATTGGTGTTAGTATTGTGCTTGGGTTGAGTTTGTAGCTGTTGTGAGGGTTGAAATTGTATGAGGGTTGCTAATGTTGGTATTTTGGGTTGGTGAGATGAAGGGAGTATTTTGTTTCCAGCCAAAATGAGATTTCTGGGCTGATTACACGACTCGTGTAGGGGTACACGAGTCGTGTAAGGGGAGATTCTGAAGGGGTGTTTTTCTACACGAGTCGTGTACTGCTACACGACTTGTGTAAAAGTTCTTACACGAGTCGTGTAGTGGTACACGAGTCGTGTAAGGGGCCAAAGTCTGAACTTGTGTATTTTTACGTAAAATCTTCCGGAGGTCATAACTTCTTCGTCCGGACTCCGTTTTAGTCGTGTAAACTATCGTTGGAAAGCTCTTCTCGAGTACTACACGATGGGTTGGTTATTGAGTGGGGTTTTGATTTTTATAGCACGTAAATCCAGTAGGTGATTAGTACCAAATGAGTATCCATGGTTCACTATAGTAGAGTTGGTCTTTTGTGATCAAGTTTGGATTAATGTGATGGTTTGGGATGGTTTGTGTGATGACTTAATGTCAATATGGTGCATACTATTATGAAAACGTGTTTACTTCTCTAATATGAGCTTGTGTGGTTCCCTACTTTGGAATCATACCCCGTTTGTTGTTTAAGCAAGTTTTCTTTGCTTCGGTTGTGTCTAAAGTCCAGCTGGTACTTTTGTGTGTGTTGGGCAGTGATAGGGATTATAATGGTCTCCGAGCCAAGTACATTATAAGGCTCCTATCATTGGTTCCCATTTTTAACCCCCTTCCTTAGGCCAAAGGTTGGGCACTTTGGGTTATGACTTTGTGTCATTTTCCCCCGTTGTTGTTGTTGTTGTTTGGTTCCGGAACCCGTTTCAGCTCTTCGATGCTGCTCAGTTGATGCCTCTCAGATGGCTATCGTTTGGTTTGAGAACCTTGGCTCAGTATCCACGTATGAGTGTTTATTTCCGCTTTATGTGTTGTATGATGAGTTGGTCGTTATTTCCAACCGGTATGGGACGGTTGGCGATAGGGAGCCTCTCATGTTATGTGCTATGTGCTATATGATCATTTGTGGCATTATTCCTTTATGTTTATCATATGAGCATGTAATGTAGCTGCATTTTAGTAACTTACTGAGATTTATTCTCACCCTTTAATTGTTTACTGTTTTAGATAAGAAGGAGCCCAGGGGATAGTTCACACACACAGGGAGGACGTCGAGGAGATCTTTGGGTAAGATATTTTGGGAAAGTTTGTGTAAGTAAAGGATACATTATGTAAATGTAATACCTTTTTGGGTAGTGTACCCGTGACTTGGTTTGTATCAACTCTTTTGGTAGATGTTCGTGTTGTAAATAAGTAAGCAAGTGAAGTGTGTAGCCAAGTGGCTTAGAACTTGTTTGTGAAAGTTGTTTTGTGACTAGTAGTCACGTTTAGTAAATGTTGTTTGGTTATGTAAGACCTTTTTATGAAAGTATATTTCGAAAAATTTTCTTAAAAATGTTTTATGACGTCTTCCGTGCGTGTCCCGGACGTGGGGCCAAGTAGGACCACGGGTCGGGGCGCGACAATGATGATGATGATGATGAAGAAGAAGCATTTATCCATTAAAGGGCCAAAAGTTTATTTTCATATATTCAATTAGTAAAATACTAAGTTAGTGCATACATTGTTTCTTCGGTTGTTTTTTTTAGTGTAATGATTTCTGCCTATTAAACATCAATAAATGTGTTTAGAGTTCTAAATAGCTTATATTTTTCTCTTATTTTCCTGATTAAATCTAACAGAAAAATTTATTTGTTGTATTTCTTGTTCTAGTAATGTCACATTGTAGGGTTTCACAGGCTCAACAAGGGATTCTTCTCCTGTCTCTACTCCATTTTCTGATACAATATATGGATCTCCATCCCCAGATGCATCATCAGCAGATGCCAGCAACTCGATAGCTTCCAGTAACTTCGGTTCTAGACCAAAGCCCAAGATAGACCCTCTTAGCAAGAAGGAGATATGTGAAATTGGTCGAGATGGAAAGTATAACTTTTTTCTAATTTTGATTTTAGTTATGGTTACATATTATAAAATTTAACTTATATTTTATTTGTGAAGTACATTAAATGATGATTTTCTACTTTTTTTTCCTCTGTGACTATTAGGTACTTATACAATAGTCATGCTCGAGAGTTTGGAAAGATTGTTCAGCGACGGTGTGTTGATCCGGTAGATTTTTATGTCTCTTGGAAAAAAGTGCCTTATGGAATCAAGGAGCAATGGTTTGATGCATTCTTGGTATGCCAAAAAAGTTACTTTATTTATCATTCCTTATCATCATGTAACATTTTCTTAATTAATGGAATTTGATGATGTTTGAATACATTCATGAATAGCTCAAGTACTCTCACTTTGGCTACACGCGTGAGCAAGCGTTTTCTGCATTTAGAAACTATGGAAAAGAGGCATACAAAAATATAATAGGCAAGATGAAGGCTGCATGGAAGAAAAGTGGCACGAAGGCTGATTGGATGAGCGAGGCTCTTTGCGAAAAATGGTTGGCTCATTGGCGAGATCCAAAGGTAAAGGATCGATCTGCCATTGCAAGCCAAAATAGGCGAACCGGAGCAGGTGGAGTGGGATCCTCTACTCATGCTGGAGGAAGTGTATCCTTTTCACAAAAGTTACACATTCTGGTAAGGTTTCACTTTGTGCAGAATGTGCATTTTAATTGTTCTTATCTACATATTATTATTGTTACCTTGTATATAAGAATATATTATAAAATGAAAATTTGTCTGCTCATTTATATGTAGGAGTCACAAAATGGAGGCAATGGTGTGAATTTGCTCGAGGCTTTTGTAACATACAACGCTAAGAAAGACGAGAATGGAAAAGTGTTGAAGAATGAAACTGGAGAGGTCGTGTTTGTCCATCCTCGAAAGAAGAGAGTTGTGGTAAGTTGGTGATAACTTTGTATAGAGTAACTTATAATGCCACACATCTGTGTTCCACTTTATTTTTCTTCATGTCAGTTTATATATGCGTAGTATAAATATCGGTGTGTTAGTTTCTCTTTTATGCCTAAAACAAGTAAATGTATATATTAAATGAGAATTTTTTAAATTCCTGACTTAGGTTGCTTTAAAAATACTCCCTCCGTCCCAAAATGATATTCTCGTTTGACTTTTTAAACATTTTAAGGTTACATTGCAAGTTTTGAAAATTAAATATTTTTAACACAATTTTGGAACTAGGACCAACTTTCTGAGACAAACAAAAAGAGGAAATGAGACTATCATCTCAGAACGGAGGGAGTATAATATTTCAAAGGTACCACATTAGTTACGTTTTTCCCATGTTCTGAATGTCCATTCTCCAGCATATCTACATACAATATCTTAATTTTTGTGGGACTGATGGACTTTCTTGTACACATAAAAGTCTTTTTCATCATTTTATGTTGGTTTGTTTTAGTGGAATTCATAATGCATGTTCTTTGATGATGTCTATTAAGTACCAACTTGTGAATGATTTTACTATTTTCTATGCAATAATTATAATTCCTTTTAGCACTAACAGAGGAGTTTCTTACTCGAAGTGTTGGAATAAAGTCTTCTGTGTTGTTACTTACTACTCCAATTTATTCTTTATACTTGTAGTTTAAAGAAATGGCTGGCTGTTTTAGAAATAACCAACGTATGATTGGCACTCCTTCTATAGAAGATTTTGTACTAATTATACTTGTTGATTAAACTTGCAAGTTTTTTTTACTTTTTAACGTAATAATACATTTTGGTGCAGAATGACTACATTGCTCATGTTCAGCCGCACACCACATCGGGAGGTGAAGAACCAGATGGAGAGAACATGCATGCCATTAGTAACATCCCGTTTGATCCTAATAAGTGGATTGAATGTACAGGTGGAATTCACAAGGGTCACATTTTAGGCTTTGGGTCAAAAACGGCACTATTTGGCGAGGCAAGCATAGGAGAACCATCTCAATCGACTAGGGTAATGCCCGACCCAATACCACATCAGGAAGCACAGATTGTGTTGGAAGCTCGACGTAGAGAAGCGGAGGCATTGCATCAGGTGCAAGATATGCGTACTAACATGGATGCAATGATGGAGACCCAGAAAATATTGCTCCAAACTCAAAAGGATATGCAAGAGCAACTGGCTCGTTTATCATCTCAGTCCAATACAAGTTCTCCTCATTCTCGCGAGTATTAAGTAATTCTCAATCCTTTACAAATCTATCAATGATCCCATCCTTCTTTGTTTAGAAAAACCTTTTTTTCATTTGAGTTACTTTTTCATTTAGTGTGAGATTATCTTTGATTTGAATTGGTTTTGTATTTAGTAGGAAATTCTCTTTTATTTTGAATTGAGATGTTTGATAGAGTTTGTTTAAAATTGAGCATTTGTTTTATATATATATATATATATATATATATATATATATATACACACACGAATTGATTTAGCAACAAAATTAGTTGTGGAAATGTAGTTGCTAAAGTAGTGACTAAATTAGGTGGCTGCTAAATATATAATAAAAATTAATAACTATAATGTAAAAAATAAAAATATAATTGGCTACCGATAATGGTTGCTATTACTGGTTGCTATGTGACAAAATTTAGCAACTGAATATTCTAAAATTTCATAATTTATATTCAAAATAAGATACAACTGATTTAGCAACGAAAAATTAGTTGTCGATTTTAGAAAAGATTAGCCACAGATTATTTTTTTAATTTATAAATTAAAATTTGTGACCGCGTGATTAAAACAATGGCCACCGGTATTCAGTTGCAAATTTTGCAACTGATTTATCAGTTACTAATTTTGCTACGTGTATTTAGCCACTGATTTGTAACTGTATATTGTGGTTGCAATTCAAAATTTAGCCACTGATCTTGATGATTAGCTACTAATTTTGCGGTGGCTAAAACGGGTTTTTCTAGTAGTGATATTGCATAGCGATATATAGATTATCGTAAAATGAAGGTCAAAGTTCAGTCAAGTTGACCAGAAAAGTCAAACAGTGCACATTGAGCTGGGGCGGAGGTAGTAAATTTTTTTTTATCTCACATCGAGAATTAATGAACCTTGCATATAACATATAGAAATCATGGGTAACTCTTATTGACACCAATTAGTTTTTAGGTGTAACCTCAGACTTTAAGATGGTATCAAAGCAGGTCCATTACACGTGCAGGCATTACGGCTCACAATGTTGCTCCGCACTACCCGATTAATGAGTTTATGTTGTAAGTCTTGATAAAGCCCGGCTACACGTAAGGGAGCGTGTTAGAGACATTATCACACAGAGCCGTCTCAATAATTATAAGGACCCTGTTCTAAATGTGAAAAATGGGGCCCTTAGCATTAGAAATTTTACACAATAAAATGATTGCAATAATGTTGAAGTAATAAGAAAATAATTCATTAAAATAAAAATATGTTATTAAAAGAAACCAAACTTTCTAATTAAGGTTTTGAAAAAAAAAAGTATGAATGAAAGCCTAAACTAAGAAACAAGGGGAGGGAAGCCCAAAAATTGATTGCAATAATATTGAAGTGATAAGCAAATATTCATTAAAAAAAAATATTTTATTAAAAAAAAAACCAAATTTTCAATTAAGGTTTTGGGGGAAAAAATGAATGAAACCCTAAACTATAGAAAAGAAGAAAAAAGAGTAGAGAAGCCCAAAAATGAAAATGAGTGAAAATCCCAAGTAGAATAAAAAGAAGCCAAAAAATGAAAATGAGAGAAAAGTTCAAGAAGGAAAAAAGGGAAGAAAAAAAAAAGTACAACGCCATATTATAGGACTTGAACTCGGACATGCAAGTTACAGCATTCAACGTCTTACCATCTGATCACCCTTAATTTGAATACAATTATTTTGTATCTAATATATTTATATACTAATAAATTAAGGTCTCTTGACCCAATGGTATCTGAGTGTGTGGGTAAGGCTTCCACTTAAGTTGAGGTCACAGGTTCGACTCCCTCTGGGAGCAAAGTGGAGGCTGGGGGGCTTCTGCAGATGTAAATATATAAAATTTGGAGCTCCAAAATTTTTGGGCCCTATGCTATTGGGCTGGTTGCACATGCTCAAAACCGGAGTTGTTATCACACATTGGGAATTGACGAATATTGCCTACAACATATAAAGATCATGGGCCACTCCCTTGACACCAATTGGTTTTGAGGTGGAACATCAGACCTTAACATGAAATCAGAGCTCTAAGTTTGGCAAGGTCTTGGATTCGAATCTTCTCGCTTACATTTATCTTATAAAAAATTACAACGGTACGTGTTAGCCCAATTGCAGCTCTATACTATATTCATGTATGCATGTCGGAGGGGAGGGGGAGTGTTAATATGAGTATAATAAATATTGTGGGTGCTCTCTCTAATGGCTTAACCTTTTACATGAGTTGGTTACATAATATCCACAATAAGTATCACATATTTTCTCTTTGATTGTCCTATTAATAAATCACATTTAAAATTAGATGCCTATCTCAGAGTCAAGGAAGGTGTGGAAAGGACCCTTCGCCCTCCCGCGACCAATACAATCAAGCATCTTGAAGGGGATTTATATTGAGTAGAATAGATAGCCTTTACTATCGCGTATAACAATATACAATCCTTAATTATTTTTTTTAATTTTGTGTGGTCAATTTATTTCTTGTTATGGGCCGGATAGAATACTTACTTTTATTATATTAATGTAGTTTAAGCTCAGTAAACGAATTCAATGTATAGTTAAACTAGTAGTGCACCCGTGCGATGCACGGTTTATATATTTATAAATTAAGTATTTGATGTATATATGTAAATATATTTATATAATTATAAAATTAATAAAAAATACAAAGTTATATTGAAAGTACCTATATACATAAGTAATAACAAAGTTAATAACTTAATAAATTTTATAGATTTCAGAAGACTTCTTTATACACCACATTATCCATATAATGTTTATGAGTGTTGATGTTATCGTCATCACATAGTAAAATACTAAGTCCCTTTGGATTGGTGACGGTAGATAATGCTACATATAACTGACCATGGCTAAACATTGGTTTCTTTAAAAGAAGACCTATGTTAGACAATGATCGTCCCTGACTTTTATTGATTGACATTGCGTAATATACCATTATCGGGAACTGTCTTCGTTGGAACTTGAACGGCGGTCTTGAATCAGATGGCGTAAAGGACATTCTTGGAATAACAACATTATGAACAAAGTCTCCTTTTGACAAATCTCGTCCTTCTAAAACATGATTTCCAAGTCTTTGCAATAATTAATATTGTACCATTGCATAACCCAAGTGAATGAACAATATTAGGAACGCCAGAACACTTGATTCTATTTAAGAATTCGGAAGTTTGAATGTCGTTCAACATACCAACACTTTAATCAAACTGACTTAGAGAATGTTGGCTCAAATACGTACTTCCCCTGATTTGTTATGAAACCATATATCTAGACACATAACCAATATAATTGAATGAAAATTGAGATACTCATACCTAATCTAATCTATCATACATCTCTCTCCGCCACAAAATATTTATAATTCAAAAGTAGTTATTTTGTTGCAATTTTTTTTTTATTTCAAAGAAAAATTCCTATTTTCCTAAATGTTTTCTTACTCTAAATTCTTATTCCCATTGTCTCTTCATTATGAAAACTAAAAAAAATCTTGCATTTGTTATTGAAATATAGGTCATAGATATGTATGGATAAACTAAACATTAATTTTAATTTGACTTTCTTTATATGTAAAAAAAGATGGAAAATTTTCAATATTTTTCTTGCAACTTCTCTATTTCTTAATTTCACTCAGTGTTTTTCTAAAACACTCCCAAATTACTCTGTATCACCCTCAACATAAACCCATTTGGCCACCTCTAATACATGCGTACACACCTATTTAATCCTGTGTGACTAGATAAATTTAATTTTTGACAGCGTGTCAACAATTTAGAAGAATTTGTGCTCGTCTCTTTGTTGCATGAATTTTAACTCCCTGTAAAACTTATTCTTTCAAATCTATACAAATAAATAGCATTTCTTAATCTGTTTAAAAACACACTACATGAAGCTAGACATGATTAATAATGAGTGTGAATTTCTTCCTTCTGGATTTAGAAGAAAATCATATGGAGATTTTATCTTTCTTTTCATACCTTTGAATTGTGAAATGCATATTTCTTCCTTCACCATTTGAGTACCCTTCAAAACAAGGTATTTTGTGGCTGGATCGATTGCAAGTTCAAAGACCCTTCAGTATTGAGTGAATCAATGACCATTAAACTTGTATCAAGGAAGACTATTGGGTGGTTCTTTATATGCTATTTGCATTTTGGAGGAAGACTATTGGGTGAGTTGAAATTGGTATTTATTTACAACTAGGAAAAAACCGGTGCTACGCACGTGAATTTATTACAATTTGTTTTTTATTTTAGTTAGTCAAGTAAATTTCATCATGATTATAATAAAATATAATAAAATACAAAAAGAAAGGACGTGTAAAAAGTAAATAATAAATTACATTGTGATTTTTAATTTAGTTTAAGGGGATAAATTAAAAAGTAAATCGTTTTCTAACTTTTGGATTTAAGGCTAAGATTATTGTTTTTTGTGACTTTCTTTTGTTTACTGGATTACTTAAAAGTTGCCTTAACATAAACTTTTTTAATGTGGCTTTATATTTTATTTATGACTTTTCATTTCTTATATCCTAGAAGTTAAAGTTACTTCATCATAATAATTATTAATGTATTAAGTTATATTGAGACTTTTCATATTTTAGTAATATTTGCACTTAAATGAATGCATATAGTTATTTTTTCACAAATGAATCCATATAAAAATTTTATATTGATGCAAATTTATAGTATTAATACACTCATAATAATTAATGTAATAATTTTAAAGTTAGTATAATTATACAAACGTATAATATTAACACACTTATAATAATTGATGTAATAATTTTAAATTAATGTAGACTTTTCACCTATCTTCTTCTCTGCTCTATTTGTATACTCCCTCCGTCCCATTTGAAGCTTCACCTTTTATCAAAATGGGAGTCCCGTTGAAAGCTTCATCCTTTTGTAAAATGGTAACAAATGTAGGCCCCACTTGTCATACCCACTCACTTCTTCCTCTCACATACTTAAATTTTGGAGCTCACTTGTCATACCCACTAACTTTTCCCTCTCACATATTTAAATTGTAGGCCCCACTTGTCATACCCACTAACTTTTTCTCTCTCACAACCCTTCTTACACTCACCACATTTCTTAATTTTTGTGTCATCACCAATATGGTGAAACTTCAAATGGGACGGAGGGAGTATATTGTATATTAGTATAGTACTTTAATAGTACTGAATAATAGAATATGCATATCTATTACAATAGTAGTCATATCCATTACAATAGTAGAATGTTATTGTATAAGTTATTTTTGCTAATATAGTAACTAATAGTCTAATACAGTATGCTCCAAAAAAAAATAGTCTAATATAGTATGCTAATGGTTAACCAATGTCATTTTAAAAAGATCTATTTTAATAGAAAAATCATAAAAATATTTATTATTTACTCTCAAAATTTTTGTTTGCCAAAAATATAATGATCTATGAAAATAAGTTTTAGGTACAAAATTATTTGAAGGTAAAATTAATATTAAAAAAAAACATTTATTTTAGGACAAAACATGACATTCAATTTGGAATAATGAGAGTAACTATTACGATTTACTAATATTAGTAATCGTATTTTTTTTAAAATAATAATTAACTTATATAATAGCTATTAGGATTAACTAATACTATTAATAGTAAAGGTTAATATATATATATATATATATATATATATAATAACTATTATAATTAACTATTATTATCAATAATAAAAGTTAACCTATATAATAACTATTATGGTTAACTAATACTATAAATAGGAATAGTTAACTTATATAATAACTATTAACGTTAACTAATACTATTAATAGTATCAATAGTAAAAGTTAACCTATATAATAACTATTATGGTTAACTAATACTATAAATAGGAATAGTTAACTTATATAGTAACTATTAACGTTAACTAATACTATTAATAGTAATATTTAACTTATATAGTAACTATTAACGTTAACTAATACTATTAATAGTAGTAGTTAACTTATATAGTAACCATTATAGTTAACTAATACTATTCATAGTAATGGTTACCTTATATAGTAACTATTATAGTTAACTAATACTATTAATAGTAATAGTTAACTTATATATTAACTATTATAGTTAACTAATACTATTAATAGTAATAGTTAACCTATATAATAACTATTAGTATTAACTAATATTATTAGCTAATAATAAGAATATCAAGAGCCACTTATAATTAAGAATGGTGATGATGTGGCTTCACCAAAAGCAAGTATTAGCCAAAACATGTCCACGTGGCGAATCCGTAGCCCTCCGCCTCGACTTTTAATATATATAGATTTGGCAATGTAGAATGACGAGTATTTCTGTTACAAATCTCGTAAATATAAACTAATTAACTAATAAATTGAAATGTGGAATACAAAAAGCAAAGGTTGTTTGAATTCTCTTAAAACTCATTCATAATCCATTGACATAAATTAATTTACATTAATGTTTAAGAATTAGAAACATCACACACGGAAGACACAGCTAGCCCGTGCCAATTCTTAGACCATCCACAATGGTTCAACAACCAAAATCCATTCAACACACACTTTATCACTCCACCTCATCTTCTCTTTCCATCCACCTAATCATTCAATAACCCATCAACTTTTACACCTTCCAATAACTTATTTAATACTTATCATTCAACACCCTCCCAACTCATCATACTATACCCCACCACTTTTATTTTATTTTATATTTTATATTTTTATGATTAGTAAAATAATAATAATAATATTTAATATTATTATTATTATTATTATTATCATTTATAATTTAAAAAAATCACACTTAATTAATTTTTTTAATTGCAATTAAATAAATACGAGAAATGACGAAGATTTTTTTGGTGTCGAAATTTAATGAAATTTGTATTTACTTATAGAGAAAAGAAAATGCTGAATTTTGGTGTAATATTTTTTATTTTATTTATTTATTTTTAATAAGATAATTGGGATAGAAAAAATGAGTGAGCTATTTTTTTTTTGACCAACCGGCGATTGCCAAGTGTCACCTTGGTCGGTCACTCTCTGCTTCAACAAGTGTTGATGGTGGTCAACACTCTACCCCATTCAATAACCCCATGCAATGGATTCAACATATTGAAACCAATTAAGCAAGGCATTCAATATGCCATTGCAAATGGTCTTATTTGGCAATGCATCAACATTAAAAGCAATTACTCCATCTTCTAATGTTAGAATATGAAACAATTTTTCAATATCAATAAACATTAAAATAGTTACCAAATTTAGAATGATATTTTTGGCGGGAAAATTTTGATTTCTATATTTAGAGACTATCATGTTTATATATATATATATATATATATATATATATATATATATATATCATTTTTTAAATTAAAAGTATCATATTTGTGATATATTAACTTTAAGAATTGGTATTTTTAATAATAAATTAAATATTTTTGAAAAATTAACATTTTAAAAACTTTGAAAAATTCAATTTATTTACAACTAAAGCAACTTTTTTTCAAAAGTAGTATTTTTCCAGTCTCATTTATATTAGTTACAATGTTATTTTTATAATAATAATTCTTTTAATTATTAAGAGAATCATTGCAATTTAAGGAGTTACTTTCTACTTGTAGTAGTATATCTTCTTCTTTTGAATTTAAGGAGTGGCCCAGTGGTAAAGCCAAGCCTCACCCTCGGTGAGCGCTAGGGTTCGATCCCTCTCCTCACCTCCTTATGGCGTGGACATCGTAAAAAAAAAAAAAAAAAAAAATAACGCTAGTTTTACATTTAAAATGTGATGGTATACAAAAATATAAAATAAATCAAAATTAAATACTAGTAGTGATTAAGTGGAGATGGGCATTTCGCCCTCCAAACCTGCGATCGTCCGTAGCCCGCTAAGCCTGTACTCGTGAGCTCGCAGACAAACCCCGACTCTTAGCCCGTGCATTAAGCGGGCGGATCGGACCTCACTATTTGCAAGCGGAACGGGCCTAAGCCCGCGGGTTTTGAAAAACCCGCTTAGCCAATCTATTTTTTTTTTTTTTGCGCCAAAATACCCTTATTTCACTATTTAAATATAGCAGATATAATGTGTTAATAATTTTATTCATTAAATGGAGTATGTTTAATATTTTAACAATTTTATTCATTAAAATCCTAAACTTATATCACTATTTTAATTTTCTTTAACAAATACTAATATTATTACGCCAATTTATATTTTTACTATTATAAATAAAATTGTATGCCTTTTAAAAAATATTTTTTTTTTTGTATTTTTCAGTATTTGCTCAGATTAAAAAACATAAAATATAAAACTCGTTGGGTAAAACTTAAAGGTTTAAGGGCTGGCCGGGTAATGAACTTGCAAAAAAGCCGGACCAAGTTCAGTCGGTGGGCTCAAATAGGCCAAAATACGTTTACCCCCCCCCCTAAAGTATACACTGAATCCCACTTTGCACCTCCGCGCAAAATTCGTCCCACTTTGGTACCTCATGTTAAAATTATCTCACTTTGCACCCCAGCTCCCAACGAAAGTTAGAAATTTAACGAAATTAGTCATGTGCATGTCATGTGATGGGTGTTTAGGTCTTTTTAACTCCGAAATTCAAGGTCTCAAGTGTCATTTTGACCATTAAAACTATCAGGCCTCAATCATCATGCAACCACCATGATACCAGCACAAAACTACCACCACTTCCACCATGCCGCCACTGCGCCGCCGCTTAACAACCACCACAGTTCACAGCCAAAATCAAAATAAAACATCAATTTCAATATTTACACTTGACTTCTTCTCAATCCAGGGAAAAATAACAAGAAAATAATCCACTGTTGACATCAAACTACACTATTATCCAAAATTAAAAAAAAAAAAAAAAAAACCAGATTTGGGTTTGATAAAAATCATAATCTAGGAGTTGGCAATGGGAAGAGTGAAGATAAAGGGAGACAATGATAAGGGAGAATAAGAAACGATAGATCTAGACCAAAATTCAAAAAAGAAAGAAAGAAAAGAATAAAAAAACCCAGATTTAGGTTTTATCAAACTGCATAATCTGGGAATAGGAGGGAGCAACGGGAAGAGAGAATAGGAAAGAGAGGTGGAGACGTTGAGATTGGAGAATGGGAAAAGCTAGGTCTTAATCATCTGGACATTGTTTATGAAGCTTTTGCCATTGTTGATGAAGCTTTAGACATTATTGTTTGAAGTGGTGATAATGGGAGTGAATGAGTGGAAGAACAAGAGCTGGATCTGATGAGACAAAGGTCTAAGGATGAAAGGGTTGGTGGGGGAGAGGAAAAGGCGACAGAGATGGAAGCTTGGTGGGTGGTGACGGGAATGGATTGGGGAGGGGTTACGAGGAAGAGGGAAGAGGACTAGGAATTGGGAGAAAAACAAAGATATTTTGATTTTCTTTTCCCTTTTTCTTTTCTCTCTTTTATTTTCTTTTTCTTTCTTGCGTTGATGTCAATTAATATACTGTTTTTTATTTACTCTCTATTGTGCTATTTTACTTTTATTATTGTTTATGTTTTTTGATGTAATAAATATGTATATAGTTTTTGTTATTATTATTTAAGTACATTGAAAGAGTGAGAAATAAACTAAAGAGAAAATAAAAATTCAACTGAGGATGACCAAAATACCCATCACATGACACGCACATGGCCAATTTCGGTAAATTTCTAACTTCCGTTAGGAGTTGGGGTGCAAAGTGGGATAATTTTAGCATGAGGTGCCAAAGTGGTACGAATTTCGCGCGGGGGTGCAAACTGGGATTCGATGTATACTTTGGAAGGGTAAACGTATTTTGGCCGCTCAAATATTACGAGCAAGTTTAAGCACGTTTTCCCACAGGTTTGTTCAAACAGGGGGTCACATCAAGCCGGGCTACCTTATGCCCATCTCCAATCTCCATGATTAAGTATAGTAAAAAGGAGAGGAGATCTCCTGTGCCCCTCCATGTGCCCCTCCCTGTGCCCCTTTAATCTGAACCGTTTACAGTATCAACATAAACGGTCCAGATTAGAGAGGCACAAGAGGGGCACAGGAGATCTGGACTCAGGATGGATGGAGAGTGTACAGTAGTTATTTAGCAAAGATACTTTTGCTCTTGTTTATTAAATGGATTTTGTCTTGGCACCCACCCACTCTCTGGCTGTTGTGGTAAGGGCATCTCCAATGGGAGGTACCAAAACCAAATTTTGGTACCTTCCAAAGGAGTTAAGAACTCCAATGCAAAAAACTTGGGGTATAAAATTTAAAGAAAGAGTTAAGGTACCAAATTAATACTTTCCTTAACTCTTTCCCAACAAAAATCAACAGCGCGTGAGGCTGGAAAAGGAGAAAAACATTGTTGACAGAGGTACCAAATCATAGTCCCCAAGCTATTTGTGGCTATTTTTTTTGTCTTTTTGCTATTATTGCAAAAGAGATGCTCCACATGTGACCATTTTTTTTTCATTCCAATCTTCTACAGTTGCAATTCGTGTCTTTTCCTTTTTTTTTTTTTTTTTTGCTTTCTATTCTATAAACTGTGCAATCCGTGATCTTTTATTATTATTATTTTTTTTGAACCCGTGACTCTATCTTGTTCTTTTTTTTCTAACCTTTTGCAATTCTGTGAATATATACATCACACTAAATTTGCCATGAACACACACAATTTTTTTCTTCCTTCTCTTCGTCTTCTTCTTCTTCTTCATCTTCTCAACTAATGACATCAAAATCAAGATCTGTAGGTTGGAAAATAAGTGAAGATGAGGAACTTTGTCGAGCTCGTTTAATCTTTGGAACCGATCCTGAAATCGGTATCAATCAAAGAGAATCGACAATGTGGTTACAAATTCATGCTCAATTCGACGCAAATCGCCCTGTAGAAGGAGTTTTCCGCGATAAAAAAGCCTGTGAAAATCGATGGAAAAAAATTAGTAAAGAGTGTATGGCTTATGGAGCTGCTTTAAGAGCGGCAAATCTTGCTCATTCTAGTGGTCAAAACCGCACAGATATGGTAATTTGCTCATACACTTGTAACATTTATTTATTCAATGCTTTTATTTACATAAATATGTTTTTGATTTCAGATACTTTTGGCGGATTCATATTATTTTAATTTTGCTAAGAAACCTTTCAAGTTACAACATTGTTGGGCTATACTGCAAAATGAGCCAAAAATTCAAAATCCGCCGGCATGTGAAAGTGTATGTAGTCTTGATAGTGAGGATACACCTGGGGATACACCTGGATCTGAAGGCGGAGCTAGCTCTTCTAGGCCTATAGGACAGAAAGCAGCAAAAGCCTCAAGGAGAAAGAAGGATTTACCATCAGAACGAGATAAGCAACTAGAAGAATATATGAATTGGGCAAAAGCCCAAGATATTGAAGCGACAAAAAATAGGCAAAGAGAATTTGAAGCAGCTGAAGCTGCTGAGCAACGTGCCGCTGATGATCGTACAATGCAAGTTGATCCTAACATATTCACTCCCAACAAAAAATTGTACTGGCAAAGGAGGCAAAAAATTATACTGGATCGTGAAATGCCAGATGCGTTTTCTACTCCACTGAGGGTATATACCATCAACTAAATAGTAGCCGGTACCATATTGTTTTCCATTTACTTCATAGGAAACTTAATGATTTACACCCATGCATACATCATCAAACAATGGTGACTTTGCAAGGCCATTTAGATCATTCAGAGATTACGGAAGTCCAAAAAATGCATGCCATATCCAAGTGTCGTAAGAAGCCACCGCTTCGAGAATGATGGTTGCCCGTCCTTTGTAGCCGGTAAATTGTCCCTCCCATCATTTTGGGCAAGCATTCCACCTCCAATGCATATAATCAAGGCTGCTCATCATTCCAGGAAACCCTCTTTCTTCAGCTTTAGCCAACAACCGGTGCAAGTCTGCTGGTATTGGACGACGGAGATATTCTTCCCCATAAACATTAACAATTGCTCGAGCAAACAACTTTAGGATCTCTATACCTGTTGATTCAGTTTATCCCCCATGTATCATCGAATAGTTCTGCAACAGTGCCATATGCAAGTTGTCTAATGGCACACGCCACCTTCTGCATCGTGGAAAATTCGGGCCGACCGAGAGCATCACATTTTTGAATGAAATAACCATTGTGGTTGGAAACGTCACACATTATCTTTTCAAAGACATGTTTGTGCATTCTGAAACGACGTCGAAATGTATCTGGCGTATACATACAAGGATTTGCAAAGTATTGCTTGTGTAAAAGTGCATCTGCAATGTCTCTATGACGACGTATATAATTCTGACCGTCCACCGCACCACCCCATTGGGACGATTCTTCCTCTTCTTGAATTGCATGAGTAGCGGTGATTAGAGCAATCGTTTTGCCAGAACGACGACGCCTATCATCGTCGTCTTTATCACGCTTCACCAACAATTTTCGTAGGAAGCTCATCAGAAATTAAAAATAAGAGAATAGTTTTTGTGATCTTGAGAGTGGTAGTGAATACAAATGCTCTGAGCTACTTTATTTATAGGATGATAAAGCTATTTTGATAAGATTTGTGATAATAATTTTATCTGTATTGTAATCTACCGAACGAATGAGAACAAGCCACGTGTTAAGTGATAAGATATTTAATTTTTAAATTTAAATTCAATTATCATCTTATCATATGTAATCTACTGAACGAATGAGAACAAGCCACGTGTTAATATAGATAATTTTTTTAATTAAATAATTATTATTATTATTTAAAATTATTCATATTTAATTATTTAAAATATATAATTAATGAAAATATTTAAATGTAAATAAATAACATATATTTAAATGTAAATAAATAACATACAAAAATCAAATATGATTTTGGTACCTTTACTTAACTCTTCCCATTGGAGATAAACATTTGGTACCCAATGAATAGTGTTTCAAAGGTACCAAATTTTGATTTTGGTACCTTTGCTTAGCTCTCCCATTGGAGTTGCCCTAAGACTATCTATAATGGGGGAAAGTTGAGGGTGTTGAATGAAGATTCACACAAAAAGAATGGTTTAATCCTTCCAATGGTTCGTTTAATGGGGAGGGAAATGCAATATGGTGGAATAAATTCACACCCGTGAACTGTAGAGTGTGTCGGGAAGAAAGGACACGCGGCGCCCTTGAATTGGGCCGACATGGGCGCGTGCAACACACGCGCGAGTGAGGCGCGTCAATCCAGGCGGCGGCCCTTTTTTTTCCTGGTGCCGCCACGTGTTGGCGAGTGATTGGCTGGCCATATTTTTTTTTTTTTTACTTTTTATCTCAATTTTCGCAGCTCGATTATTTGACCTTTTTTGTTTTTTTTCACCAAAAATCCAGAAATTTTTTCCCCTATAAATTGACATGAGTTTCATAGTATTCCAACAAAAAAAAAAAAAACCATCTTCTTCTTGAAATGGATCCCAATAATAATCTTTCCAATACTCAAAATTCAAGTAATCCTCCTTTTCCCTACAATAATCCTAACAATTTTCAGTACGAAAATCCATCTTTCAACCAACCACATCCTCAATAGTTTCGAAATCCTTGTTTTCCACCAAATTTCATGCCTTCACCTATCCAAAATTAGAATCCATATTATGGGATGCCAATGCAACCACCCCCTTATAATCAATATCCTTATATGCCAATGATGAGAAATGAAAATATTTCTGGAAATGACTTATTACAATTTCCAGAATTTTCAACTCAAATTGGTATGGGTAGTATGAGCGGTCCTAACGAAGCTACTGAAATTGTAGAGGGTATAGCCAATGCAGCTGGTGAGGGTTCAGCCGCTCCTCGCAAAAAAAAGCGGCAAATGGACTACCCCTCAAAATTTAGTCCTACTTAGTGGGTGGATTAAATTCGGAACAAACAGTATCATCGGAAGAAATCAGAAAGGCGACGCGTTTTGGGGTCAAATTGCGGAATACTGTAATGAGCATTGCTTATTTGACTCTCCTCGTGATGGAACTGCCTGGAGACGTTACTTAGATTTTGCAATGGAATCATTCAATTGTACGAGGCAGAGTACTTGAGAGCCCCAAACGAAGACGACTTGCAAAGAATACTTCATGTTAGTGAGATGCGAGGGTTTCCAGGTATGATCGGGAGTATTGATTGCATGCACTGGGAATGGAAAAATTGTCCTACGGCTTGGGAAGGTCAATTTACTAGGGGTGATAAGGGGACCGCTACGGTTATTCTTGAAGCCGTCGCCTCTCATGATTTATGGATCTGGCATGCCTTTTTTCGGATGTCCGGGCACACTGAACGATATAAATGTTCTGGATCGATCGCCAGTATTCGATGATGTTGAACAAGGAAAGACTCCACGAGTCAACTTCTTTGTGAATCAACATCCGTATAATATGGCCTAATCTTGCTGACGGTATCTACCCTTCGTACCCAACTTTCGTCAAATCAGTTAGATTCCTCAAAGTGAAGAAGATAAGCTATTTGCAAAATTTCAGGAGGGATGTCGGAAGGATATAGAACGGGCATTTGGAGTGCTCCAAGCTCGATTTAAAATCATTCGAGAGCCAGCTCGAATGTGGGAGATAAACGAATTGGCTATTATCATGAGGTCATGTATCATATTACATAATATGATTGTTGAGGATGAACGAGATACGTATTCTCAGAATTGGACCGACTATCAATCCGAGGCAAGTGGGTCTAGTACACAACAACCATTCTCGAGTGAGGTACTACCTGCATTTGCAAATCATGTGCGTGCTAGATCAGAAATGCGCGATCCAAGAGGTCATCACGAATTGCAGGCGGATCTAATCAAGCACATATGGGCAAAGTTCGGAAATGCGTGATAGAAAATATTATTTTTAGTGTATTGTGATTCGAGTTTATTGTATCGTTTAATTATTTGTATTTCATTAAATGCATCGCGAATTAAGCTTAATGTAATTTTTTTTTGTTTTAATAATAATTATCGTCATTTCTCAGAATTTTTATTATTATTTTTCGTTTTTCGTTTATTTTTTATTAAATGCGTGATCGAATTTTTTTTATTAAGTTTTTCGTTTTTTTTTTTTTTATTATTATTATTATCATAAAAATAAAAATATAAAATAAAATTAAAGTGGTGGGGTATAAGATGATGAGTGGGAAAAGTGTTGAATGGAGGATTAAACAAACCATTGTAGGGTGTTTTGTTGAATGAGTGTTGAATGGATGAGTTGGAAGAGAGAGAAGCTGATATGGAGTGATAAAGTGGGTGTTGAATGGAAATTTATTGTGAAACCATTGTACATGGTCTAAGAGAAATATTACTAGTAATTTGGTGTCAGAGAGAAAGACAAGAGGTGGCATAAAAATGGGCAGAAAACAATGACAGAGCGAGAGGGAGAGAAGAGAAGACATGAGAAGAGAGGTGCAGGGCAGTCTGCACTCTGCAACCTCAGTACACGCACTAGTCAAGCCAGGAGGGGGAAATTCTGACTCACCCATACTCTTATCATCTTCTCACAAATACTCCCTCCGTCCCACCCAACATGATCTTCTAATTTGTCATTCTTTATTTTCCAAAAAAAATCTTTTCAAATCTATAATTTAGGCTTAAAAGTGCATAAACACAACATGGCTAGTGAAACAATTATTCATATCCTTAAAAAGTTTGAATAGTCAAACGTGAAGATCATTTTAAGACGGAGGGAGTAATAAAAGTACTCCATGTCCCGCTTTAAGGTTTTTACTTTTTTTTTAGTATGTTCCAATTTAAGGTTTTTACTTTACTTTATTGTCTAAAATGGAAAATGGGACTCACTTGTCATTCTCACAACAGAAACTCTCTATCCACTTTCTCTTTCATACTTTACTTTTCATACTCACAACATTTTTTTTTAATCTCTATGTAAAGTCAAACTAAGAACATTAATTTGGAACGGAGAGAGTATTAAATAGGAGTAACATAGATAAGGAAATAATGAAAAGAGGGAGTAGGTGTATAGGAGCTGGACTACTATGCGACGGTCTCACCTTGTGAGTTCCCGCCATTTTTTTTATTTTATTTATTTATTTTTCCCTGCCATTTTTTACTAGCCAACAAAAGTAACACTTTTTATAAGGAAATGTAACACTTTTTTCTCATATGTAACACTTTTTTTTTCAAAAAAAAAAAAACTATTTATATTATTTTGCGAAATTGATGTTACATCTTACAATAAAGTGTTACTTTTTTCAGACCAAACTGTTACTTTCTTCATAGAAAGTGTTACATTTTCTAATCACAAAAATTATTTATATTATTTGCGAAACTGCTGTTACATCTTACAATAAAAAGTGTTACTTTTTTAAGACCAAACTGTTACTTTCTTCATAAGAAAGTGTTACATTTTATTATGACGAGCAGCTCACTTGTTTTGTATGTTACAAAATATATATATATATATATATATATATATATATATATATATATATATATATAAAAACTATATCATGACCTATGTAGTTTTATTCGTCTCGTCGAGACGAACACAATGGTATTTTAAAAAAACGGACTTCAAAATCTCAAGATATAGCATTTTAAAATTATTAGAGTTTTTTTTTTTTTTTTTTTTTTTTTTTTTTTTTTTTTTAACAAACACGTGGATTTTGGGAAAAAAGGGGGGTGGGGGGCGGCCGTCTCACAGCGTGAGACGGTCGCATATAAGTATTGTTCAGGTCTATAGAAAATACTCCCTCCGTCCTATTTTAAGAGTCAAAAAATGGGTGGGTTCAAGAATTAAGGAAAATGTAATCTGTTGTGAGTGTTGATAGTTGGGTAGGAGAGAGGAAGTGGGGTAGAGAAGAGTTAGTGGATGATTGTTGTGAATATGACATGTAGGACCCACTTTCTATTTTAGGATTTGACTCTTAAAATGTGATGACCTTTTAAGAAATTTTTTACTCTTAAAATGGGGCGGAGGGATTACTATACTAAAATGTAAGGGGAATAAAATATGGCTAATGGCAATTTGGTTACATGTGTTTTACATTTTGTTGCAATTGGTTATTCAATATGTAAATATACAAATTTGGTTCTTAAGTTTATAAATTTATTGCAATGTGATGTAAAAATGGATGAAGTGTTAGAAAACTAACGAAATGTTTGTCATGTGCCACACACGACACTTGAAGGGGTAAAATTGTCTTTCCGCTATGACATTTAATGACAAGTAACAAAGTTGAAAAATTATTCCCAAAGAAGTCTGTATATGTGAGTTATTTTAACGAGATTTATAACTCTCACTAACACCATCACCATTTTCATCTCCACCCGTAACACCACCACACCTCCACTTACAACCCAACACCACTACAGCCATTCTCCCCCATCACCACCGCCATCATAACCACCACCAATGTTATTTATATCACCATAAAAAAAAAAAAAAAAAAAAAAAACTGTAGATTTAAGATTCATATGTTTGGTTTAAAATCATTAATCAGAAAAAATCAAAGATGGAGAAGGGTTGTAGTTTAAAATCACAAATTTAAAAATTCAACCAAACCCAATTACTCCTTCCTTGAATTGCAAATCTGTAAATTGAAAGAAAAAAAACAACCCAAAACTGACGCAAGGTGGACTTCTAGGGATGGCAATTCTACTGAACCCGATCCGTATCCGAGACAATCCGGACCGGGATGGGTGGGTTTGATAACAACTTTCCTAAACCCGGCGAGTTCGGTAGCTTCATGAGATCCGCCCGTATCCGACACGTATCTGACCCGAATAGTATTTATATTAGGCTATTTACTATTTTACCCTTACTTTCAATCATTATTACTCCCCTAACCTTGAACATGTGATTTATGAAATGTGGAAATATAGGTTGGGTTAAATATAGGTTGGGCCAAAACCCAAGGCAATGAAAGTGATAGGCCAGGCAAAAAAAAAAAAAAAAAAACTAAACTAGGCGAATACGGGCGGATTCAGATTTGCCCATCGTCGGATATGGACGAGTTCGGTAGCCTCGGGTCGGATACGAGTTTTTCAGTATTCGGACCGTATTCGACCCGTTGCCATCCCTATGGACTTCATTTTTCTGCCTTCCTCTTCTTCAGTGCCAGCTTTCTGGGTCACAAGGTGCTGCGATAAGAGAGGGGTGGCGCAAGGAGAAGTGGGTGACAGGCAGACAAAATTGACGATTGGGGCAACGTGAAGGCGAGAGGGAGTGCGGGGTGGGGGTACGGAGAATATGGGGAAGGAAGTGGCAGCGGGTGGTGTAGATACCCTGGGAGGGCCCCACGGCTTGGCTAGAGCGCGCGGGTTGGTCCTAGGATGTCTATTTGTGTTTTAGAGTCGCCACCTTTGTTTTAGAGGAACATAAGAAAAACCTAATGTGTATAGCCTAAGTTTGATTTGAAAACAGAGATTCTTGTTATGAGGTTCGGGGGTTAGGTTACGAGATGGGAAGTACTTAAACACCCATCTCGCCCAACTAATGTCGGTCTTGCTTGATCAAAGTCTACATAAATAATAAAATGTTCTTCCTATTCTTGACTATAATAAAAGGGGGTTTTAAAAAGGGTTTTTGGAATGTAGGGAGATAACTCCTTGACTAGCTTAAATGAGGTGAAGTAGTCTTTGGTGTCATGTCCCAAAATATTTGGGTGATTGCACTTTTGATTAAAGTAGAAGAAAGAGAGGAGAGATGGAGTAGAAAGGAGAGAAAGGATTAGCCTTTACCTATACTTCAAAGAACTTCAAAGAGAGTTTCTTGGAAAATGCCTTGCAAGTATATTTGTGTAGAGTTTTCTTAATGATCAAAAGTCCTCCTTTTCAATGGTGAATTAGAGGGGTTTATATAGGTAAAAGAGAAGTGTTTTTGGTGCCAAAACCAAGTCACAAAGATCAGTTTCCCGGGCAAATCCTGTTAAAAGGAGCAAGGGAGGGATTCTTGGATAGAAATCTGTAACTGACGCCCAGGTGCGCGCGCCTCCTGCCTTGGTGGCGGGATGCGCGCGGCTCTGGCCCCAAAGGGTGAATGCGCGCGCCTTGGAGATGGAAAATTGACAGAATGGACTAGAAAGTCAGCACTGTTATTCAGTTTGGTTCCTGAACTTAACGTGGTCAGTCAAGAACTTAACGGAAGTAACAGAAACTAACGAGAAACACTTAAAATAAGGAGACACCGTGTGACACACAAGATCAAATGTGCAATCTGGGTGAGCGGTCCAAGGCGGGGTGTCTACAGAGCCCCTCGACGACGTGGATTGCAAAGTAAAACGCGTCGACGAAAGAACAAAGCACACCGAGGACATCACCAAGAAAAAAGCAAAGACCCGATGAAAACAAGAATCTTGAAATTACAAGAGGTAGAAGTGCGCTCCCTGTGTGAGCGACTTTTGCTGATCGAAAGGGTGCGGTGATAGAAATCGGCCCACCGTGGCCAAAATTTAGAGTCCGTATAAGGGACTGAAGGGACTCGAGAGTCTGCCTGCCGATGTAGAGGGACTCAAAAGTCTGCCTGCTGATGTAGAGGGACTCGAGAGTCTGCCTGCTGATTTAGAGGGACTCGAGAGTCTGCCTGTTGATTTAGAGGGACTCGAAAGTCTGCCTGCCGATGTAGAGGGACTCGAAAGTCTGCCTGCTGATTTAGAGGGACACGAGAGTCTGCCTCCTGATTTAGAGGGACTCGAAAGTCTGCCTGCCGATGTAGAAGGACTCGAAAGTCTGCCTGCTGATTTAGAGGGACTCGATGTTGGGTTTCGTAGTAACATGCGCAGCGGAATTAAGCATTTAAAATTTATGAAACCCAAAGCCCATAGATCCATTCATATGATTAAGTCAAATACAACATAATGAATACTAGAATACTAACCCTTGATGCCTTTGATTTTGCAACCTTGAATTCGATGGAGGCTTGAAATCTTGATCACGAACAAAGCAAGAATCACGAACTATGAAGATGATAAATTTCACCCTCTAGCGGTATCCACACCACGAACGAATATCAAGAACACTTGATCTTGGTTGCTTGACCAAATTATGAAATACGCTTTCACAATTGTAAGAACTATATGGGATTATGAATATTCTTGTTCTTCACTTTTGGGATCTTAGAACAAGAAAATAACCTCTCAAAACCTTATGGAGGCACTCACAACAATATGTCTAATGGCTGTAAAAAGGATCCTTAAATAGGTCCTAATCCTTAACCCTTAAGGACTTAGGAAACCTAAATCCCGTCACCAAATTAGGCAACAAGGAATTCTGGACGACTTGACTGGCACGGTCGTGCCCTACAATCTGGCACGGTCGTGCCATCTAGTCCGCGCGAATTCCCCAGCCGCCCATTTTCGGCACGGTCGTGCTTGGTAATTTGGCACGGTCTTGCCAATCATGTCGACAGGTTTGCCTTGGTTTGGATTTATGGCACGACCGTGCCATTTTAAGGCGCACGACTGTGCCAGCGCCAAACACTGATATTTTTCCATAATTCCCATTTAGTCCTTTACGATTCGTTCTATTTGTGTGTGACCCTCTAGGATTACACTAAGTTGGTAATGGGTTCAAACATGAAACCATAAGATATGATTAGGTTCTAGCAAACCGTCATACCTACCCAAATAGTATAACTAGATACAAGTTCGCATTCCTTTTAGAACATGTCATAATCCCTTTGTCTCCGATGTCATTGAACACAAGTCATGGTCAATAAGTCAACTTGTATTGTTCAATACTTTCTCGATTCCGAATATGTTGATAATCCAAATGACATTGATCCAATCAATCCATTTGGGTTTGGCCAAACATTTCACCAACATCATTCCTTCGAGGGGCCCAAGCTTGACATCTCTCGGAAGAGGGACAAATCCATTTGGCTTATTATTCTTCCCTACGTGAATCCAATCATGCCAATCATACCCTTTATAACTACCGTGTTAAGGCAGCGTTTGAATATGTCAAACATAATGTTCATCAAGTGGAAGACTATAATAACTTCATGTCTAAGGATTCAAATGACATAACTAATATGAGATTTATATATGACATCGACCATGACATAAATCTCATACCGCGGGTCATGTCCAGTACCTTGTTCCAAACAAGTACCCATAAATCTAACATGATCATCCCATGATCATTTAGCCTTTATACTAGTGCTTAACAAGCTCTAGGGACGGAGATTATTATAGGCAAACACGAGCCATAATAATAATCTTATTATCTCTTTATCATTATGAATAAAATGATAACTTATACAACGTTTAACAAACGTGCCTAGGGCACCAACACCAACAATCTCCCACTTGCCCTAGGCCCAATTCTCTAGGTATCCAATACCCATGGACCCAACATGACCATCATGTTTAGCTTGTGGAAGTCCCATTGTTTAGCATGTCCGTAACGTTATCATTACTAGGTACTTTGCATATATGTATGTCTCTCTTATCAACGATTTCTCGAACGATAAGAAAACGCCTAAGTATGTGTTTGGATTTAGGATGTGCCCTTGGTTCCTTTTGCTTGATCAATAGCACGACTATTATTGATAATAAAGTCTATTTGATTAGCAATGCAAGGAACCATCTTAAGTTCACCCATGAACTTCTTAATCCAAACAATTTCCTTTGCGGCATCCAATGCAGCAATATACTTAGATTTTAGTATGTAGAATTAGTGACTGTACTCTGCTTGGAACCATTCCAACTTACAGCTTCACTATTGTTAATAAAACTCAATTGCGATTTTTATCATCTTTGTCAGTTTGGAAGTATGCATCTGTGTACCATATACACCGAGATCATCTTCCATCCCTCCATAGATCATAACAATTCTTTAGTCCTTCTAAAGTACATTTAAGAATTTTTTCACAGCCATCCAGTGATTCTCACCGGTTGTCGGATTAATATCTACTCGTCATGCTCCAAGCATTTATATATATCCGGCTTAGTACTTATCATGGTATGATGGTTCCAATTGCCGAAGCAAATGGCACCCCATTCATTCTTCTCATGCTCATCATTTGTCTCAGGACATTTGAGTCTTTGCATAGAAAACTTCCATGTAACGTTAACAACCGTCCTCTCTTAGAATTTTCTTTGCGGAATCTTCTAATGACTTTGTCAATGTATGTACTTTGGCTTAAACCAATTAGCCTCCTTGATCTATCTCTATAGATCTTAATGCCAAGAACATATGTAGCTTCATCCATATTCTTCATTGCGAAACACTTTCTTAACAAAGTCTTTTCAGACTAACGTATAGGAATTTCGTTTCCAATGAGCAATATGTCATCCACATATTTTAAATAAGGAATAGCACTATGCTCCCACTAATCTTCTTGTATATACAAGGTTCATCAAGTCAAACTCTTTTGATTTATCAAAACGGAGATTCTAACTCCCACAAGTTTGCTTTAATCCATCCAATGGATTTCTGCAATTTTCATAATTTATCAGAATTTTCTTTGACTGTCAAAACCTTTAGGTTGTATCCAATACATCCTTAAGTGAGTTCCCGTTGAGGAACACTTGTTTTGACATCATTTTGTCAATTTTCATATTCCAAATATGAACATGTGACTACGAGAATTCTAGTAAATTTCTTTGCTATCCATGTAAAATTTTCTCCAAGAAAACTCATTCCTCTCCTTTGGTTTTTACACCTTAGGTTAGAATGATCAAGTTCCAAACTTGATTATTACACATGGGTTGCCTTTTAGATTTCATGACTCCAAGTCATTAATCTAAATATGTGGAGTTGACATTGCATCTTTGATAGATGGTAAATACTTCATTCCAAATGAACTTTGCCTCAACACTTTCTATTTCGAAATATCCAATATTTCTTGCAATAGATTGTGTCCTATCACATACGCAAGTTCTTGTATATCTTTTGAACGGACTTTTCACGACTCCTTGTGAAAACTTGTTCAACTTCCATCTTAGGTTAAAATATATATTTTCTAGGTCTCGAACCATTCGAGATACATTTTACTCCCACTGATTCTTTTAGAGATAAACCACTTATCTAGAAAAGTATCATCATAATCAACAAACCATTTGTTTCTTATGAGTAAAATTATTATCCTCAAGTTCTCTTAGGATATCCCATGAAAGTATATTTATTAGATTTAAATGTGAGTGTGTCCCAGACAACTCCTTTCCAAAAGGTCTCACCATCTTAAATCTTTATGAAAGACAAACCGAGTTTTCTTTCACCATTTAACCTCTTTTGATGGAACTCAAATTAGTGTAGTTATAGCGGTTTGTAATATATAACCCCAAAATGAATAATGGAAGATCACTTTGACTTTGTCATCCAACGAACCGTATCCAATAAGGTTCTTATCCTTCCACGCAGACATATCATTTGATATTCTTAGTGAAGTTAATTTGTGAAACCATTTCACAACTTTAATGATGACTGTCAAATTCTTGGTTTAATTATTCATCATCATGATCCAATCATAATTTTTGAATAGTTTTACCAAGTATAACCAAAATTTTCTTTTAGCATTTCTTCTTAATGCACCATACACATCGAAATGTATTAGGTCAATTAAGACATTAGCCTTTTTACCAATCATAGTAAAAGATGTCTTGATCCAAGTAAATAAGATTTGCATAAATCATGTGATTCCAAATCATATGACTTAAAACTCCGTCTCATGGAATTTTAGATATGCATTTCTCATTTATTTGATCAAAACAATAATGCATAAATTTTTTTAATTATTTATGTTATAGTCTTTATTACTTTGTTCATCAAGATTTAGGATATAAGATTTATTTATATGATAACACAATGAAGTAAATCATAATAAATAAAGCACTTTTCTTATTCCAAATAAGAAATTAATATCCTTCATTATCTTATAACAAAATAATGTTTTCTACTTCATCAGTAAAGTCACTTTACAAGTGTTCTACGAACAATGTTGCAACCATTGCATCATTACTGTTTGTAGATAAAACTTTACTATAAGTAGTCTTTCATCTTACTAATTATTCTGGTATCCAATACCCAATAATTAAATTTAGAAAGAATAATTTATAACATAAATATTCCGAGTGGTAGTCCCACTACCATTCCTTTTATTGATCACCCAGAATTTTGACTACAATTCTAAATGGTCAATCCAATTGCCATTTTACTAAATTGCATCTATTAGAGTTATTATTATAACCAAAATTATTTCCTTTAAGATTGACAACTCTTGTCTTACTTTTCTTTTGGCACTTGGCCTCTTTCCATCATGAACTATGAGCATTGGAGAACCATTCTCCAATATCTTCATCTTCGCAGTTTTTCAGCATGTTAATGCAATTCGAAGAAATTCTTATTCATTTTAAGCATGTTATAGTCCATCACAAAGTGATTATAACCCTTAGTCAATGAATTAAGAATAATATCCATGGCTAGCTCCAATCCAATTGGACTCCCAAGTTTCTCAAGATGCTCTTTGTAGCCATTATCTTAAGTATGTGAAGTTTCATTTATTGCCCTTCACTCATTTTGCAATGAGTGAATGCAACAATTGTTTTATACCTCTCTTGCTTAGATTGCTCTTTGATACATGTAACTCAACTCCACACCTATCTAATAGGCTTCTACAAGTTCTAAACTTTGTTGGAGTTTAAGAGCACATAATCGTGAGCATAAGACAACTCACATTCTTAGAATCATACTCATGATTCTTGTGATTGTCTACTCCGGCATTGGTTCTTTTAGGAATAGGCCCATCAAGAATGTACAACCCATCTTCTTGCCTTAGAACCATTCTTAGGCTCAGGATCCAATCCATGAAGTTTGTACCATTCTTTTGAAGCTTTATCCTTAACAAAGATTAATCGCAACGATTTTAGTTGTCATCTACAACTTATGCAAAATTTCCAAAATTTTACAAGTACCAATCTCATTAAAGAGGTAAATAATGTATTTTCCAAAAATACTCTCACTAAATTATATAACCTTCATATACATCCAATGTATAATATAATTTAAATGGGCTAAGATCCAACTTTAATTTAATTCTAAGTCCGCTATGGCGGATTACACAAATTCAAATTAATTAGGTAGACAACCCTGTCAATCATATCCCATATGACTCTTAGATCCTTTCATGAGACTCTTTTAAATTGGGCTAAGATCCAACTTTAATTTAATCTTGAGTCCACGGAGGCGGACCGCTCAAAATCAAATTAATTAGGTAGACAATTTCTTGTCAATCATATCCAATATGATTCTTAGTGATCCAATTTCAAAAGCATGTTTAATCTCATCTTTTGCCTAGGCCCAAAACTGTTTTGACGCCTTATTAAGTCCAACCATTTTAAACGCATGGTTGATGTGCCTCGCTAGGGCGTGCCCACATCATCCATCTTGCTCATACATAGATAAAGTCAATGTACGTCGCTAGGGCGAACCCACATTAAAATTACCCATGCACTAACAAGTGTCTTAATCATGGCATGGCAAGAGGACTTAAAACTTTCTTTGAAGGTTCATCACATATAGAATACAACATATTTATAAGCACACAAGATAAACATGTTACGCATCAAGTTTAGCCACTAAATTAATCTCCATTAATTTAAGCACAACATTTATGTGTCATTAGGTTCTCTATAATTATGAGGATGAGATTATTTAAACTTTGGTCATCATCTCCAAATCAAGACAACAAGAAGTGCGGCCGAACTAAGCCATTTGCAACCACAATTCCGCACTAATTCAACAAACCAAGAAAGTAGTCCATGTGGCCGAAACTAAGCAATAGATGGTCTCGATGAACGTAGGCCAATTGCATTCACAATTCCACATGGATCTCCAATCATTGAATCAAGAACTTTGTTTCTCAATTTTAGCAATTATGAACTCTTCATAATTCTAATTTCGTTTTATCTTTGAAACCTTGATTGCGATCAAGTTTGGGAAACACAATCTCGATGAACGTAGATTAGCCATCCAATCCTTGAACTAATCTTAGAATCACAAGACTAAAACAAATAGGAGATTCAAACCCAAGATCCACACCCAAAACCCAAACCCTACCCCCGCGCCAAACCCTAGGTCCGGCCGGGTCAAGGCTTGGGTCCGGTCGGACCCCTTGCGAAAAATCCAATTTTTTTAAAGTTCCAAAATTTATCTCAAAATTGTTTTTCCCGATTCAATTAGGATTTGGTGTTCTTGGTGATCCAATCACCATGATCATCAAAACCTTGAATAAACGATTTATTCTTGAATCCCTAGAATATCAAAACTTTGATTCAATCAAAAATTAATAATCCAAACAATTTTAAATCCACCATAATTTTAATTGCGATTGAACAGTGCGATTAAAGTTTATAAAACAATAAACCACATAAAACGCATAGACCACATAAACATCATAATCCCAATATTCAAATCATGCTAGGCACATAAACAATTTATATACACACAACATGATTATGTATTGAAATAATTAACATGAACGGGACTCTGATACCACTGTTGGGTTTCGTAGTAACATGCGCAGCGGAATTAAGCATTTAAAATTTATGAAACCCAAAGCCCATAGATCCATTCATATGATTAAGTCAAATACAACATAATGAATACTAGAATACTAACCCTTGATGCCTTTGATTTTGCAACCTTGAATTCGATGGAGGCTTGAAATCTTGATCACGAACAAAGCAAGAATCACGAACTATGAAGATGATAAGTTTCACCCTCTAGCGGTATCTACACCACGAACGAATATCAAGAACACTTGATCTTGGTTGCTAGACCAAATTATGAAACACGCTTTCACAATTGTAAGAACTATATGGGATTATGAATATTCTTGTTCTTCACTTTTGGGATCTTAGAACAAGAAAATAACCTCTCAAAACCTTATGGAGGCACTCACAACAATATGTCTAATGGCTGTAAAAAGGATCCTTAAATAGGTCCTAATCCTTAACCCTTAAGGACTTAGGAAACCTAAATCCCGTCACCAAATTAGGCAACAAGGAATTCTGGCCGACTTGACTGGCACGGTCGTGCCCTACAATCTGGCACGGTCGTGCCATCTAGTCCGCGCGAATTCCCCAGCCGCCCATTTTCGGCACGGTCGTGCTTGGTAATTTGGCACGGTCGTGCCAATCATGTCGACAGGTTTGCCTTGGTTTGGATTTATGGCACGACCGTGCCATTTTAAGGCGCACTACCGTGCCAGAGCCAAACACTGATATTTTTCCATAATTCCCATTTAGTCCTTTACGATTCGTTCTATTTGTGTGTGACCCTCTAGGATTACACTAAGTTGGCAATGGGTTCAAACATGAAACCATAATATATGATTAGGTTCTAGCAAACCGTCATACCTACCCAAATAATATAACTAGATACAAGTTCGCATTCCTTTTAGAACATGTCATAATCCCTTTGTCTCCGATGTCATTGAACACAAGTCATGGTCAACAAGTCAACTTGTATTGTTCAATACTTTCTCGATTCCGAATATGTTGATAATCCAAATGACATTGATCCAATCAATCCATTTGGGTTTGGCCAAACATTTCACCAACATCATTCCTTCGAGGGGCCCAAGCTTGACATCTCTCGGAAGAGGGACAAATCCATTTGGCTTATTATTCTTCCCTACGTGAATCCAATCATGCCAATCATACCCTTTATAACTACCGTGTTAAGGCAGCGTTTGAATATGTCAAACATAATGTTCATCAAGTGGAAGACTATAATAACTTCATGTCTAAGGATTCAAATGACATAACTAATATGAGATTTATATATGACATCGACCATGACATAAATCTCATACCGCGGGTCATGTCCAGTACCTTGTTCCAAACAAGTACCCATAAATCTAACATGATCATCCCATGATCATTTAGCCTTTATACTAGTGCTTAACAAGCTCTAAGGACGGAGATTATTATAGGCAAACACGAGCCATAATAATAATCTTATTATCTCTTTATCATTATGAATAAAATGATAACTTATACAATGTTTAACAAACGTGCCTAGGGCACCAACACCAACACTCGAAAGTCTGCCTGCTGGTTTAGAGGGACTCAAAAGTCTGCCTGCTGATTTAGAGGGACTCGAAAGTCTGCCTGCTGATGTGGAGGGACTCGAAAGTCTGTTTGTTGATTTAGAGGGACTCAAAAGTCTGTCTGCTGATCTGGAGGGACTCGAAAGTCTGCCTGTTTAAAGGGACTTGAAAGTCTGCCTACTGATTTGGAGGGACTCGAAAGTCTGCCTGCTGGTTTGGAGGGACTCGAAAGTCTGCCTGCTGGTTTGGAGGGACTCGAAAGTCTGCCTGCTGATTTAGAGGGACTCGGGAGTCTGCCTGCTGATGAGTGTGAATTTATTGAGTAGACTTTGCTGATGAGGTGGTGATTTCAGTGGTTCACTGCGGACTAAATTATTTTTTGAAGCTGCACTTGCAGTTGACTTTTGCAGGGTACGGGCACAGTTGGTGGCGGACCAAAAGAATGTTTTCCTTTTAGAGAGGAAAATGTCGAATTTGACTTTGACTTTTGTGAGAGAGAGAGAGAGACACACACAGCCTACTTTTAGTGGGAGTTTCTATCTTACTTTTATTCAGACGTGCCTTAAGGGCGGACCAAATTAATGTGTGCCCAACTGTGTTTCCAAGGGCGGAGCTGTCGTGAATTTGACGAAGAATGTAGATCCTGTTGATTTTTGGAGTGCCCGGACTTTGTTCCTGCGTGATTTCTCTTTTTGACAAGGGCTGGTTGAGGCATTTCTGAAACGGAAGGCGGGCGCCTCGGCTGGTGGCTTTGGGACGCGCGCGCTTTCCAAGTGGGTGGCGGGAGGCGCGCGCTTCTGGGAAGCGAATTTCGGGGCTTGACATTTGCTGCCCAAAATATCTCCAACAGATATAATATCAGCCTCTGTTCGAACACATTCTTCCAACAGCTCTTTTCTGCCATCTTTGGACATCTTTTCTTTGCTCAATTTTGCTTGTAATCCATATTTGCCATGGCCTTCAATTCTTTGGTTCTTGATGCCAAGGCTATTGGTGATTATTGGAAAGACTTGTCGACCTTCGTGTACTCTTTCAAGACTCATCCTAAGAAGGCTTTTGTGAAATATTTCGGGTTCCGAATTCTCTTCACACTTCGAACTTTGAAGCCGGACTGGGATTTGTTAAAGGCCGCTGCAGTCTTCTGGGATTGTGACAGTCACACCTTTAATTTTTCGGCCAATGAAATGGTGCCGACTGTTGATGACTTTGGTGCGATGCATGGCATGCAATTGACGGGTCAAATTGCTGTCCCCAAATACCATAGAGGTGTGATCGATTCTTGGTCCGATGTATTGAACCTCCCTGTCGGAGATGTGAAGAAGATGTTGCACGGCACCGCGGTTGACATAACTGAGTTGCTGATGTTCTTCGGTTTGCATTCGGAGGATACGGCGGTTCAGTCCTTTACGAAGAACGCCATGGCAGTTTACCTTTTCAGCGAGGTTCTGTTCGTGACACCCCTCGGGGCTGCGGATGCGCAGTTAGCTGAGATTATCTTGCAGGCAAAGGAGCAACAGTTTAGCATAATCCCTCTCATAGTGGGGGAAACCTTGCAGGGCTTGGATGAGTTGCATTGGACAGGTGTAATGAGACTGGAAAGCCCCTTACTTTTGACTGTATGGCTTCGAGATCATTTCAAGATTTGTTCTCCGGAGGGTGATCTGTCTCCTTTTGCTGTTCACAGGAGAAAGCTGTTGATCCGGGACTTGATTGAAGATGGTTGGAAGAAGTTCTTTGCATCTCGACTGTCGGTTGACATTGAGTGGTGCCCTCCCTCTTGGGGTCTCCGTCCTTTCGTGGAATGGACTCTGGGTTTCGAGCATGTGGTATTACCTGGCTTGAGAGATTCTTCATTTTACCAACCAGAGCGGGTTTTGAGGCAGTTCGGTCGCTAACAGATTATTCTTTTCCCGAGGAGTGGGGTGCTCCGTCCAGTTTCATATATGGGTCCGGACTTTTCAAGGGAACTTCAGTCAGCTTGGAGAGACGACTCCCATCGGTGGGATTCCGCCTCCATTCATCGGGGTATTATCTTTCTTCCCGAGAGTTATTTGGATTATTTGTTTGGTACTCTTTACCACGGCATCACTTGGGTAGACACTCTTCGTGCGGAGTTGCTAGGGAGAGACTTTGAGCCTAGCAGTGCTTTGAGGTATAAGGAAGCTGCTGCTGATTCGGACAATATTTTGGCTGACCCTTTCGATACTCATTTGGATAGTTTCTATGCTCGGAGGCGCTTTGCTGCGCAGAAGGTTTCGGTCTGCCTTAGTGTTCCTAGACCGCCAAAAAGGAACAGGATTGAGAGTCGTTCGGGTGGCCCTTCGAAGGCAAAGAAGAAATTAGATTTTTCCTAGTATCCCAAGATTGCAATTAATAGACCACTTATTTAGGATTTAATGTTTTAATGTCTTTTATTGCTCAATATATCCGTTGTAATGACAAGAATGATTTGAGAGATGAATAAAAATTGCATTTTGCTATGACATGATTGGGTAAAAATTTATGTTTTAGACCGCACCCGAAGGTTGCCTACGTTCCTCTCGTAGAGAGGCTCAGGTCTCCGTAGTTCAAACAAATGAAGACCATTTTTTTAATGGTCTTCATTTGTTAAGCATAGAACTTCTTGAGCTTGTCGAGGTTGACCTCCTTTGGTAATTGATCACCATCCAAGTCTACGAGTCGGACTGCACCGCCGCTTAATATCTTCTTGACCACGTAAGGACCGATGCATCGAGGTCCCCACTTCCCAAGGTGATTCATGGAATTGGGAGGATGTTGTCTTAGGACCAAGTCTCCCACTTTGATATTTCGAGGCTTCACCTTCTTGTTGACAGCCCTTGCCATTCTTTGTTGATAAGCCCTTGTGCGTTCAAACGCTCTTAACCTCTTTTCGCCGAGTAGGGCTAATTGTTCGTATCAACTTTGCATCCAATCAACCTCGTTGACTTGGTTCTCAAGTAAGACCCGTAGAGAAGGAACCTCGAGTTCGACTGGGAGTACGGCTTCAGAACCATAAACTAATGAGTATGGAGTTTCTCCCATTGTTGACCGTATTGACGTGCGGTAGCCCCACAATGCTAGTGGTAATTTCTCGGCCAATCCCTTCCTGTTGAAGCCATTTTCCGTATGATGACCTCGATTGTCTTGTTTGCTGCTTCGACCGCTCCATTGGCTTGGGGGCGGTACGGGGATGACTTGTGCTTGGAAATCTTGTAGTTAACCAAAAGTGCATCAATTTCTTTCTCAAAGTGAGAAACATTGTCGGAGATGATCTCATGAGGAATACCATATCGGCACATGATGTTGTTCTCCACGAATTCGGCCACTTTCTTGGCGTTGAGAACTCGGTAAGCTTGTGCCTCGACCCACTTCGTGAAGTAATCCATGGCTATTAGAATAAACGATTGTCCGTTGCTTCCCATAGGATGGACCTTGTCGATGATATCTATTCCCCAACAAGAGAACGGCCATGGTGTGGTCATGTTGTACAATTGTGAAGGTGGAGCATGTTGCAGATTAGCATGGAACTGGCAATTAGTGCATTTCTTGACTTTCTCAATGCAGTCTCTTTCCATGGTAGTCCAATAGTAGCCAATACGGAGTATCTTCTTGGCTAACATAATCCCATTTATGTGGGGCCCACACTAGCCCTCGTGGACTTCGTGCATCATTTCTTGAGATTCGGTCTCATTTGCACATAAGAGATTGATCCCTTGATGGTGTCTTTTGTAGACTCGGTTCCCAATCAACACATATCTGGCGGCTAGCTTTTGTAATGCTATTCGAGATTTCCCATTGTTTTTCTTGGGGAAAGTGCCATTGTTGAGAAGGTTCATGATGTCTGTGTACCACGGGGGGTTGTCTTGGACTTCATTGATCTCAATGTTCATGCAGTATGCCGGACTGGTCCTTCTTGAAATTTTGAAGGGTTTCACCATTTTTCCTTTGGGCATTTCAACTAATAAGGCTATGGTGGCTAAAGCATCGGCAAAGCGGTTCTTGTCCCTTGACAGATAATTGAACGTGATATCTTGGAACTGTTCGGCTAACTCCTCGAGGTGTTGGTCGGGTCTTGGATTCGCCATTTTCCCGATGTCTGATTGATAAGGAGCAGGGAGTCACCGAATACTTCTAGCTCTGTGACATTTCTTTCTAGCGCTGCTTCTAGCCCCGCTATGCATGCCTCATACTCGGCAATGTTGTTGGTAGCTTTGAATTTAAGACGGATTGCAATTGGAGTGTAGATGTCCTTTGGATCGACAAGCAACATTCATATCCCATAACCATGCTTATTGGCGACGCCATCGAAAAAAAGTTGCCACTTATTTTCCTCGGTTGTAGTGCAAACCAAGTGCTCGTCGGGAAACTGTAAGTCCTCCCCCTTCACTTCGTCACACGGAAATTCAGCAAGCTGATCACTGAACACTTTCCCCCTGATGGATTTGAGTGTGACGTAAGTGATATCATAGCCGGCGAGCATGAAGTACCACTTGGTTATCCTTGTCGACATGAAAGGTTTTTCGAAGATGTAGCGGAGCGGGTCCACTTTTGCTACTAGCTTGATTGGAAAGGCTTCCATGTAATGTTTGAGCTTTTGAGTGACCCAAACCAATGCTGCACATGACTTCTCCAAGACGGAGTAGTTCTTTTCGCCTCCTTGAAATCGGCGACTGACAAAATAAATGGCATTCTCCTTTGTGGAATCTCGTTGCTCTTGTGCTAGCATAGCCCCAAGGGCTTCATCATTCACTGTGAGATAGAGCAAGAGAGGCTTCTCCTCGTGAGGTGGAACCAAGACTGGAGGGCATGTTAAGTAATGCTTCACTTGGTCGAAAGCTTCTTGGCAAGCGTCGGTCCATTCTAGAGCCACATTCTTCTTGAGTAGCTTGAAGATTGGCTCACACATGGAAGTAAGTTGGTGCAAAAACCGACTGATGTACTGAAGTCTGCCCATGAAACCTTTGATTTCTTTCTGTGTCTTGGGAGGAGGCATGTCAATGATTGCCTTGATTTTGGAGGGATCTGCTTCAATTCCCCTTTCTGTGACCATGTACCCAAGAACTTTGCCTCGAATAACCCCGAAAGTGCACTTTGCGGGATTGAGCCTCATCTTGTGTTGCCGAAGTCTTTCAAAGAACTTGCGGAGGTCGATCAAGTGTTGACCGTCGGTTCCTTTTGAATGGATGATCATGTCGTCCACATAGACTTCAATTTCTTTATGGATCTGTAGGTACCCCGAGAAAACCCCAACTTGACTAGAGCGGTGAATTATCCTAGGATGTCTAATTGATTTTAAGAGTCGCCACCTATGTTTTAGAGGAACATAAGAAAACCTAAGAAAAGCCAATTTTATATACAAAACCAGAGATTCAGGAAAAGATGGGTTCGGGGGTTAGGTGACGGAGTGGGAAGTACTTAAACACCCACTCCGCCCCGCTTACGCGGGTCTTGCTACTTTTGGTGTTCTAATGCATGAGAAAGTCCTTCGATTTATTAATATACGAGTGCTAACAATTACAATGAAAAGAAAGGGGAAATTTACAAAGGAAAATAAAAGAGAATTATTTTATTTATTTAATGGTAAAGATTACATGTCAAACTATTCTAATAATTATGTTAAGAAAAGAATGGTAAATTAAAGTAGAGATTAAAATGTAGGGAGATAACCTTAACCAACTTTAATGTTGTAAAGTGGTCATTTGGTCATGTCCCAATTGATGGGGATTGCATACATTACCAAGACATGTGAAAATAAGAGAAGAAGAATAAAATACCTTAAGAAAGTGGGCTTCAAACTTAGACTTGAAAATGGTGTTGTTGTAAGGCAATTGTTGTAGAACAATTTGTGTAGAGTTTTGTTGTGTTAAACTCTTGTTGGGAGAACTCTTGTAAAGAGAATTCTTGGGGGAATTGTGTATAGTGTATTTGTGTAGAGATTTCAAGTCAAAAGAGAATGTCCTTTCCAAGGTAGAAGAAGGTGGTTTTTATAGGTAAAAAGGAGAGGGAAAGGTTGGAGGGAAAAGATAATCATCCATGTGAAATGGAATTCACCAATAAAATAAGATAAATAAAATAATAAATGAAAGAAATAAAAGAAAATCAAATAAAATAAAAAGGAAATATTTTGTTTTAAAGAAAGGGCTTAGAATGGGATTGGGAGTTATGAAATAAGGGGCGATGAATGTGGATGAAAAAGGGAGTGTTTGTGATCAAGAAAAGGGAGGGAAAATGATGCAATCCGTAACTGCCATAATGGGAAGCGCGCGAGTCCCGCTTTTGGGGTGAGAGGCGTACGCGTTCCGTTGACAGTGTCGGAGGCGCCCGCGGGTGAAAATAACAGAATGATAGAATGACTCTAAAAGTTAACTCTGTTACGCAGTTTAGTCCAAAACTAACGGAATCAGTTAGGAACTTAACGGAAGTAACAGAAATTATCAAAAACAAGTTAAATAAAAATACTATGTATGCAATAGGGGTGAGAGGTCCAAAGCGGGGTGTCTACAGGATCATGTCATGGAACAAATCTGTGACAGCCCTTTGATAAGTAGCCCCAGCGTTCCTCAACCCAAATAGCATGATTGTGTAGCAAAAGGTGCCCCACGGTGTTGTGAAGGCAGTCTTGTGTTGATCCTCCTCGGCCATGAGAATCTGATTATACCCAGCAAAGCCATCCACAAATGAGCGAACCTCATAGGCGGCAGTGGAATCGACGAGCATGTCGATGTTGGGCAGTGGAAAGTCATCCTTTGGAGAAGCTTTGTTCAAATCCCAGAAATCCAAACAAACACGGACCTTTCCGTTGGCCTTTCTGACTGTCACGACATTTGCAAGCCATGTTGGATACTCAATAACTTTGATGAAGCCCACACTAAGAAGCTTCTCTATCTCTTCTTTGACTTGTAAGGACCATTCTGGCTTGATCTTTCTAAGTTTCTGCTTTGTCGTCTTAGCATCGTCTCTGATCGGAATCCTATGCTCGGCGACCTTTCTGTCTAAACCCGGCATGTCTTTGTATGACCATGCAAATACATCCACAAACTCTTTGAGCAGTGCAGTAAATATGTCTTTCTCTTCCCCCTTGAAGAAGCTTCCGATCTTGGTTTCTTTCGGCTCTTCATCGGTACCCAGATTAACAATATGCAGTTCTTCGTCAGCCCCTGGACCATTTTTACCACGACTACGGACCTGTTGAGCAAGTTCATTTAAGTATGTTGTGTTTTCGTGGTCTATTTCATCATTGTTTGAATCGTTATTAACTAGTTCATTAAATTCATTATTAGTTAATTCATCATTCATGATGTTTGCAATCTCGGGGTACTCAGAAAGATCAATTTTTTCATTAACAAAGAAATGTAACACACGCTCGGCTATGGCCTCCATATCCTCTTGGGTGAAGGTATCGGAAACACTCTCGGACTCGAAAGTGAATGTGAACAGTCTTCCTTTGTAACCTTGCGCAGAATGCAACCCATCTTCTCGACCAAGAATTCCTCGGATACCACGGGTCCCTTTGTAGAATACCAGTTGTCGATTGGTTTTGAGCTTGGCTTGATCTCGCTGATGGTTTCCCTTCTCGCGTCGGTGTCGTAGATGGCATTGATCTGGCACTCGTCTATGATGGCCAATTCTTCGAACATGGAGGCTAAATCCGTCGATTCTTCCCCCACAGTAATCTCTGTCTCAGACTCTATGGTCACTTTCTTCCCCCACCATTCTCGGGTGACATGGGAGTTGGTTCCTCTTCGAATTTCTGAATCTCACAGTCGGCAAAGATTTGAAGACCGGGATTTCTGACGCCCTTGCTGTTAACGCATGGCTCGGGAAAAATTACGTACGGGACGTCTTCCCCCTGGTGGACAAAGTAGCCATTCAGTGTCTTGCGATAAGGCCTCAAATTGGGAATCTCATAATGACGGGCTTCCCTCCGAGCTCGGGCCTTTTCATTCTTGACGGCTTGTTCATATTTCAAGTCATCTTTGGAAGGCTCATATCCCAAACCGAACTTGTTCTTAACAAAAGGGACCTCAATAGGATGCATCCTTCCTTGTTGATATTTCCCTAGGCCTAAACCAGGGAAGTGCTTCATATTCCTCATCATGCGGAGGACTTTGCGATTGCCAAGGGTCCATGATCAGTTTTCTCCTTCCTTGTCAATGGCGTTGATTGAGACATCGGAGAAGGTAGAGTCGGCTAACCCATGTTGCACTTGATGAACGGGTTCCCCTTTTCTGTGGATAGTGACGTTTTCTGCCATGAAGGTTACTATTTCATCTCTATTTCTGAACTTGACACATTGATGGAGAGTTGAAGGGACGGCGTTGGAACTGTGTATCCATGGTCGGCCCAAGAGCAAGTTGAACGAAGAAGGTACATCGAGCAATTGAAACGGGACAGACATAACCATGCTCCCAAACTCAATGTCTATTTCCACCATACCCATGACTATTCGGGGAGTGCTGTCATAACCTCGGATTACTTGAGTAGAGGGCTTTAAATCTGAACTCTTAAGCCCCAGTATGCCCATGATTCTGCCGGGCATTAGGTTGAGTGCGGAACTACCATCAACCAAGACTCTCGATATAGGTCTCCCCCTTGCTCTCACTTTGAGATAGATGGCCTCATTGTGATTGGGTCCAAATGGTGGAAGGTCCATGTCGGCAAAAGTGATGACATTGCCAAAGTGAATATGACCTATCATTGCAGTAAGGTCTTCGGGAGTTGTATCGGGAGAGATTGATGTGTCGTCGAGATTGCTGATGACAAGATCTCGGTGTTTCTTTGAGGATGCAATGAGGTCCTAAATGGAGATGTTGGCTTGAGTTTTCTTGAGTTGAACCAGTAAAGGGTCTTCGGGAGTGTCGCGAGTTTGCGATCCTTGAGAAGAGGTGCTTGGTGCAGAAGTGGTGGGGTTGTTTGCTATGACTCGTCCGGATCGAGTTAGCATGTTGACGTTCCCATTTTGCTTCCTTTTCCTATTCTCTAAGACCTCCCTCATTACCTCATCGTAAGTCACAACGTAGCAAGAATTATCAATTGCATTCATAACATTAGAGCCGTTATTCACAATGGGGATTGAATAAGTGGTCTCCTCAAACTCTCCTAGCTCTATTACATTGACATCGTCACCACTAGGCACTATGAACTCTTTCTTGTCTATGAGATCTTGGATGACATTGCGGAGGACAAAGCATTCCTAGGTGGTGTGGCCACTATGTTGGTGGTAGTCACAATGCTTGTGGTGGGCATGGTTGGGACGTATCGTCTTGGGTTTGTACCCTTGGATAGGAGTAACTTGCCCTTTGGCTTTGAGAGCTTCAAAGGTCTCGGTGAAAGTCATGCCTTGGAGAGGAATGTAGACACGATTATCTTAGAATTTATTGCCTTGTGGAGGAAGAACCCTTTTGTAATTCCCCTTGTCGGCAGTGACGGCAATAACCGAAGCCTCTTTGTTTGAGCTAGAGGCGGCCTTGTATCGGAAGCTAGGAGCACTTTTCTTGATCTCTTTGAGCAAATCATCCATTCGGACCCCCGCCTCATACATTTGAGATAAATCCGCATAGCAAGCCCCACTTAGGTGGGTGCGGAGATCAATCTTTAGACACTTTAGGAAGATGTCCATTTGCTCTTTGGTGTTGTGCCTCTTGAAAATCTCGGCAAGCTTGTCATTCCACCTCCTTGTAAAATCAATAAGGACTCATTGTACCTTTGGGTGGTGTTCTCAAGCTCCTTCTTGGTCGGGCGATGAGTGGTGTTGCCTTGATATTGACTCTTGAAGGCAAGCATAGCGGCGTCCCAATCAAGACGGACTGTGAGCGGGAGAGTTGCATACCAATCTTTTGCCACCCCCTCGAGAGTAAGAGGGAAGCATTGTGCCATGACTTTAGGAGAGACCTTCTTTGGAACCATAGCCCATATGTAAGTCTCGATGTGTGCCATGGGGCAAGAGTTGCCCTTGAATTTGTTGATGTCGGGCATCTTGAACTTGTCGGGGAGAGTGGCCATGGTGCTCATGAGAATGGAGGACTGATAAAGGCTCGTGTCGGGACTTTTCCCCAAGTTGAGGCCATTGAAACGTTGATCTATGTAGGCCATAATTGAATCAACCATCTTGTGCTCATTGTTCTCGGTGCTCGGTTCCCCCACTTTCTTGGTACGGGCACTAACATACGGGCTTTGAAACAAACCCTTAGTCCACTCGGACTCTTCATCGTTCTCTTTGTCTTTACTACTCGAAAGCTTGGTGAGCTTAGCTTTCATTTGGTCCATCTCGCCTCGTGGGCCTCCCTTTGATTGTCAAGATGGGATTGCTAAAGATCATCCTTGTTTTGGGACTCTTTGTTAAGAGTGGAGACTTGCTCTTGGAGCACTTGGACTATAGCTGAGCGTTGTTCAATAGACATGGTGTTGCTGTTGCCGGTCATGGTTGTTGATGGAGCTGTTGGAGTAATCACTTCACGAACTAACCGATTCACTGAATCCCGGTAGACACGGTAAGTACCAATTGAACCTATATTGCAGAAGAGGCCCTTGTCAGTCTTGAGTAACACTTTCGGTCCATGAAGAGGCTTAGAACACACAGTGGGCACACGACTCGAAACCACATAAAGAAAAGACTCTTTTTCTTTATAATAAGTCGGAGGGACGGAGTCCCTTTTGAGTTTCTAAGAAAATAATGGAATCGTCATACTAGTATATAGACCTTCTCGTGGTCCCATATACTCATCGGATTCCATCACGCTTGTGAATCCTACACATGTCGGGATTAAACTAAATTAATGTAGTAAAGCATACATGGGGGGACGGATTTTATATTTTCGCCAGTAATAACCACTTGGCATGTATGTTTTGAAGACATTAGTTTAGGGAAATTTCGGCACATGAAAACCGACTTAGTCACGGAGTGTTAGATCCTAACTAGATTTTTGTTGGCTTGTGCTCGGCTAAAGGGAGGCTTAAGGTCACCCCCGGCATGTAGTCATGAACTACGCCACGGGCTGAGGTTTACCGCTTCGGAAGAGTCAAGGTCGGGTGGAGCTTGAAACTTCCTAGGAAGGGCCTCGACGGGTTTGGGGTTATGAACTTGTGCGACTCGATAGTGAGCAATTTATAAGAATTAGTGCACGTAGTGTGGGGTCCAACATGTGACAAAACATTTATTTTATTTTATTTTTTTATGAAAGAAAAGCAAATAAGCACATAAATTACAACTCTCGAATCACTCGTGTGACCGATAAAACAAAACACGAAAGCAAAACATTCCAAAGGTCCAAATCGGGCCTTGATGCAGGCAACTGTGCCCACACCCAATCATTCTGCTCTGTTCTGAAACTGTCCCTGTTCTGGAAAACCACCCAGAAGCGCGCGACTCTGGTATGTATTGCGGGAAGCGCGCACATGGCGCAGTGTCTATGGGAGGCGCCCGCTTCTGGGCAAACCTGCCAGACTGTCAGACTTTGGACTCAGGGGATTGCCCTGGTCCTGGATATACATTGTGACCCCTGCAGAAATGATTAGTGTAGAAGAAACAAGAAGAATATGAAGAACATTAAGAAGCGGGCGACTCTGGTACTTGGTGTGGGCCGCGCGCGCCTTAGGCCAGGAAGGCCAGAGGCGCACGCTTCCCCCATCAGGAACCAGAATGCCCAGAAAATATAGACTTTGATCAGAAACGCAAGTTTAACCCTCAAACGTCCCCAGCGGATTCGCCATTATAGATACCCCGGGAGGGTCCCACGGCTTGGCTAGAGCGCGCGGGTTGGTCCTAGGATGTCTATTTGTGTTTTAGAGTCGCCACCTACGTTTTAGAGGAACATAAGAAAAACCTAATGTGTATAGCCTAAGTTTGATTTGAAAACAGAGATTCTTGTTATGAGGTTCGGGGGTTAGGTTACGAGATGGGAAGTACTTAAACACCCATCTCGCCCAACTAATGTCGGTCTTGCTTGATTAAAGTCTACATAAATAATAAAATGTTCTTCCTATTCTTGACTATAATAAAAGGGGGTTTTTGGAATGTAGGGAGATAACTCCTTGACTAGCTTCAATGAGGTGAAGTAGTCTTTGGTGTCATGTCCCAAAATGTTTGGGTGATTGCACTTTTGATTAAAGTAGAAGAAAGAGAGGAGAGATAGAGTAGAAAGGAGAGAAAGGATTAGCCTTTACCTATACTTCAAGGAACTTCAAAGAGAGTTTCACGGAAAATGCCTTGCAAGTATATTTGTGTAGAGTTTTCTTAATGATCAAAAGTCCTCATTTTCAATGGTGAATTAGAGGGGTTTATGTTAGGATTCATTGTTAGTACACCCACCTTAATTTGATTGATCCATGCCATGTCTCTTTTTATGGACTTTAGGACCACATGTAATGAAGTTCTACTTCAATTTTTAGATAAGTCCATTTCTAGATTTTTGATTGTCTAGGCTGAGTATAGTTCGGTTGTATTACTAGCGGTTTAGTGCTTCAAGCCGTCATCTTGAGACCACCATCATGGAGCCCTTCAGTTTTCATCAAACTGCAGTTTGCATGTTTGATGAAACCGCACATCAAGATCATTCTTCAAACCGCCCCTATGCTTGGTGAAACCGCAGAGCAGTTATTGAAGAATTAAAGAGATGTCATTTATTCCTTAGACAAACATTCCCTTTTTGACCGTAAAAGGATATTTTTATGTCATGTCAAAATAACTCTAAGTTAACTTGGAGTTTCTGCAAGAAATGTCGGTTTGTCTATCAGTTTGAATTGTTTACCGTTAGTCCTTTCTGCAACAAAGGACAAATGTCAGGTAGTGGTGCAACAACTACCTAGGACTACAAGACAAAACCAAGGACGAAAATGACAGCTCAACCAATTGGAGTTCGACAGCACTGTACCCTTCAGATTTGATTCAAATATTTACCCAACGGTCACAAGGGTGCTCTGCCTATAAATAGCCTCCATTATTCAACAATGAAGGTTGCTGAGCTTCAAGAGATTCATTCCCAAGTATTCAAGTTTGCTTTGAAGATTTAAACCCAGATATTCATATCTTCAAACCATCTCCATTGCAAACCCAGTTCTTCATCAAAGCTTCAAGCCTAACAACCGTTCATACTTAGCCTTTACACCGAAAGAATTCCATTTGCTCAACCATCATTTAGATACTTAGAGCATTTGATTTCTTTTCACACACACACCCGATTTATATGATCACATAGATTATATACTTCGAAAACACCGGTTGTTATTATAGCTTAGGTTAGACTTATTGTTTAGAGTTTAGATTCATCTTGTAAAACCTCCTCTAAATTAATACAAGTCCTATAGCTATTAGAAAATCCTAGACTAACCATCTAGGTAGAGGACGTAGTTCATTTAAGAACGAACCTCTTCAATTTGTGAGTTTGATCTTTATTTTCTGTCTTGATTTTTATCTTTCTTGTTTGTGGTCTTGAACTTGTTTCCATATACGAAATAACTTGAAAGATGAATTGTGTTTTCCTTTAAACTTTAAGTTTAACTATTCTGTTGCATCATAGTGTTTTCTCAACCCGAGTCAAACCTCCCAACTTTTAACTAACATATTTGGCCAAACCGCAAACTCCGCTGTGCATTTTATCAGTTCGGTTCTTGTGCTTTGAACCGCAGTTGGTCAAATTGATAAGTACTCGGTTGATTTTAAGGGTATTTTCGAAAAAGTTTCGGACCGCTATTCAGCCCCCCCTCTAGCGGTTCTATACCCTTGTTGCCCTCTGGGACCAACAAGTGGTATCAGAGCATATCCACCAAACTTGTTTTTACAAGCTTAACCGCTTGGGTGCTGATCCAATGGCAAACACAAACACCCATATGATGCAAACATCCAATTCGAATCACTTACCGATTCTGGATGAAGATAGTTTTATCTTTTGGAAAGATAGGATGATGAAACACATGATTTCATGTGATCGTAGACTGTGGACCGCGGTTACTGATGGACCATATTTTCCTATGAAAGCTAATCCTCGTGCAGGAACCGCAGGAGAAGAAGCTGAAGTTAAGAAATTAGAAAGTGAATGGACTGATGCAGACCGCATCAATGTAGATTTTGATGGAAGAGCTATGTCCATGCTAGTGTCAGCTATTGACCTGAGGACTCATTCTAAGGTGCTTCACTGCAAAACCGCAAAGGCTACCTGGGATGCTATAGTTGACTTTCTGGAAGGAGATTCAGATACCAAGAAGAACCGCCTCTATCAACAGAGAAGACTCTTTGACTATTTTGTTAAAGATCCTAAGGAATCTCTTAGACAATGCTATGAGAGGTTTATTGATATTGTTAATGTCTGTTTTTCTCTTGGACATGTCTATTCTAATACAGATTTGAACATGAGATTCATGCAATCACTTGGTAGCAAATGGCTGATCAAAACTACTAACATTGAAGACAACAAGGACTTGGAAGCTCTTGATCTTCGACACTTGTATGCCATGCTGAAGGTTTTTGAATTTAAGCTTGAAGAGGTCCATGAAACCGAAAGCAGATTTAAGACCCTCTCTCTAGCTGCATTCAACAATACCTCATCTCCTGTCTACAATCCAGACCATCATCAAACTGCTCCTCACCTCCACTTGCAAACCGCTCCTCCTGACCAAAATGTTCCTAGATATAATCCTCAAACCGCACCTTCTGAATATTACCAACAGTCTCACCAATCCTATCCTCAATCACATCAACCATATCCTCAATCTTATCAGTCTTATCAGCAGTCTCATCAATCCTACACTCCTCCTCAAAGTTCTTATGCTCAGAGTGTAGGATCACAATCCTCAAGTTCTACTCAAGTTGATTTTGATGAAATGGATGATGAAGAATTTGCTTTGTATGTGAAGAAATACACCAAGTTCAGGAAAAATAATAGATCTCAATTTCCATCCAAAGGCCCAGCAAAGTTTGTCCCTCCAACCAGATTCAACAAAACTACAGATCCCAAGACAAGGGATGACTTGGTTTGTTATAACTGCAGACAGCCAGGTCACTTTGCGTCAAGTTGTCCCAAACCGCGCTATGAAGCCGCGCCAGCAAAGAAACCATTCAACAAGAAGTTCGTGAAAAGAAGAGGAATGGTAGCTGACCAAGGAGATCAACCGCTGACATGGATGGGTTCAGACTCAGATGAAAGTGATGATGAAGAAACTGCTAATCTCTGTCTCATGGGATTTGAAGAAAGAATTGAAATTGACGAAAGTCTTCCACTGCCAAAACAACAAATGAAGTCAGTTTCACCTAAGACTCCTGAGGCTAGATCAAGCAGAGCTCCTACAACACCAAACCACACTCCCGAGGTTCAAGCAGACCAAAGTCATGATGACCAGGTACTAGAACGTGCAAATATTATATGTCAACAACACACTGTACTTAAAAAGGCATATAAACTAATGGCTGCGGAACTTGAAGAATCCCAACGTGTATGTAAATCCCACAAGGAGGAAATTGAAAACCTCAAGCTCCAAATTGCTGGGATATCTACTATTGTGGATAAAAACCGCTATCTGAAGGACAGAACCGAGGTACTTCTCACCCAAATCCATGATCTTACCGTACAAAGGGATGACCTCCAAAAAGTGACCGATGTATGGACTAAGTCTGGTGTCACCGTGGAACAAATCCTAAATTCACAAATTCCTACTTCGGATAAAAGTGGATTGGGGTTTAAAACCGATGATGGGTGTAAGTGTCCTTGTCTCTGTGCCGAAGGTGGTGTGAAACCTACTGAACAAACCAAAGAAATTCCTAAGGTTAATAATGCTGGTAAAAAGGGCTCAAAAAAAGAAATTAAAAGGCAAAATTATTTCTTTGAGTACCCTAAAAACCAGACTAGGAGAGATTCAAAGTGGAAAGAGAAATCCATAGCGGCTGAGGCAACCAAGGAAGTATTGAGTGATGAAACCGCTCCTAGTCGGTTTAAGGAAATTCCAATCATTTTCCCTAAAGCCGCACCTAAGAGGAAGGTTGGGCTCAAGAAGGTAATCTTTGTTAAAGCCAAAACCGCTGACCCAGTAAAACATGAGAAACCGAAGGTCAGTAAAGGGTTTGTAAAACCGCAACCAAAACCTGGATTTATTCATTGTGCTATTTGTGCTGATTTTGGTCATAGTGCTGGTCATTGTCTTTTAAGATTCACATCCAATGCCAAGGGACGTAAAAATCCTAAGGTCAAACAGGTGTGGGTCCCAAAAAGCTGCTAACCCTAGGACCCAAGGAATAAGGGGGACCAAAACCTTTCATGTTTATTTTTCAAATTTCATGTTTTATGGCTGGAACCGCTAAGAAGAAGAAGGATCTCTGGTATTTGGATAGTGGATGCTCACGACACATGACTGGAGATTCCGAACTACTCTGCAGTTTCATCCAAATGAAAGGTCCCCCAGTAGTGTTTGGTAACAACAAGAAAGGAGAAACAGTAGGATATGGAGCAATCAAACGAGGAAAGGTGACTATTGAAAATGTGTCACTAGTAGAAGGACTCAAGCACAACCTTCTCTCCATATCTCAGTTTTGTGACAAAGGAATGAACTGCATCTTCACATCAACTAGCTGTTATATCAAAGATGCTTCCTCTGGAGTCACTCTACTGACTGGCAACAGAACAGGTGATGTTTATATGATAGATTTAAGCAATATTGTCTCTATTGCTGACCTCTGTTTTGTAGCCAAAAATATAAGTGAAAGCAGCTGGTTATGGCATAAGCGGCTCAGCCACTTGAACTTCAAGTATCTAGCAAAACTGCATAGGGATGGTCTAGTAAAAGGACTACCCAAAGTGGCTGACCATCATGATGAAAAGTGTAAAGCATGCCAGCTTGGAAAGCAGCCCAAACAGTCATTTCCTAGTAAAACCGCACCTTCAACGAACCGCTGTTTGAAACTGCTGCACATGGATTTATTTGGACCTGTCCCAACCGCCAGTATAGGAGGAAACCGCTATACACTTGTGGTGGTTGATGATTATTCAAGATATACTTGGGTGGAAATGATGGCCTCTAAAGATGTACTTATGGCATCGTAACCGCTCTCTTTAGACAGCTCCAAACTCAGAAATTGGATGACATTGTTGCCGTGCGTTCAAGATAATGGAACCGAATTTACAAACAATGGTGTTGCCCAATATTGTGATGATCATGGAATTGATCATAACTTCTCTGCCGCTGGGGTTCCACAACAGAATGGAGTTGTAGAAAGAAAGAACAGGACTTTGATTGAAGCCGGGAAGACCATGATTGCAGAAGCAAAGCTTCCCAAATACTTCTGGGCCGAAGCCGTCAACACCACATGTTTCACCCAGAACCGCTCCCTAATCATCAAAGTTCACAACAAGACTCCTTATGAATTGTGGAGAGGCAGATCACCCAACATTGCCTTCTTCAAGATATTTGGATGCAAGTGCTACATCTTGTACAATGGCAAAGAGCATCGAGGTAAATTTGATGCTAAGGCCGATGAAGGTATTTTTGTTGGTTATTAAAAACACTCCAAAGCTTTTCGTCGTTTCAATAAGACATCTTTAAAAATTGTAGAGTCAGTCCATGTTACATTTGATGAACATAATCTTCTTGAGCCACATATGGCTCCAAATGTTGCTGATGATTTTAGTGGTTTTGAGACAGGTACATCTTACCATAATCATGCAACCGCAAATGACCAACCTACTCAAACCGCTCCATCAGGTTCTCCAGCCGCTCCAAATCAAACCGAAGGTGTTGCTATAGAACCGCATTCTTCTGATCCCATTCAAACCGTTGATCCAGTTCCAAACATCACCTTCAATGAAGATTTCAATGAATATCAAGAAGAGCCTCCTCTGGAAAATCTTCAAGAAATAGTGGTTCATGAAGACCTCCCTCCAGAAATCAATGAGAATAGAGACCATCCAACAACTAATGTTATAGGCCCTATCAGTTCTGGTGTTCAGACAAGAGGAAGCTTGACTCATAGAGATAACCACAGTTTGTTCTCAACTGCACTGTTATCTCAGATGGAACCGAAGAAGGTAGATGAAGCTCTAAGTGATCCAAGTTGGGTAGCTGCAATGCAAGAAGAGCTTAATCAGTTTGAAAGATGCAGAGTTTGGACTCTAGTTCCAAGGCCCAGAGATCACACTGTAATTGGAACAAAATGGGTATACAGAAATAAGATGGATGAAAATGGTACTATTACGAGAAACAAAGCAAGGTTGGTTGCTCAAGGTTATAGGCAAGAAGAAGGGATTGATTATGATGAAACCTTTGCCCCTGTAGCCAGACTTGAAGCCATTAGATTGTTCCTGGCCTATGCCTCCTTCAAGAAATTATAATTATATCAAATGGATGTGAAAAGTGCATTTCTGAATGGTGAACTACAAGAAGAAGTTTATGTAGCTCAACCGCCAGGATTTGAAGACAACAAATATCCAATCATGTCTTCAAGCTCAAGAAGGCCCTGTATGGACTCAAACAAGCTCCAAGAGCATGGTATGACACTCTATCTAAATTTCTTATTGAACAAGGCTTCTCTAGAGGTAAAATTGATACAACCCTATTTATTGCTAAACACAAAGGTCATTCATTATTAGTTCAAATATATGTTGATGATATTATTTTCGGTTCTACTAATGAGACTATGTGTGTCAAGTTTGAGAAGCTTATGAAAGGTAAATTTGAGATGAGTATGATGGGAGAGTTGACATTCTTTCTTGGACTCCAAATCAAGCAATGTCATGATGGAATTTTTATCAACCAAGCCAAATATACCAAAGATTTAATCAAGAAATTTGGGCTTGAAACCGCTAAGCCAGTTGATACCCCAATGCAAAAGGCCTGCAGTTTGGATCGAGGTAAGAAAGTTTATCAGACTCTCTACCGAGGTATGATTGGTTCTTTACTTTACTTAACTGCTAGTAGGCCAGATATCATGTTCAGTGTTTGTGTTTGTGCTAGATTTCAAGCTGACCCTAGAGAATATCATCTTATTGCTGTTAAACGAATTATTAGAGATTTATGTGGATCTGTTAACCTTGGACTTTGGTACTCCAAAGAATCTTCATTTGATCTATTAGGTTATTCAGATGCTGACTTTGCAGCATGTAAGATAAGCAGAAAGAGCACAAGTGGTACTTGTCAGTTCCTTGGAACCCGGCTTGTATCATGGTCCAGCAAGAAACAAGCATCGGTTTCAGTCTCAACCGCTGAAGCTGAATATATTGCGGCTGGAAGCTGTTGCTCTCAAATTCTCTGGATGAAACAGCAGTTGGAAGACTATGAAGTATTTGAGAAGAACTGCCCTATCTACTGTGATAGTACTGAGCAATATCAATCTCCAACAATCCAGTACAACACTCAAAAACCAAGCACATTGACATAAGATATCATTTCCTCAAAGATCATGTTAAAAAGAAGAACATTTTTCTAGCAAAGGTGGGAACCGACGATCAAATTGCAGATATTCTCACCAAACCGCTTGAAAATTCTAGGTTCTTTCATTTACGAGGAGAAATGGGTATGCTGGAACTTACTTAATATAATTCATGCCTATCTATTTTGGTTCTAATAATTTTTGTTAAGTATTTTGGCTCTATTAAGAAAATGCAAATAGCTTGCGGTTCAATCGACAAAACCGCAACAAAATGGTTCGGCTAAAGATTCCACTCAAACCGAAGAGTCAAGTAGAACAACTTCAGTTTTATCCAAACCGAATTGTCAAAGCAAGGTTTCGGTTTCTCTACTGAAACCGAAGATAGATCTGAAAGATATCAGTTTCATCAAAACCGATAATGAGGAAAAGGTAAGTCGGTTTACGCAAAACCGCTCAGGAATGAAATTGCATTTTAGTCCCTACTTTATGTCACTTCATTCTTTAATGACCTTTTTGTAATTATCTCTGCCGCATTGAATGCGAATCGACAGGTACACTGACGGTTGAGTTTCCTTCAGCCGTCATGCCCGCTCCACTACCCGAGGTGGTTAATTGAGTATAAAAGACAAACCATTTTTCAATTTATCTTTTTACCTTCTTACTCTTTTTAGCAAAAACCCTTTCTCTCTCTTCTGTACGCACTCCTCTCTCTCTCTCTGTTCTCACTCAAAATTTTCTTACTTAAACAAATTTTTTTTAATGGCACCAAAGAAATCAATTGATCTTGCTTCTTCTTCTACATCGTCCAAACCATCGAAGCCTGATATGGTATGAAATTCTGAACCCTAACTCAGTATATTTCATTTATCCGCCATTATTGAAGCTTAAAAGCTTGTTCATCTTCCTTTGATCATTTTATGCTTTTTCTTCAATTTCTTGGTTGGTTTGTGCTCGCATTTACTTAAATATACTGTTTGATTACTTTGTTTTAAGATTTGTGTTCAATTTTGAGCAAAATCAATTTTGGGGTCATTTGGTGTTCTTGCGAAATTTTGCAGATTCTGGGTTCATGTATTGTTATTTGTCTTAGTTTATTTAGAACTTTGTTAGAATCTGCCCTTTGTGATCATTTTGGTATAATTTTTCCATATTTTGGTTAAGATTTTGTTTTGCATATTCATACTCTGTTCTTCGTGTTCTTCATGCATTCAAACTCTTTTTCAAAATTTTCCCTCTTTGATTCGTTTTGCCTTCACTGTTCTTTCATTCTTTGTTTTTACATTTTTACCCTTACTCTCCTTGAACCGCATGTTTTCATTGTTAGGATTCCTTGTTATAGTTTGTAGGACTTAATCAAACCGCGGTTTGCTTAAGGATTCAAACTATCATTCTTTAAGCTATTTCTAACTTAGAAATTTTTTCAGGATCCCTCAAACTTTGTTCCCGGTTCTAGGATTCTTGAGGATGAAATTAAACAAGATGCAGTTGGAAGGAAGCTCCTCAAACTGCTGAATGACGCAAAGCTGCTACCTTTGTTTCTTATGGATGAACCGCAGTTCGTTACAATTATCTGTGCTGAATTCTTTGAGAATGGGATCTCCACAAAGGCTGCCTTACTAGATGTAAGAGGAGAACCGATAAGGGATCTGGAATCCGGAGAAATGAAATTTGAAGATGCTATCAAGTCCACCGTCTGTGGCAAAGAAGTGATCCTAACCACTTCCAAGATTGCAGTTCTAGCTGGTCTTGAGAACTCTGGAGTTATGGGGACAAAACCGGAACTTCTAAGCAATACTACAATGGAGCTGATTGGAGTTAATTCTTCTCCACCAAGAATTCCTCCAAAAAGGACTTTGGAGAGGTGATGGCTCATCTATGTGAATTGGTGGATTCTGGAGTCATGTGCAAGAATGGAAACCACAACAACTTTATAAGTGAACCGTATGCTTACTATGTGGCCATTCTTAAAGGGAAGAAACTGCACTGGCCCAAGGTTGTGATGAAGGAGATAATAAATGCGTTAAACCGCCTCCATGCTGCTAAAGCCGCTGGAAAATCCAAGGTCAGAACTCATTGCAGGTTGCTGACAAAGTTCTTGCATCAAGACACTGCCATTTTCAAGTTCTCTGCTGAAAACAAGGACTATTGGTTGGATCCAATTGAAAAATCTATCTTTGGATTATCTAAACTTGACGCCTTCAGAACCGCATTTGGATGGCGGTATGCTCAAACAGTTTGGAATGAGGACCCTCTCCCTGAAGCCGAACGTGGCCCATTTCCTGAGGCTCGGCTCAACAAATCTGGGAAACCGTATGCTGGTGCCATTGCTGATCAGGCCCATGCTACGATGCTAAGGAATGAAGGTCAAACTGCTACTTTAAACCGACTGGGGTTAAGTCAGTTAGCTCAGACCGCGGTACAGGCTGAGGGGGAGTCTGCGGTTGAGGGGGAGCCTACAGTTCGGTCTATACCTGCGGCTCGTCCCAAGGAAACCGCTGCTCCAAGGAAGAGAAAGGGAACTGCTCAAATCCCTTCGGTTATTACAAAAGCAAACCTATCCAAACCGCCTCCTAAACCCTTATCCAAACCGTCATCAAAACCTTCATCTTCTTCAACCTCTTTTCCCCCCCCCATCAGACTATCTCCTACACTTTCCAAACCTATCACTTCTAAACCCTCTATTCCCAAACCTCAAGTTAAACCCCTCTCTCCATTACATCAAAATGTGGAGAAATCAATCAACTTTGCTATGGATGCCGCCTCTCTTAAAGCCGCCAGGCTAAATCCATTCCTGAACTCATCCCTTCACCTCATCTTTTCCTTCCTATCTCCTCTCCTCCTAAACCTTTATCTTCTAAACCACCATCTGTTCAATTCTCTGAAGAACAGTTGATTGAAATTTTCAAAGCCTTCCCGAACCTCAAACCCTCCTCCCAAACCGATCCTGAGCAGACCGAAGTGTCAGAGGATGCGGTTCTAGTTGACCAAACCGCTGTATCTACCATTGTGGTTCAGCCTGAGCAAACCGATGAGTTTGAGGCTGTAGCATTGCCTGAGCAGACTGATATGTCTGAGGCACTTGGTGAACCTGAGCAAGATGATGAAGTTCTTGAGGTTCAACCGCCAAAGAAGAAGAGGAAGTTGGTGAAGAAAAGTGATTATGTAGAGCATTGGCAGTCAAGGCCACCAGGAGCTATAGACTTTAGTGAGGCTGACTATAAAAGGGATCATTCACCACTTGAAGGTGCATTTGCAAAAGAGCTAAGAGAAAGAGCTGAGATGAGGAAGGCAGGTATTGACCCAATGTTGGTTGAGGTCTCTCCTCCTTCACTTAAAAGAAAGCTGGATTTTGATTCACCAGAACATACTCCATCTTCATCCCCAGACTTACCATATGCTTTAGCGGTTCAACCTTCACCAGTTCTTTCATCTGCTCAACCTTCAGTTTCTACGTCGGTCCAGCCGATGGCTCAGTCTTCAGTTTCACCATCTGCTCCGCCATCGGTTTCATTCATTAAACCGAAGACAAAGAAACGAAAGAATGCTGCTGACTTAGCAAGATATCTGAAGCGGTTCAAGACTGAAACCTCTAGGAAAGAAGGGCTGGAGCCCATGCTCGTGCCGCCGCCAAAGCCGAAGACAGATTCTTGAAGGCTGGCCGCCCTAATCCTTATGCTATTTTTCCCAAGGATGAGATGGAAGCCGCAGTTGAGAAGATAATTCTTTCAGTTGCAGAACAATTGATGGGTGAGATTGCCTATCAGGTACTCATGGATCCCACTCTTGCCTCCCAATTCTTTCTATTCTTTAATTGTCTCTGCATTCCTAATCTCTATAGATTATTTCTTGTGCCTTCTCCTTCCATTTTTCTCTATGATGAATATATGAGATATGTTGCTCTTCCTTCTCCTCCTCCTCCTCCTCTTCTCCTCCTCAAACCGAAATCATTCCTTATTATTTTTTCCTTCCTTTTGATCCCATAGAACTTGAAACCGCCATTAAGGTTTCTATGGGTGAAACTTTAGAAGAGGCACACATTCTCTTGAAAGGTAAAGCCAAAATGCCTTCTTCATCCCATCAGTCTGATGATGCCATCCAAATTTCTGATGATGATACTTCTAGTGATGAGCACATTCCTGACTACACTCCTTCTGATGAACCGCCCTCTTCAATTCCTTCCTATCCAATTCTACCTCTTCATGCTTCAACCGCCGATTTAATAGATGCGGTTAGGAATATTCAAGTTCATCAGCAAACCGCCACTTCTCGGTTTGACACTCATCTCCTCACTTTACAATCTGATCTTGATGCCATTAAGGGGGAGAGAGTGAATGAGAGATTTGATGATAGGTCAAGACAACAACAGCTAGATGAGAGACTGAACTTAATCTTGGAAAATCAACTGGCTCTTCAAGATCTTGTCAGAACCAACAATGATCTTTGCAACTTAAAGTTTCAAGCCGTTGATGCATCACTACAATCTGTTGTTGAGAAACTTGACATTCTGGCTCAGCATGCACTTGATTCTTCAGAACTTATCCTGCATAGAACCGGGAAACTTGTCAAACAAGCCGCTGCAATTGAATTGAAGATTGGTGAACCGACTGAAGTTCGGCTTCATGCAGCTGACTTTGTTTTTGAAGCCTCCCGTGGATCCGGTTCTAGAAATGTTGATCAAACCGCCCCTGCTGTTGATGCTCAAGTTGCAGAAGAACAAGCTGCTCAAGACGCTCAAACCGTTCAGAACCAAACCGCAGATGATGCTGCCTGCTGCAAGGGGTTCTGTTGCAGATGAAGTAGACTAGATTTCTTTTCTTAGTCTTTCCTTTTGATGTCTCTTGTAATTCATACTCTTTAAGTTACTATCCTTATGATTGAATTATAATGAGAATGACTGCATAGCATTCTGTTTCCAAAACTTTGTTTATTCAAACTGCTTGTTTGTGAAACAATGCTTGTATTTCTTAAAACCTCATGCACTTCATTCATCATGAAAATATTTTTAAGTGCATTGTGTTTTAAACATTCAGTTTAAACATGCATTTTTGATCCTAAAAAATCATATCTTTTTATATGCATCTGAATGTAATTCTTTTCTATCTTCTCTTCATTTCCAGTGTTTTTGATAGATTAGAAATCTATGATCTAGCATAGTGTGTGCATTGACTTGGGACATGCAATTTCATGAAATTTATTTCGGACATGTTCTTACCAAGTGCAATGTTTTGCTATTATCATAGTGTGGTAATGGCATCAATCAAATAGGGGGAGATTGTTAGGATTCATTGTTAGTACACCCACCTTAATTTGATTGATCCATGCCATGTCTCTTTTTATGGACTTTAGGACCACATGTAATGAAGTTCTACTTCAATTTTTAGATAAGTCCATTTCTAGATTTTTGATTGTCTAGGCTGAGTATAGTTCGGTTGTATCACTAGCGGTTTAGTGCTTCAAGCCGTCATCTTGAGACCACCATCATGGAGCCCTTCAGTTTTCATCAAACTGCAGTTTGCATGTTTGATGAAACCGCACATCAAGATCATTCTTCAAACCGCCCCTATGCTTGGTGAAACCGCAGAGCAGTTATTGAAGAATTAAAGAGATGTCATTTATTCCTTAGACAAACATTCCCTTTTTGACCGTAAAAGGATATTGTTATGTCATGTCAAAATAACTCTAAGTTAACTTGGAGTTTCTGCAAGAAATGTCGGTTTGAATTGTTTACCGTTAGTCCTTTCTGCAACAAAGGAAAAATGTCAGGTAGTGGTGCAACAACTACCTAGGACTACAAGACAAAACCAAGGACGAAAATGACAGCTCAACCAATGGGAGTTCGACAGCACTGTACCCTTCAGATTTGATTCAAATCTTTACCCAACGGTCACAAGGGTGCTCTGCCTATAAATAGCCTCCATTATTCAACAATGAAGGTTGCTGAGCTTCAAGAGATTCATTCCCAAGTATTCAAGTTTGCTTTGAAGATTTAAACCCAGATATTCATATCTTCAAGCCATCTCCATTGCAAACCCAGTTCTTCATCAAAGCTTCAAGCCTAACAACCGTTCATACTTAGCCTTTACACCGAAAGAATTCCATTTGCTCAACCATCATTTAGATACTTAGAGCATTTGATTTCTTTTCACACACACACACCGATTTATATGATCACATAGATTATATACTTCGAAAACACCGGTTGTTATTATAGCTTAGGTTAGACTTATTGTTTAGAGTTTAGATCCATCTTGTAAAACCTCCTCTAAATTAATACAAGTCCTATAGCTATTAGAAAATCCTAGACTAACCATCTAGGTAGAGGACGTAGTTCATTTAAGAACGAACCTCTTCAATTTGTGAGTTTGATCTTTATTTTCTGTCTTGATTTTTATCTTTCTTGTTGTGGTCTTGAACTTGTTTCCATATACGAAATGACTTGAAAGATGAATTGTGTTTTCCTTTAAACTTTAAGTTTAACTATTCTGTTGCATCATAGTGTTTTCTCAACCCGAGTCAAACCTCCCAACTTTTAACTAACATATTTGGCCAAACCGCAAACTCCGCTGTGCATTTTATCAGTTCGGTTCTTGTGCTTTGAACCGCAGTTGGTCAAATTGATAAGTACTCGGTTGATTTTAAGGGTATTTTCGAAAAAGTTTCGGACCGCTATTCACCCCCCCCCTCTAGCGGTTCTATACCCTTGTTGCCCTCTGGGACCAACAGTTTATATAGGTAAAAGAGAAGTGTTTTTGGTGCCAAAACCAAGTCACAAAGATCAGTTTCCCGGGCAAATCCTATTAAAAGGAGCAAGGGAGGGATTCTTTGACAGAAATCTGTAACTGACACCCAGGTGCGCGCGCCTCCTGCCTTGGTGGCAGGATGCGCGCGGCTCTGGCCCCAAAGGGTGAATGCACGCGCCTTGGAGATGGAAAATTTGACAGAATGGACTAGAAAGTCAGCACTGTTATTCAGTTTGGTCCCTGAACTTAACGAGGTCAGTCAGGAACTTAACGGAAGTAACAAAAACTAACGAGAAACACTTAAAATAAGGAGACACACAAGATCAAATGTGCAATCGGGGTGAGCGGTCCAAGGCGGGGTGTCTACAGGTGGCGTTGAACGGCAAAAGGGATAAGGGGGGCCGGGAGAGAGGATGGTGGGGAGGGGGATGAGGAAGTGTGAGAAAGAGAGAGAGAGACGAATGGCTTGTGAGTTTTTTTTTTTTCTTTTTTGTTTTTTAATTTGCATATGCGTTCAATTACCTTTTTACCCACTTAATTTTTAGCGAAATGACATACTTTAAAATGTTACGTGCGTGACACAAGACATTTAAAAACCAAAGATTAATTATAAACCCACCCATATACATGAGGAGAGAGCAAATGTTAAACATGAGAAAATTCAAATCCCGTATTAAAGCACAAGACAAATAAAAACCAAAGCCAAGTAGTAATCACTAGTTTTCATTTTCATAAACAAGAGGAATTAAAGAAAGATAGAGGTGGCAGAAATCAGACATAGCAACACTGAACAACAGTGTCATTAGTTATATCCCGTGTACACAGATTCTGCAGTGCCCCCCCCCCCCCCCCCCCGCCACCCCCCACCCTTATTATAACATCTACTAATTCACTCCTACCTTCTAGCTCAACTTGTACTCTATTTTCTCACTCAATAAGACTTCTTCATTCAAAATCCAGACTTAGTTTTTTCTTGAGGGTAGTTTGATTAAAAAAAAAAAAAAAATTGGAGAAATGATGAGCAGTGGAGCAACAGCATCAAGGAGTAGTAGCAGATTTCCATTCACAGCAAATCAATGGCAAGAATTAGAACACCAAGCTCTTGTGTACAAGTACATGATCTCTGGCATGCCTATCCCACCTGAACTCCTCTTCACCATCAAAACAAGCTTGGATTCAAACCCTAATTCCAAGCTCCTCCTCCATCACCCTCCCCATTCCAGTAAGTACCCTCTTTCTCACGTGTATTCTCCCTCATTCTTGCATATCTTTGAGGGTAAAATAGTCATTTTCATATGCTCTCTATGTGATGTCCAAAACAGAGTACAACTTTGAATGAACAAGACAAACTGTTAAAATTGACATTGAAAATTAAAAATTTGTAGTAAAAATGATGTGGGTTTGTTTTGGTAAACAATTTTTTGTTTTTGTTTTTGAGCAGTGGGATGGAACTGTATCCAGATGGGATTTGGGAGGAAAATAGATCCAGAACCAGGGAGATGCAGAAGAACAGATGGCAAAAAATGGAGGTGTTCAAAAGAGGCTTACCCTGATTCAAAGTACTGTGAAAGACACATGCATAGAGGCCGCAACCGTTCAAGAAAGCCTGTGGAAGTCAACGGCAACAATTTGTCAAGTCAAACTTCTTCTTCTTCTTTACCTATTCCTCCTCCTACAGCCATACCCATTACCAAATCCCCAAATTACCCTTCATCCATGGCCTCTTCTGATCTCCATAACCATGTTTCTTATAATGGTAATGGTAACTCATTTCTTTATTCCCAATCACCTTCTTCCAGGAATATGGGGTTCCCTAATTTGTCATCTCAAGACCCTTTTATGTTGGATTCTGCCTCTTATTCCCATTCAGACAAAGATTACAGGTATGTTTTTTGTTGTCTAACATGTACTACTAGTATTTACTATTTGAATGTACATGTATACTAGAACATTGGTTATTACCATGATGCTAGAATGACATGCCTATGCCTATTTGTAGACTTACATGGTGATAAGAGAATAATGAACATGAACAAGATAATGAAAAGACTCATCCTTGTATATAGAATCATGTATCTTGACTCCAGAGATTATGAATGAAGTCTCATTTTAATGAAGGATAATTGTTTAAAGGGCATTTTGGGTATTTCATTTCCTCCCACCAATTGAGGCCATGGATTGAGAAATGAACTGAAAGAGGGAAGAACTGTTACACAGTATGATTGCACGCACCCCCAATCCTTAATCTAAAATCTTAAATTATGGAGATGAGTAGGTAACTTCATACTAAAACTCTTAATTTGTGTTTTTTTTTTGACTTTTCTTATGTTGACTTCTTGATTATAGAAACAACTATGGGAATGGGATGATGAAGGACGAGGTAGATGAACATCCATTCTTCTCAGAAACATCAAGGCCAACAACAAGGAATGTATCTGATTCATGGCACTTGGAGCCACTCACAATGGGGTCTTCCAAACAAAATGGCTACTCTTCTTCTTACTTGCAATCAAGACAACAACAAAAACAAGATGATCACCAGAATTACTATAATGACATTGGGTTGAAAATGGAGAGAGGAGATCAAGAAGATGAGCCTCAGAAAGTAATGCACCATTTCTTTGATGAATGGCCACATAAGAACAATGATTCCTCCACAACACAACTTTCAATTTCCATGCCCATCTCTTCTCACGACTTCTTTGTCACCCATAATGGTAAAATTAATTTCCTTTAAATTTTCACCATGCCATTTTCTTTTTCTTTTTCTTGAATTAGTAATAAATTTTCAGTTGCATTTGATTTGTTTTCTTGCAGATAAATGAGGGTTTTTCAGCAGGTGGGGTTATGAGTTTTAAGACTAAAAATTTTATGAGTTCTTGTTGTTTAGGTGGAAGTGGAAAGGCAGTGAAGTCAGTAAAAGGGCATAATATTATCAAGTCAGTGAAATTTGTTTTTCATGTTGAGGGTGGAAAATGTAATTTACATTTCTTGGCATATTATGTTTTTCATTAAGTTAGAAATATGGGATTTTGATGGTTGTAGACTTTGTAGTGTCTCTAGTATGATTTTCACAAGTAAGATAATGATGAACATGTTTTTGGCTTCTTCCTTGCTAAAATATTTGATTGTTAGTAAATCTTTTTGGGGCCACTTTTAACTCTGAACATTTGAGGAATCTCATGGGAGGCTATTTTGGCTTTTTTTGCTAATTTGTCAGTTTTATGCTGTGCTGTTTCTGCCCTAAATTTTGTAGCTGAAAATATCTTGTCCTCCTCATACTAGATTTTTGGTTGGGTTTCATTTACGGACCCGGAACCGCTCCACCGAGTTAGCTCCACCTCTTCACCCAACGACTCCGATCAAGGCCACATACACACACTCATCATCTGTGCGGCTCGGATGATTTCAATTTTTTGCGGGTCCCACCGAGCTCGGCTACATCTCAGCCGTTGGGTGTAAGCTAAAATGAGGTGGCTCCAATCTCCACCATTGGGTGGAGCTAACTGGTGGGTGGAGCGGTTCGAAATCCTTCATTTACTAACTTACCTTAGAGTGGTCATGGTTTAGCCAAACTACCATAACAATGAAACTGATTATTGTTTGGCTTGCTAGTACCTAGTAACTAAAGGTGATGAGAGGTAATATTGTGCGATCTAATTGTACAAAAGTTTAAAATCTATCAGCTAAATTTTTAGCAGGGCTAACTCTGTCATGGTCATGCCTTGCTTGAAGCAGGATTCTGGATTCGTTGAAACTAAGAAGTGACGGACACAAAGTAAATCGATGAAATAGAAAGTCTATGACCAAGCTATGTCTACCTTTGGACCATGCGACAAACATTAATCACAAGTTAATCATACTAATGTTCAATAAATTGAAATTAAAAAATCATCAAGTGATTTATCAATATGTAACAATTTTTATAAAATTTAATTTTGCTCCACTCATTTTGATGTTATGCAAGTGTATTTGGATGAAGTAGCCATCATTTCTGAGAACGGATTAGCGGAGATTGATCCCTCTCAATCTCCTTCACCTCAATAAGTACACTCTCTTGGAACTTTAGAGGCCTTGGCCAGCCTGCTACTACTTTGGAAGTTTCTCGTTTGGGCAAGTTGTATAACTGACTTTGTGTTTTTAAGCGAAACAAAAATGACACTCCTTTCCGTTTTCAAATTAGGTAACACCTGGCATTTTCTCTCTGGCTATGGTGTTGACCCGAAGGGACGTAGTTGTGGCATATGCCTCTTTTGGTCTAGCTCTTATTCTGTAAGTGTAATAGTGGCGACTAAACGCTTTATTATAACTCGTATTTCGGATTATTCAGGTTCTTGGTGGTGGGGAGTCTTCATTTATGGACAACCAAAGCAACACAAGAGGAAAAAAAATTCTGACAAGATATGACAAAAACCTTATCAGACTACAGAGGCCCTATTTCTATCATAGGGGATCTAAACCAACCCTTTCACCACATTGATAAAATTAGCAGTAGTGGGAACCCAGTAGTTGGATGGCAACACCTTAGATCGTTTATGGACAATAGTGATTGTATCGAAGTACCCAACAGAGGATGTCACTTCTTTTGGACAAATAGACACACTTTTGTTAGACTGGATAGATCTATCTGTAATATTGATTGGATTAACCTCTTCCCAAGAGCCTATACTTACACCCTACCAATTACCCACTCTGATCATAGCCCAATACTTTTCCACCAAAAAGAAATGAGGAAACAACCAATACGTATCAAATTCGAAAACTTCTGGCTACTTTTCAAAGAAAGTAAAGAAATACTTCATAAAGTTTGGACCCTTCCCCCCAACCACAACCAAAACCAAAATTCCCTACTTCATATTTTAGAAAAACAAAAAATTCTTCTCCGCCACTATAAAAACTGGTCCTGGGGTACTATTGGACACCTTCGAACCCAGATAGGAATCACCACTCAAACCATCACTTTACAACAATACAAACTCCACCAAAACCTCACCCCTCAAGAGTTTGACATCCAGAAAACAACTATTCACAAAGACCGACAGGATCTAGATCAACTTCTAGAAGCTTTGCATACTTACTGGTCACAAAGAGCTAAACTAAATTGGTACAATCTCGGAGACATAAATACTAGCTACTTTCACCGAATAGTATCGATCAAAGCAAAAAGCTCAGGCATTCACATAATCCAAAAGGAAGACAACTCTTGGACAGAAGATTCACAAGAAATTCAAGTTACTTTCACAAACTATTTCAAAGACCTTCTAGCCCCTCCAGCTGGAAATGCAAACTCCCAAGTGACCACTGATACTTCAAGTTACCTATCCCCCTTGCAACCAGATTTGGAGACAATATCCTTCATCAAATATCACCTCACAAATTGCCAAGATTTGGACCTCAACCAGGAATCCAGCCCATCAGAAGTGGAAACAACAGTCTTCCAACTTGGCACTCTTAAATCCCCTGGTCCAGATGACTACACAGCAGAATTTTACCAACAAAACTGGGTAACAGTCAAATCTGAGGTAACTCACGCTCTCCTAAATATACTCAACTCTGAATCTTCCCCTTCTTACTTGAATTCAACCCCCATAGATCTAATCCCTAAATTAGATAACCCTTCAAACCCAAGCCAATACCGTCCTATAAGCCTCTGCAATACTCTTTATAAAATTTTATCCAAAGTTATTGTAAACCGTCTCAAGCCCATTATCTCCTCTCTTATATCCCAAAACCAAAATTCTTTTATCCCTGGTCGCCTAATCTTTGACAACATCCTTATAGCTCATGAACTCTCTGAGAAAGTAAAAAAAGAGAAAAACCCCAATAAACCTCTTTCCTTAGCCAAATTGGACATTAGTAAAGCCTATGACAGACTTGACTGGCAATTCATCTCAAAAGTTCTTGAAAAATTGGGATTCTCTTCTAAATGGATCAACCTCATTCTCTCTTGCATTTCCTCAGTTTCGTACTCAATCCTCATTAATGGTAACATCACTCCTAGTTTCACCCCTACTAGAGGTCTTAGACAAGGCGATCCTCTTTCTCCTTACCTTTTTATTCTATGTGCGGAAGCCCTCTCAGCCACCCTTCAGCATCTAAATGAGTCGAAAATCATTAAAGGAATCCAAATGGGTAGAACTGCCACTCCCATCAATCACCTCCTTTTTGCAGACGATTGCCTTATATCTTTTGAACTTAGCCCTAAAGCCTGCTTTTTCTTAAAATGGACACTTGACTCCTTTAGTGCCCAAGCAGGAGAAAAAATAAATTTCTTAAAAAGTGACCTTTATTTCTCCCCCTCCTCCCTCCGGAACTTCGAGAACAAGCTCTTTCAATTCTGTCCATCCGAAACTCTGGAATAGATGGGAAATATCTGGGTCTAAAACAAACATTTTATGGTACCAAATCACAAATTTTTCAAGACATCATATCGAAAGTTCATTATAAACTTCAAGGGTGGCAAGGAAAATTCCTTTCTCTTGCGGGTACAGTCACTCTAATTAAACACGTTATCTCCTCTATTCCGGGCTTCGCCATGTTTTGTTTTAAGTTCCCAATTCTACAAATAAAAGAGTCCCATCGTATATTAAACAAATTCCTTTGGCTGGGTCTTGATAAATCGTCGGGTATTCACTTGATAGCTTGGAACAAAGTTTGTCTCCCCAAGAACTTAGGAGGTTTAGGTTTGCGCCATATGGGGTCCTTCAACCAAGCTTGCCTAGCCAAAACAGATTGGAATTTTTTTTTCACAACCTGATTCGCTTCTAAGCCTTACACTCAAAGCAAAATATCACCCCCGCTCTCCTTTTCTGGCTTCCCGGCCCACATCCAAAGCCTTCTGGGGCTGGAGGAGCATTTCATGGGGGAAAGACCTATCTTCTAATTTGGTCTGGTCTGTAAAAAGTGGAGATAAAATCAAAGCACTCTTAAACCCTTGGATCCCAAACCATTATACGCCCCTAGAATCATTAGCAGCTGGTCTTCCTAATCTCTTAGTAGCAGATTTATTTAACCCTGTAATAAAAATTTGGAGATTAAACCTTCTGAATAACCTGTTCCCCTAGCACATCGTAAATTCCATCCTCTCAATCCATATCCCCAAACATGGAGGTGAAGACAAGCTCTTTTGGCACCTAGAAAAAAATGGTTTATATTCTGTTAAATCCGGTTATTTCTTAGCCTTGACAGCTCACAAAGACACAGAATCCTTAATCAGCCTGAGAAATGCCTCAAATCATAGAAAAAGTTGGAAAACCCTCTGGAGACTTCCCCTTGAACCAAAAATAAAAAATTTCGTTTGGAGGGCGCTAAACCGGGCACTCCCAACTCAAAAAGCCTTAGTTTTCAGGAAATGCTCAAACCTCATTTTTTGCAATCGATGTGGTAGCCCAGAAGAATCTGAAACTCATCTATTCTTATCATGTACTCTAGCAAACCTAGTTTGGTCCCAAGCCTCAGTAAACCATCCAAACCCTAACCCAAACAACCTTTCACCGAACCTTTTTGAATGGTTCACCTCTTGGCTAGCCAAACCTGCTCCAACTTTCGATCTATGCCTAACCTTGTTAATTTTTTGGGAAATCTGGATTAACAGGAACAACAAAGTTTTCAACAATGCAGACCCAACCATACATGACACCATCCCAATTGCCGTCCAACACCTCCAAAAAAAATTAAAACAAGCCTCTCAACAAACCAATCCCCCAAACTTATTCGGCCCCTTCACCTCTCAAATACTGGCACACCAACCTCTAGTTATTTTCTGAGTCTTGATTCGTGGAATGGAAAGACTCTCAAGGAATATATCAACAAATGTATCCCAAGTAATCTCAAAGTTCTTATTTCGGATGGATCATGGAAACAAAATACAAGATGGGCAGATCTGGGTTGGGAACTTTGAGACCCTGTAACGGGAAGAATAACAACTGGCATCATCTCCTGCAAAGCATCTTCCAGTACTCAAACAGAAATGCTAGCAATCTGGAAAGGTCTTGAATGGGCAATCCAACAAAATTACCTTGATATTCTCATTCTGACAGACTCTACTCAAGCCAGAGACAACATCCAAGATCCAAGATGCACGGATTTTAACCTAGATTCTATCAAATCGGATATCCGTTTTCTTATGTCACAATGTAACAGGGCCCATGTTAGTAAAGTAGATAGAAATGTAATTCATCTAGCGCATGTTAATGCAAATTTGGTTAGAAAAATGTATCTGCACTTTATAGGTCCTGAGTCTATTTCTTTAATAAGATAAATAGCATAGTATGTTTCCAAAAAAAAAATCATATGTGTCGACCATAAAAAGTCAAGTGACACTATCTTTTCCGTTGGACGGGTAAGAGTATAACTATAGAAGTGTAACACTTGTATTGATGTTTAGCCAAACAACATCGAATTTAATCCTGACAATGAGTATCCATTAGGTGTAAGAGTAGCAAGAGGCAGTTGGGGAAGGGCCTTGAAGTTAAAAGTAAAAGCCAACTACTCCCAGGAGTTCCCTTACCCTGGACTAGATTCTCTTCACCCCCACCCACTCAGATACAGAGAAACCAGGATCTTTTATGATCAGTCTGTTTTTCTTTTTCTTTTTCTTTTTCTTTTTCATACTCATTAGTGCATTAACATTACACCGTCAAGAGTCACAGGAAATTGAGTACTTTCAACAGTAGCACAGGCCAGGGGGATATACTATGGTTATAATACTTTTCCTCCGTCTCAGAATAATCTTCCCATTTGTCATTTTATTGTACAAAAAAATTCTTCTTATGTCTACAATTTAGACTTAAAAGTTCATAATAAAAACATGATTATCTTTAAAAAAAAATTGATTAGTCAAATGGGATATTCATTTTGGGAGGAAGAAGTAGGATTTCGAATCGCTCCACCCAATGGCTCCGATTAGAGCCACCTCATTGGATTTTGTGTTCGACGAATGAGATGTGTCCGAGCTCGCTAGGACCCAAAAAAAATTGAAATCATCTTAGCCGCACAGATGATGAGCTCGCTTATGTGGCCTTGATCGAAGTCGATGAGTGAAAGGGTGGAGCTAAAATGGGTGGAGCGGTTTTGGGTCCGAAGAAGTATGCCTTTATCAACCTATCCACACAGCAATGGGCCAGATTCGTTCACCTTTTGAGCTTTCGCATTAGACCATCCACAGTGGTTTCAACGAAAAAAACCATTCAACACCCACTTTATCACTCCACATCAGCTTCTCTCTCTTCCAACCCATCCATTCAACACTCATTCACATAACACCCTACAATGGTTTGTTTAATCCTTCATTCAACACTTTTCTCACTCATCATCCTATACCCACTACTTAAAATTTATTTTTTATTTTTTATTTTTATGATTAGCGTTGAAATAGTTATTATTGAGATCCATTTTAAAAAAAATGGGTTTTTTTTTTTTCGTCGGAATACAATGAAACTTACGTCAATTTAAAGAGAATTTTTTTTTTAGGAATTTTGGTGTAAAAAAAAAAAAAAAAAAAACTCATTTTCTGTGAAGTACACGCGCCTCTTTGGCCCAATAGAGAGGCGCCACGTGGCAAAAACGGACCCATTTTTTCCCATTCACAGTGTGAATTTTTTTCACAAAAAAATTCACACTCAACCATTTAAACAACCATTGTAGCAATTCACACTCAAATTTTGTGTGAATTGAAATTCACACCCTTTTTTTCACACCATTGTAGATGGTCTTAGAGGTTAAGATTAATAGGGCTTACGTGGAACCCACATTTTATTCAATTAATCTCAACTACACAATTCAAAAAATGAATGATACTCCCTCCGTCCCGGTTTAAGGTTCTTAGTTTGACTATGCACGCTTATTAAGAAACTAAGGTAAAAACAATAGAAATGAGTCAGTCAAAAGTAGAGAGTGAAGGATATAATTGTCCAAAACACTATTTATAAATCAAGTGGGTGAAAGTGAGTTAGGCAAGTGGTGTTTTTTTTGTAATTAAAAGAACTTTTTGAGGGCAAGATTCTACAAAGCAATATTCATTTTTTTCCATTTATGAAATAAAGCAACTAAGAACCTTAAACTGAGACAAACCAAAAAGGAAAGTAAGAACTTTAAACTGGGACGGAGAGAGTACCGTTTTTTTGGATGCAACACTACTGTCCACTAAATAAAAGTAAAACCGTACCACAATTAGTGTGCTTGCAGAAGTGCAACCAGACAGACTCTGCAACTGTGTTTGCAGGTCCACTCCCTGTGTCAGTCTTCTATGTCAGGCTGTCAGAAGTGTCAGAAGGCTGTAAAGAGAGTTGGGTGGGGAGGTGTTCACTACTAAAAAACTGACTTTAGGGAACTACTCCTCCGTCCATCTTTAATCTACAAAATTTGTCATTTTAATTATTTTACTTTAATCTACAAAATCCCAAATAGGCAATATTTAATATTTTTAAAATAATGAGACTCACTTGTCATAATCACAACAACTATCCACTTACTATTCTCCACTTCACTTTTTCTCTCACACTCAACTATTTATACTCACAACACATCAACTTTTTCACTTTTTCCTTAAATAATGTGTCCAACCCAAAATTTACAAGTTAAAAGAGGGACAGAGGGAGTATATACTTTCCTATGTCCAGATTTAAGGTTCTTACGTTTTTTTTTTTTTAGTCTATATCAATTGGCAAAAACTTGGGTGAGACCGTCAACCTTGTGAGACGGATCCACCCATGAATCATGCCCAGCTGTCCTTCTTGCCCTCCCAGCATGCGACACGTGGCGCCTTAAAAAAAAACACTAGTAACTTTAAAATGCTATATCTTGAGATTTTAAATTCAAAAAAAAAATTAAAATACAGTTGTGTTCGTCTCAACGAAACGAACAAAACTAGATAGGTCATGATATATTTGATTTATTTTTTAAAAAAAAAAACATAATTTTTAACACACAAAAAAAACGGACTGCTCGTATCCTGAGATGTAACACTTTGTTCTGATAAAAGTAACAGTTCAGACTTACAAAAGTAACACTTTATTGTAAGATGTAACAGTAGTTTTGCAAAAAAAAAATGTGGTTAGAAAAAGTAATAATTGAAGTGCAACACAATGCATACACTCCCCTCCCCCCCCCCCCCCCACCGTCCCACTCGAATTAGGACAAATTTTCATTTTGGGTGTCTCATTCGAATTAGGACAACCAAAAAATGGAAATATTTTATTTAAAGGGACCCACATTCACACTCACAACTTTCCACTCATTATTCTCTACCACACTTTCTCTCTCTTACTTTATTTTTCATACTCACAACACCTACTCCACTAACACTTTTTCCTTAATCCCCGTGGCCAACCCAAAAATCCTAATTCGGGTGGGACGGAGGGAGTATGATTGTAATTTGCTATATAGATGAATGTAACAATTTTATAGAGTAAATGTTATTTTTTTTCTTTAAAACAAGAGTAAAAATGCATGTGTATAATCGCTTTTTGCATTTCAATTGAATGTAAAACCTAGAAAAATGTTACAATTGAGAAAATAAAATGTTACATTCATTTATTATCAAATGTAACACTAGTTTAGTTGTCAATCTCATGTTATCTTTAATCTATTTCACTAAAATTGTGGTACATTTATGAAGAAAAAAAAAGGTGTTACATATGAGAAAAAAATATTACATTTCTTTATAAAAAGTGTTACTTTTGCTGGTGAACAAAAAATGGCAGGGAAAAAAATGTTGGAGGGCAAAAAAAAAAAAAAAAAAAAAAAAAAAAAACTTGGCTCGCCTTGACTGTGAGCCGTCTCACGCCGTGAGACGGTCTCACACGAGTCCAGCCCATATCAATTTAAGGTTCTTACTTTACTTTATTACATAAAATGAAAATGGGGCTCACTTGCCATTCTCACAACAAAAAACTCTCTACCCACTTTCTCCCTCTTACTTTACTTTTCACACTCACAACATTTATTTTTTCTTAGTCCCCGTGCAAAATCAAAATAGAACCTTATAGTGGGACGGAGGGAGTATAATTCATATATTAAAATAAATAATTATAAAATGCTACATACATGATACACTTTGGTAAAATAATGTAATACAAAGTGTACTATTACACGTGGATCATCATTACGCCGGCATTATTATCAATTCAAACCCACTACGGGTCAATTCAAACCCAATACGGGTTAACTCAAGCCCATCATCAACTTGGGTCGGCTCTGATACCATATTAGAATTGGGTCCTCATCCCTTTAAAAGGCATTGTTAAAGAGTGAGGTTAACCAATCTATATAGATTATCAATTTTACTCTCCAAATTGATGTGGGATATATAAGGCTTCAACATGTAGCAAGAACTCTAAACAATGACCAAATGATAAAAACCTAAATAAAAAGTTTTTACCTGTAAATCCTTTAACTTATACTACTACTCAACTCAAAGCAAGCATTCCAATCCAAGTGATTAGTATGATAACATATAACACCAGATCATTCAATTTTGCCTTTTTATTTTAGCATCATTGGACCTAAATCAAATTATCATTGACTTCAGGGATTCGAAACAACGATTTTTGTTACGACTTTACACGCAATAATGACCAATAGTTGAAGAATTTTGGTGCACCAATGCCTTATTATATTTATACATATCGTACATATCTACATTTCAAGAAGAGACACTTATGGTCGATGCTAAATGACTAAACTTTTTTTTTTTTTTTGAAGTTGTGGTCGATGCTAAATGACTAAACTTTTTTTTGAAGTTGTAACTATATCATTCATTTTTCAAGGCAATTGCCATCGTTTACAATTTTCTATGGAATCTATTACAAATCTATGGCCCTGACTATTACAATCTGGTAGTCTTCTTGCCATAGACGTCCATGCGCCATCTGAATGATCACCTGCAGCCGCACAACTGACCCCTATGGGACATAGTAACACATAGACATGACCATTCACGGTTAACCGCCGGTTGACAAAACCGGTTTGGTCTAACCGTAACCTAACCGGCTAACCGTTCTACCCGGTTACGGTTTCCCGGTTTATCCGGTTGAACCGGTTACTTCTTCTTTTTTTTTTTTTTTTTTTTTTAACAGTGCTTTTAACGGGGTTTTTTGTTTGAAAAAAAAAAAAACTGCAGTTTTTTAACAGTGTTTTATTAAGCAAAAAACTAACTGAAACTATCAAAAACTAACTGAAACTGTCAAAAAACTAACTGAAACTGTCAAAAACTAACTGAAACTGTCAAAAAACTGACTGGAATTCTAAATAACACAATTTTTTTAGTAAAAAAAAAGGGACAGTACCCTTAAATTTTTTTAATTAAAATTACAATGAGGGGGACAACCAATCCTTGCCCTTTTATAATTTAAGGGAGGGAAAAAATGGAGCCTTACCTCAACTAAACTATTACAATGAAATAAAAATAAACATATTCTAAAAATTAAAATAAAAACTATCTAAATTCCGTCCCCTTCCGAACTTCCCGTAGAGTCTTCCAAGTCGTATTGATATTGTCGATCTACATTTACTAAATCCTCTTCATAAGGCATATCTTGCTCCCTCTTTTCCACTCTAACCCAATCACCAAGTAAGAGTTGATTTTCCAAATTTTCACAAGTTAGTTGGGAACGTCTTGCATCCAAAACATTTCCTCCCACACTAAATGCCGATTCGACCGCCACGGTTGAAACGGGAGAAGCCAAGACTTCTTTTGCAATTAAAAAGAGTATGGGATAAGTTTCTTGCCTTTGTGACCACCACCTCAAAATATCAAAAGTAGTTGGATTTGAAGTGGTTTGTATAACTTCATGTCTAGTAGAGAAATATGCTTCCAACTCGTACGGAATGCTAGATGTAGAAGAAGTAGAAGGAGATGTTCTAGCACGTTTTTGGGAATAAATTTCATTAACAAAACTATATGGATCGTTATTCTCCTCATATTGTGTACCAATACCAATATCTTCTTCATTAGGACTTGAGCCATATTGAGAAAGATTTCCATGAATTGCATTATACTCATTATAAAGAGTCACCAAATCTTGTTTTGTATTTTCAACAATAATCGCCGGGTTTTCGTAGAATCCGTCCCCATTGGGGTATAAATTTGCATAATAAAACGTTATTATGCGGACTAGATCTTTCAATTTAATACGGGGATCCAACATCTTTGCAAGCAAAAATAGAGACGGAATGTTATCAAAATATTTGACCCACTTTTGCCTCATGGAAGCAATGCTTTGGTTTAAAATGGTGCAATTTTGTAAATTTTTAAAACTTCGAACTATTGCAATACATTGATCAAGTACCAAAACGGAAGTTGGATAATAAACTCCCGACAAAGCCAAAGTAGCGGTATTGAAAATCTTTAATAATTGACATAAATTAGTGCAAGCGTTCCAATGATAAGCAAATAAAAGAATTTCATAGCCCATAGTAATAAAAAAATCCATGAGATGCTCTTTATACTCAAAACCATCAATTAACATTTTGTAGGTAGAATTCCACCTAGTCGGAACATCCATAGAAAAATATTTTTCGGGAAGACCCTTATTTAGTAAATATTTTATCTATTTTCTTGTAATTTTATTTTTTTTTTGCAATAAAATAAAGAGCATCTCTAATGGGTTTAACATATTGATCTAAAGCATCCAAACCATCTTTAACACATAAATTTATGATATGACATAAACATCTAATATGAAAATACTTACCCCCAAGTGACGGTTGACAAATGAGCATCAATTCCGGTATACTAGCGGTATTAGCACTAGCATTGTCGAATGAAATATAAAATATTTTTTGCAAAAGACCATATTTTACCAAAATGGCGTGCAACTTTCTACAAATATTTTCCGCGGAATGAGGTGGTTCAAAACTATCATATGCAAGTAATCTTTTTTGTAAAGTCCACGAATTATCGATCCAATGGCATGTAACACCCAAAAACTATTTCTTTGCCAATGATCACTCCAACCATCGGCACAAATTGAAACTCTTTGATCTAATTTTGATAAAACATCAATTAAAAATGTTTATATTCCAAAACCACTTTTTTAATATCGCGTACGAGAGTCGTACGTGGTACTTTGGAGGCGGCCGGATTTAAAGAAAGTCTAATAAACCGTTCATAAAATTCATCATCCGCAAAGTTAAAAGCAAGCCCTTTAACACACACAAATTTGCACAATTCTTTCCTATAAACGACATTATTAAACTTAAATAAGACCGAAGACGTACCTTGGGTGTTCGGTTGAGCAAATTGTAATTGAGCTTGATCACTCTCAATCCCAACTTTTTCGGGATGTTTGCTATTGAGGTGGGTGTTCAATGATCCATGCCCTCCACCTTTCGTGAACGCGTAACTTTTGGTACAATAATTGCATTCCGCTCGAAAATGTACAAAGTCGTTGGGGTTAATTTGTACTTTTCGGAAATGGATCGTAAAAGTGTCGGATTCGGATTCTCGTGGTTGACGTTGCCCCCGACCACCTCTTCCCACGCCCGGAGCTCGGCCTCGGCCGGCCCTACCACTTTGAGAAACATTTTCTTCAACATTTTGCTCACTTTCCTCAAAATGTGACTCAAATTGTGGGTTAAGTGAGGAAGAATCAACATGTTCCTTGCCGCTCCTTCGAGATGAGGCCATTTGTTAAAAAACTAACTGAAACTGTTTCGAAACTGACTGAAAATCGCTAAAAACTGACTGAAAATGATGAAAAACACAGATTTTGTCAAAAAAAAAAAAACTAACTGAAACCGTCAAAAAACTAACTGAAACTATAAAAAAACTGACTGGAATTCGAAAAAACTAACTGGAAAATGTTGTGAAAGTGAAACTGACTGGAAATCACTAAAAACTGACTGAAACTGATGAAAAACACAGATTTTGTTAAAAAAAAACTAACTGAAACTGTCAAAAAACTAACTAAAACTGTCCAAAAAAAAGACTGGAATTCAAAAAACTAACTGGAAAATGTTTTGAATGGTTAAAAAACTAACTGGAATTTTTGAAATAAATTACAAAAGTTATTTCGTTAGAAAACTAACTGGAAATTGTTAGAATACTGTCTGAAATTCTGTAAACTAACTGAAAATATGAGAGATTGTGAGACTTTGGAATTAGTAGAAAGAGAGAGTAGAGAGAAGGTGTGGAACTAAAATGCTAGGAGGGAGAGGGTATTTATATCTTTGCAATGTTTGACAATTTTTTTTTCATTTTTGGTCGCCCAGTTAAGTGAACTAACGGCTAGTTTGAAAACTAGCCATTTTTGGACAGTGTCAGACCTGGGGAAGTGTGGGGGGCCCAGGTGTAAAAGCTGATAAATAGCCGTTAGGCGGTTAAACCGCCGGTTTATATGTCCGGTTGAACCGGCGGTTGGTTCACGGTTACAAACCGGTTATTAACCGGCGGTTCACCGGTTTTGGAAAATTCTAACCTTAATCGGACCGGCTAACCGACGGTTCACGGTTGAGCCGGTCGCCGCCCGTTACAAACCGGCGGTTAGCCGGTTTCCGGTTTTTTATGGTCACGTCTAGTAACACAAGTTCTCCACAAACTCCCCGGAGGGAGGCGAACCTGGGACCTCCACTATGTGGAGGCCACTTGTTATTGGGGATGGGGGGAGGGGGATTCGAGCCTGAGACCTCCCGAAGGAGATCTCAAGCTCTATGCCACTCGGCCAAGGAGACTTCGGCAAATGACTAAACTTATATCCATGAATCACTCCTCTTTTCCTTTTAACTTTTACTTTCAGATGGATCTTTGCCCTTTTACAGTTCCTTTGTATGCTGGATGATATTTCCAAGTCCAGACGACATTTCATCTTAACCGATCCCAAATCATATTTATTCAGACTAAAGCTTTGTGGTTGTACCCTACCCTTGACTCCATTACATGATACCAATTATAAATACTATCAATATCAACGGAAAAAGAGGGACTAACTTTCTGGGACAGAGGGATAATTAGATTTCAAATCCAGGTCACTTAGCACTTTTCTAACTATACACTCCCTCCGTCCCAGAATAAATATCATAGTTGTTGACAAGTCAATGTTTTTAAGCTTTTAATTATGTTTCTTTAATTACCCTAGTTTATTCATATGGGTAGAGTGACATCTCCTATGGTAATGCAATGCATGTGCCTATTAGAATGGGTAGTATAGGAAGATCACCAAACTTTATACCTTATTTTTAGTATGACGACATTTATTTTGTGACAAACGAAAATGAAAAGTAGGACATTTATTCCGTGACATAGGAATACCAAAACGATGCAAGGAACATCTTTCTTGGGGAGTTTATTGCAAAAGTGACATGTGTACTTTGTGCAATATATCAATTTGACTCGCGTACTTTGGAAACATCAAATGTGGGTTGCGTACTTAATGTTTTGAAAATTTTGATACCATTTTTTTAACACCCGTTAAAAACATAACGGGACATTCAATATAAGGAGTAAAAGTGTAAATAATAAAACTTGAAGTGCTAAAATAAAAAATACCATCTAAACCTCTCTCTTAAATTTCCAGTCACTTCCATAACTTCCGGTAATCTCCATAAATTCCGGCCACCTCCATATTTTCCGGCTATTCACCTCTAATTTCCGGCCAAGTTCATCTTTTCTTTGAGCACAGTAAATTGATATATTGCACAAACATCAAAACCAATTTCAGAAACAATATAACAAACAAACCTAAATCCTTCAATAAAAATTAACCACAAACAATTTCAGAAACAATCAACGAAACAAAACCACGACTCGACCACTCAAACATCATTTCGTAAAATTCAAATCAAAAATACAAACACCTAGACCGACGGAGAAAAAGAAAAAGAAACCTTCTTTACGTTTCTCTCTCCCATCTCCGCAAATCTTCAGACGATTTCTTGATTCATCCAAAATCAAAATGGCAGATCCCGAGGAATCAAACCCACTTTTGCCCAGGCAAGAACAAATCGATGAGAAAAAGAAACCAAATCCCGCTCCTCCGACGGCTCCACCACCACCGCTAGCTGCCCCGCCGGTCAAACAGTCGTTTCCGGCCGATACCCACGTCGCTGCCTCCTGCGGATGGACGGCTGATGGGTTGCCGGTACCGATGGCGCCTACTCGCGCTCATTGGGATTCCTGCCTCTACGCTTGTCTTGGCTGGAACGATGAGTTCTGCAGCAGCGACCTTGAAGTTTGTCTACTAGGAACAATGGCCCCATGTTTCTGAAATTGGTTATTTTAGCACTTCAAGTTTTATTATTGTCACTTTTACTCCTTATATTGAATGTCCCGTTATGTTTTTAACGGGTGTTAAAAAAGAGGTATCAAAATTTTCAAAATATTAAGTACGCAACCCACATTTGATGTTTCCAAAGTACGCGAGTCAAATTGATATATTGAACAAAGTACGCATGTCACTTTTGCAATAAACTCCTTTCTTGGGTGTATTACCACAAACCCATGCACATCTTCGGTATGATCTTTGTTCAAGCTAAATAAACAGCTTGTGATATCTGAATGATGTTCAAAGCTATTTTTAGAATCATAATCTCTCTACTCATCAAATCTATCAGCCTATGCATCTGGATGTGAGAAATCATTCTCTGACAACTTCACATACTACTTCTAATAACACTAATGTACAAAAACTTCTTAAACAATCTACATCTCAATAGTGCAACAAAAGTTCTCTACAAAATCACAAATACATAACAAAATCTTGTCATTTATTAAGTTACAATATACTCCCTCCGTCCCAAAATGATCTTCGCGTTTGACAATTCAAACTTTTTAAAGATATGAACACTTATTTTGCTAGCCATGTTTTGTTTATGCACTTTTAAGCCTAAATTGTAGAAAGGTGAAGAACTTTTTGGGACAACGAGAAATGGCAAATGAGAAGATCATTCTGGGACGGAGGGAGTACTTAAAAAGAATTTCAATTTTAAAAACACTGATATTTACAGTTGAATAGAAACTAACTTATCAGCCATTTTCAGCTTGGGTGCCACTGTCTTTTAAAGAACAACTCTTTTCAGACATTGAATTATGGTGTGCTCAACATACCTCTATTCTTCATCACTTTCATGCATCTGGCCAGAATTCTCTATCATCAGACAGGATTCAGCAAATGTTTCTAACACTAAAACCTAGCTAACATAGACGATCCATAGGATCATTACAACATAAAAAACGTACCCATATGTGAAATGTTCTGAAGCTTCACCGAAAAACATAACCTCTTCTTGTTCTAAAACATGCTAATAATTTAAGAAACAGTTGCTGTTGAAGTTCCACATGAATTCTCTTTCACTTGGAAACTCTAACCAAGTTTTTACCAGTGGGAGTGTGGGACAGATCCAACGCGCATCTTAGTCATTACAACCTAGCTGTTAATAAAAATTGCACAAGACCACAATAATAATATGTATGTATATGTATTTATGTGTGTGTGTACAGACAGAGAGAGAGAGAGAGAGAGAGACATTGATGTGTCCTCAGCATCAGGATCTTCAAGCCCAGCTGATGCTAGGAGATCCTGCGGATTGTCTTCAACTTGATCATTTATTTGATTGTCAGGTTCCCTATAGTCCATGTTGTCTTCATTTTCGGACTCTTCCTGATCTTGCATGTCCGGTTATGCTCAAAGTTCCTTCGTACTAACGTACAAAAAACAACGACATATATTCCGGGACAGAGGGAGTAACATTTACCACTACCACTGAAACAGAAAGAAACGGTAGGCAGAAATATCGTGTGATGCTTGGACTGGGTTACAAGTGTCTCACACGGGTACGGATCAGAATGTCGCATCCTCCAAAATTTTAAGATTTTACACCAATGTAGTGACTGGGTTACAATTGTCTATGTCAGTGCAGAAATTTGGTGTTATCACCAGTGCTGCCGACAGTGTTACCCCAGACGGGTTTTATAATAGTTCATCATTTCTTCACAAAATTATTGAATATTAAAGTTTAATATTTGCTGCAAGTTTATTGATAATTGTAGGTCCAAAGAATCATTCAAGGTTGATCAAAATGATGGAGCTACAAACAAGGGGTTAGTTGAAGAATTATGCATAAATGCGTAACTCTTGAAGAAGAGGAAAACGTGGCTGAAGACCCATTCAAACTTGACTTGCTGAGCATGAAGAGTACAAGGGCTGGAAGCATAAACGCACAAGGAGGTGATGCACGGCACATGTGGAAAATGAGGTGGTTCCTACAAAGTAGGAATCATTATCTACTTGGTGCACAAGAATAGGAAATAACACTCCAACAACTCCAAGACTGATTTCGTGCATGTTTGAGTAGCCACCACGTTTTTGGAGGCTATATAAAGGGTTGTGGAGTTCAAGAAAAATACACCAGAGAGATTTATGAAAAAACCCATAGCCATAGACCAAGTGCTAATGATGTCACAACACCCGACTCATCATCACAATCTAGTTTCTTTAGGAAAAAATTTGTTGAAGGCTACATTGGTCTAGCCTTTTGATTGTGATGGGGGTGTTGTTTCTTTATTGGTGGTTATTGTATCTAGCACATTTTTGTACTCTTTATTTTCTTTAGAAGATAGGAGTTGTTTAGACTTTGTACTTAAATCATACATATTTAGTGGAGGTCTTTTTTGGCCATGAGGCTACCACAAGTTATATATTTATATAATCCTCTGCGTTAATTCTTTCAATCTTTTAAAGCTGAGATTTTATGTGTTGTGTCAAGTGTTGCCCTGCACGCAGGACAACACTGTTATATTCGAGAGTTTCTATAGTCTTGACACTTTCGGTTGGTATTTTTAACTTGATAAAAACTAATACCTTTGTATGGTTTATTTTTCCACAGCAAACTCTTTTTTAAAGTGTTTTGAAGTGTTTAAGATTGTGGGACTGTCTTTTAAAGAACAACTCTTTTCAGACATTGAATTATGGTGTGCTCAACATACCTCTATTCTCCATCACTTTCATGCATCTCGCCAGAATTCTCTCTCATCGGACAGGGTTCAGAAAATGTTTCTAAAACTAAAACCCAGCTAACATAGACGATCCATAGGATCATTAGAACATAAAAAACGTATCCATATGTGAAATGTTCTGAAGCTTCACCGAAAAACCTTTAATAACCTCTTCTTGTTCTAAAACATGCTAATAATTTAAGAAACAGTTGCTGTTGAAATTCCACATGAAATCTTTCACTAATAAACACTAACCCAGTTTTTTACCAGTGCAGAGTGGGACAGATCCAACGTGCATCTTAGTCATTACAACCTAGGTGTTAATAAAAGTTGCACAAGACCACAATAATAATATGTAGATGTATGTATGTGTGTATGCACACAGAGAGAGAGAGAGAGCAAAAGAGAGATTGCTGTGTGTTCAGCATCAGAATCTTCAAGCCCAGCTGCTGCTAGGAGATCAGGCGGATTGTCTTCAACTTGATCATTTATTTGGTTGTCAGGTTCCCAATAGTCCATGTTGTCTTCATCTTGGGATTTTTCTTGATCTTGACATATTCTGGGAAAGAGGGAGTAACGTTTACCACTACCACTGAAACAGAAAGAAACGGTAGGCAGAAATATCCTGTGATGCTTGGACTGGGTTACAAGTGTCTGACACGGGTACGGATCAGAATGTCGCATCCTCAAAAATTTAAGATTTTACACCAATGTAGTGACTGGGTTACAATTGTCTGACACCGAAAAATGTTATCAGTTAGGGTCAGGGAAAATTCTAAGTGATAACATTTTCCCCCTGCGGACATTGTGAGCACAATCGCATGGAAACGGAAGGACAACTGCAGTTCGGGCGAGTTTGACTCTTGAGGTCAAACTCGCGCGCCCTTGGTGAAGAAGGCCAAAGGCGCACGGTTTTGACCATTCTGAGACCAAACCACACCCAAAAAATCAAGAACACACAAAATTAAATGCAAGTTTAATCCTCTAATGTGCCGAGCAGAGTCGCCACTGTTGACGCCCAGGAAAAACCACGGCTTGGTTTTAGGTGATGGAGTTTCCTACGATGTCTAATTGATTTTAGAGTCACCACCTATGCTTTTAAAAGAACATAAGAAAACCTAATTCTAACTCATTTTTAAGGGAAATCAGAAATTCAGGAGAGAAGGGTTCAGGGGTTAGATTACGAAACGGGAAGGTGTTAGGCACGAGCCCCGCCCGGCTTATGCTAACAATTATATTTAGAAGGGGGAATTAAGGGGGGGATTTGGGATGGTGGGAGACCTTGGTTAACTTCAATGTGTGAAGCAAACTTTTAGGTCATGTCCCATTAACGAGGATTGCATACATTTTAAAAGATTAAAACAAAAGATAAGAAAGAGAGGGAAGATAAAAGAAAGATGAAGGGTAAGAGAAAGAGATGGTAATACCTAGCTTGAGAAAGGAGAACCTTCCGAGCCTTAGTATCTTTTGTGGGGAAATTTAGTGGAGAGTGCTTGTTTGCCTATAGCTTTGGTGTCTAAAGAGTTGGCCTTTTCAACGGAGCCCAAAGGGTCCTTTTATAGGGGAGAATTGAGGATAAAGGGTCAACAATTGATCTCCCTCGGATTGGCATTGATTGTGAGGGGGTTACAAATCAAAAATGGAGGGAATCAGTGACTGAGGCCAGAAAGGCGCGCGCCTCTCGCATATAGGGTGGAAGGCGCACGAGGCCAAAAAAGGGGGATAGGCTGCGCTCGCATTTGAAAAAGACAAAAGGAGAAAAATGACCTCAAAAGTTAAATCTATTACCCAGTTTAGTCACATAACTAATGGAATCAGTTAGGAACTAAACAGAAGTAACAAAAATCAACAAAATAATTAAAGTAAAAGACTATGTATGTAATCGGGGGGTAAGAGGTCCAAGTCGGGGTGTCTACAGTTATATATTTAGTTTGATGGTCACATGCAGAAACATAACATTAGTTTAAAGAATCATTATAAACAACAACAAAGCCTTAGTCCCAAAATAATTTGGGGTCGGCTAACATGAATCCTCATATGTCATTGTGATAAATTTCATCCCGCGTGAACTTCTATTGCGTTTTCCATGATTAATTAAGTTTGAAACATTAAGTTATATTTTCTAATTTACCCACACGAATTAGAAAGGGAGTATAGCTTGATGGTTTTACAATATTGTTAGAGTGAATCTATTTGAATTAAAACTTTAGCTCACATGCAAGTTTTATGTCATAAGATTCATGATACACCTTGTTTTCATTAATTAGCTTCAATTACAGTAATGTGAGCAAACTTGTTTAATTGATGCATCGATTCAACCTATTAGCTTCTTTGATATGAAAGTAATGTGAGCAAACTTGTTTAATTGATGCATCGATTCAACCTATTAGCTTCTTTGATATGAAATGTGATATTTCTGAGCTCAATGAGAACTATAAGGTTTGGAGGGATAGAGTTCTCCGATTGGGATGGGTGAACATTGATTATGCTATTAGGAAAGATGAACCCCTTGCTATAACTTAAAGCATCCCTCCTGATGAAGTTGATATTGGATGAAGATTGGGAGCGATCCAATCGTCTCTTAGTTGCTTTCATAAAGACTAATATATTTGTTAGGATTAGGGGTTCCATCGAGCAGTACGACAAAGTTCATCCATTGTTGAAAGCAATAGAAAACGAGTTTAGGTTATGACTTCATGGAAGGCTTTAGCTGGCACCTTGATAATGAAGTTCTTATCCATAAAGTTAATTGGAATCAAAGGTGTGCGTGAACATATCATATTCATGAGAGACATAGTGGCTCAGCTAAAAACTGTAGAATTTGCGATGTCAGAATCTTTCCCAATTCACTTTATTCTGTGCACACTACCCTCCTCACTGGTCCCTTTAAAATCGCTTACAATACACATAGAGACAAATGGTCTATCAATGAGTTGATGACTGTGTGTTCAGAATGAATGAAAGCTTGTTATGGAGGAGGGTGAAAAAGTGAACTTGATGACTGCACCGGAAAAGAAAAAGGCATACCATGCTAAGGAGAAGAGAATTGACAAAATTCCGCCCCAAAAAGACATTAAGAAAGAGGGGAAATGCTTCTTTTCCAAGAAGGAAGGGCAGAAAAAGATGAATTGCTCTAAGTACATGAGTTGACTAGAAGAAACGTACTCAACTTTCTTTTGTTTGTTATGAATCCAATATGGTTGAAGTTAATCATAACACATGGTGGATTGATTCTAGTTCTACAATCTATTTTACCAATTCCTTGGAGGGCTTGCAACACCTGCGTAAGCCGATGTGAAGTGAGGAAAGCATCTACTCTCGGAACAAGATGCCTTCACATATGGAGGCAACGAGGACATGCAGAGTAGTGTTTTTATTTTGAATTTGAAAAAGACTTTTTACATTCCTAATTTCCCTAGGAATTTGATTTTTGTTTCTACTAGACTTGTATCGGATGGTTACTCCTTTAGTTTTTCAAACTCGGGTTTTAGTTTATCAAATAAAACTAGTATTATTGGGTATGGTTTTATGTCTGGTAATATTTTTCGTTTAAATTTACAATATGATGACTACTACACTATGCATGTTCATGATAATGTTGGTACTAAGCGTTGTGTTTAAATGAAGAATCCTCTTACTTATAATTGGGACACATCTCCATTAGTAGAATAAAAAGAAAAGGTTGGTTAATAATAAGGTAATTAGTGCTCTTGATTTTTCCGGTTTTGAAACTTGTTTATATAATTATAGGTTGCATTATAGTAAAGCAAACCAACAAGCCAAAGAAAGGGCTAAGAGGAGCTCTGAAATATTGGAAATAATTCATACAGATATTTGTAGTCTCGATATAGATGCATATTGTAAGTACTTCACCACTTTTATTGATGATTACTCACGATACATGTATCTCGACTTACTTAACAATAAAGACGAAGCACTAGATGCATTCTAGGTCTTCAAAACTGAGGTAGAGAAACAATGCGGAAAGTAAATAAAGCAGGTGAGATCTGATAGAGGGGGAGGGTATTATGGTGGATACACAGAGAATGGACAAGCACCTGAACCATTTGCAATGTTTCTTCAAGGGCATGGGATTGTTACTCAACACACTATGTTTGGTTGTGCAGACCAGAATGGTATGGGTGGAAAGAAGAAACCGGGCATGCTGAGAAGTATGAGGATATCACAAAACTCCATCATTTGTTGTGAACTGAAGCTCTAAAGATGGTTGCGCATATACTAAACCGAGTTCGAACTAAGGTTGGCTCTAAGACACCTTTTGAGTTATTCAACGTTGGAAACCAAGTTTAAGTCATATAGTTGTTTGGGGATGCCCGTCTGAAGTAAGAGTCTACAACCCACAAGAAAAGAAGCTAGACCCAAAGACAATTAGTGGGTATTTAGTCATAATATAGAGGATTCTTCATTCATAACACAACGCTTAGTACCAACATTATCATGAAAGTGTAGTATTCTTCATTTTGTAATTTTAGATGGAAAAAATATTATTAATCATAGTACCATACCCAATAACACAAGTTTTATTGATAAACTAAAACCCGAGTTTGAAATATTAAAGGAGTAACCATCAGCCTAGAAACAAAAATAAAAAACCTAGCGAAATTAGGAATGTAAAAAGTATTATTATCCAAATTCAAAATAAAACTAGTACGTAATACTAATTTGCATGTCTTGATTGCCTCCACATGTGAGGGCATCATGTTTTCAACGTAGATGATTTCCTCACTTCGGACCGAGGAATTGGCGGCATGGATTGTAGAACCAGAATAAATCCAGCATGCGTTATGATTAACTTAAACCATATTGGATTCATAACAAACAAAAAAAACATTGAGTAAATTTGTTGTCTAGCCAACTCATGTACTTAGAACAATTCATCTTTTTGTGCCCTTTCTTCTTGCAAAAGCAACATTTCCCATTTTTCTTAATGACTTTCTAGAGAGGAATCTCCTTAGGATGGTATGGCTTTTTCTTTCCCGGTGGAGTAACCAAGTTCACTTTTTCACCCTTCTCCATAGCAAGCCTTCCCTATTCCTGAATACACGTCGTCATCAACTCATTGATAGACCATTTATCTTTATGCGTGTTGTAAGAGATCTTAAAGGGACCATATACTGTGGAGGTAGAGTGCACATAATAAAGTGAACTAGGAAAGATTTTGACATCTCAAACTTCTAGAGTTTCCAGCTAAGCCGCTATGTCCCTCATGCACGTGATATGTTCACGCAAACCTTTAAATCCATATAACTTTATGGATGAGATTTCCTTATAAGGGTATTGACTAAAGCCTTGCCTGAAGTCATAAACTGATATTGCCTTCAGCAATTGACAAACTTCGTTATACTACTCGATAGAATCCCTAATCCCAACACATATGTTAGTCTTTATGAAACCAACTGAGAGACGATTGCATCGCTCCCACTTTTCATAAAGATCAACTACACCGGAATGATGTTTTCAGTTATAGACTTATGGCATGGGGTCATCTTTCCTAATGGCATAATCATGCCCATTCATCCCAATTGGAGAACTCCCTCCCTGGAAACCTTAGAGTTGTTCCCATTAAGCTCAGGAACATTATTTCGTATCAGAGAAGCTAACACGTTGAATCCCGGTATCAATTAAACAAGTTTGCTTACATTACTAAAATTGAAACTGATTAATGAAAACAAGTTGTACCATGAATCTAGTGACATAATTCTTGCATGTGAGCTAAAGTTTTAATTCAATTAAATTCACCCTAACAGTACAAAAAATCATTAATTTTTACTCCTTTTTCTAATCCAAGTGGGTATATTAGAAAATATAACTTAATGTTTCAACTTAATTAATCATGAAAAATGTAATAAAAGTTCATGTGGGATAAAATTTATCACATTTTAATGATTCTTCAAACTAATGTTACGTTTCCACATGCGATCATCAAACTAATACTCCCTCCATCCCATTTTAAACTTCAAAATTTTCCATTTTGGGAGTCCCATTTTAAACTTCAAAACCTAAAAAGGAAAGTTTTTTATACTTCTTTATTTGTGGGTCCCACTTGTCATACTCAAAACAATAACCCACTAACTATACCCTACCCCACTTTCTCTCTCCTACCAAACCATCTACACTCACAACACATCATTTTTTTCTTAATTCTTGAACCCAAAAGTTTTTTTAAGTTTAAATTGGGACGGAGGGGTATATAACTTTGATTAAGTAGGATGTTGTGGTCGTTCCTTAATCAATACTAATTACATAACATTAAATTTCTTTATAACATAGCAATGCACCATAAGCAATATTAACATACTCCATAGGTTCGAGAATGGCATATACTCACTCCGTCCCACTCGAATTAGGACTTTTGAGTTGGGCACGGGGATTAAGAAAAAAGTGTTAGTAGAGTAGGTGTTGTATGGAAAGGGAGGTAGGAGAGAGAAAGTGAAGTACAGAATAATGAGTGGAAAGTTATTGTGAGTGTGAATGTGAGTCCGATTAAATAAAACATTTCCATTTTGGGTGTCCTATTTCGAGTGGGACACCCAAAATGGAAATTTGTCACAATTCGAGTGGGACGGAGGGAGTATAATTTAAGCCAACAATTGCTTGTATAAATTTCTCATAAAATTATCCAATGTAAATAAATTAATGCGCCAGAACCCTACATCAGCATACTTTTCTTGCTTCCTTAACTGGGTAGATGTGCGAGAACCCTAACAGCTAACCAGCAACAATTTTGATACATAGAATAGCCAAGTATCCTTATATATTATAATTTATGAACACTAAATCAGAAACCATAATTCCCAGAAAATGGCATTGCACAAGTAGAAGATAATTTCTCATTCACACCCAATAACCATCCGCCATTTCTTACCTTGTCGGCTGCAGGGGAAGGAATTTAAAGAGTCTTGATGAGGCTATACTTCGCCACACCTCACTCGATACCAATTTTCATTTTGTCCATCCCACTTCACTTAATACTACCCAAAATAGAAAGTTTTTACTCACTAACACCAATCAAATTACTATTCCCTCCACTCATTCTCTCTCCTACTTTACTTTTCCTACTCACAACACTTCCACTAATTCTCTCTCTAATTTTTTCTTAGTTATTGTGCCCACCAAGTTGGTATCAAAGTTGGTATCAAGTGAGGTGGGACGGAGGGAGTATTTGTCAATTCCTTGACATGTTTTCAGTAATAAAGCTATCGTAGACTGAAGTATGAAGGAAAATGCTCAAACAATGCTATACCCCCTCCGTCCCAAACTAATCGCTACTTATTTCCGTTTTAGTCGTCCCATACTAATTGCTACTTACCCAAAATGTTCAATTTTCTCTCTCCTACCCACTCACAACCACTAACTTATTTTCTCTCTCCTACCCACTCACAATACTTACTTTTCCAACATATTTTCTTAATCCCCGTGCATTCACTTTTAGTAGCGATTAGTCTGGGATAGAGGGAGTAATATATAACTGCTTCAGCAATCTTATTATACTGTATCCCTTATTCCATTCTGGACATTCCAAAAAGAGACCACTTTCCCTTTCAGAGTTTTTCCAAATCAATTTCCACAGTAACCATTTTAATTGTGAGATAGAAAATGAAATGGATCCCATTGCTTTGAAACCATTCCACGTAGCTTGAGGGTATTAAGGCAATGCATAAAAAGATAAATACTCTCTCAAAACCTAATGTAAAAGTTCCCTAGACAGCATTTGCTTGCTCCGGTGAGAGGAACAACCCATGCATCTAAAATTCTAAACAATTTAGTAAGGCATATACTTTTCATGTAAACGAGGCACTTTCAATTGATTAGTAAGAACAAAACATTAACAATAAAATCAAATAAGATAACTCATGCATAAATATAAAATCCTTACCTTCATATGCTTGAAAAACATTGCACACGGAAATTACAGGGAAGAAAACAATGAGCCATTCTTACCTTCATACGCTCTAAATGTTGCTCCTGTTGCAGCACTTGCTTTTTCTCATACACACGTCTCCTTTCCTTCAACTGTTTCCACACGTAAAGCATGATCAAACAGAAAAAATAGCGTCCATTCACAAGATAAACATAATCACCAACAGCTGACCTTCTTTTTCCTCTCATCTTCTATCTTTTGACTCGTTTCCTCAGCAGCTGCTGCTTGATGAGCAAGTAAAGACTCTGTCTCACCTGTTGATCTTCAAGCTCAGCTGCCTCACAGTGTACTTGAGCAGCATAATGCAAATGCTTATAATTTCGACACGGGTCACAATTTTCTTCCCATCAAACCCATGAACTGGAGGTTTGAAGCTGCCGACAATTGACTAAATAAATGAATTGTGTTCTTTAGCTCAGCAACTGTTGCACGAATCTGTTGTAAAGGAGCTCAAAAGGGGAGAAAGAAAAAGATTCAGAGAAAGCAAACATATTCCTAACTTCTAACTTCTTTGTTCCATCAAAGAGGTTAAGCACGGTTGAAGTTTCATTTAAGTCAATTGTCCGTTCCATCTTGTTCCTTATTTACATGTCATCTACATTTTTTGACAACTTGCATTGTATATCAATGTGTTGAAAAATATACAGATAAAGAAACCTCAAACTCATTACACGTAGGCCTAGCTAAACATCGAAAATCTGCCGACATACAATCGTCAATCGTAAGCAGAACTCCACAAAATTTATTTATTTTCATTAATCTTCGACTTGGAAGAAAGTCATGTTCCTTAAAAAATTGATTCAATGGTGGCTGATCAGCTATGCCCGTGGCTGAGGGCGATGCTGACAGTCGTCTCTAGGCACAAGTGACTTGCAAGCAAAAGAAACAGGGAAGGGATATGGCAGAAGAAGAAAACGAGTAATTCTTCAGGGCGAATATCACAGCTGCTAATTCTAAGTCATGTGTAGGGTAATTCTTCTCATGGTTTTTCATGCCTGGAATGCATAAGCTATCACCTTATCATTTTGCATCAATACCAACCTATGCATAAGCTCACTATAAACCACGAATCCTTCGGTGCCTGATGGTAGTGCAAGAACTGGTGCAGATACCAAACGTCGTTTTAATTCCTCGAAACTTGTTTCACATTCATCAGACCAAACGAACTTGGCTCCTTTCTGCGTCAACTTGGTTAGTGGTAAGGACAACTTAGAGAACCCTTCCACGAATCTCCTATAATAACCTGCCAGTCCCAAGAAACTCCTTATCTCACTTACTGACGTTGGTCTCTCCCAATTTACAATGGCTTCTATTTGTTGGTCCACAGCAATCCCATCTTTCGACACTACATGCCCTAGGAATGCCACTTCCTCTAACCAAAATTCACACTTCTTAAATTTGGCATACAACTTTTGCTCACGTAGGATTTGTAATACTAACCTCAAGTGTTCCTCATGTTCCTCCTTAGTCTTTGAGTACACCAAAATATCATCGATGAAGACAATCACACACGTATCTAAGAACTTTTGAAATATCTTATTCATTAGTTCCATAAACGCTGCCGGTGCGTTAGTCAATCCAAACGGCATCACCACAAATTCATAATGACCATATCTAGTTCTAAAAGCCGCCTTTGCTACATCTTCCTTCTTTACTCTTAGCTGGTGATAACCAGATCTCAAATCTATCTTGGAGAAGTAACATGCTCCACGAAGCTGATCGAACAAGTCATCAATCCTCGGCAACGGATACTGGTTCCTTACCGTCACACGATTCAATTCCCTATAGTCGATATCCAACCTCATCGTCCCATCCTTCTTCTTTACGAATAAGACCGGTGCGCCCCATGGCGAAACACTTGGTCGAATCAATCCTTTGTCCAGCAATTCTTGTAGTTGCTCCTTCAATTCCTTTAGTTCTAGGGGAGCCATTCTATACGGTGCCCTCGATATTGGTGTAGTTTCTGGTACCAAATCGATGGAAAACTCAACTTCTCTTTCAGGTGGTACCCCAAGTAAATCTTCTGGAAACACGTCCTTGAAGTCTTTGATCACTGAGAGTGATTCTATAGTTACCTCCCTGGCATCAGTGGTACTCACGTATGCCAGAAATCCTCCACATCCCTTTCTTAGCATCCTACGCGCCTTCATAACTGAAATGATGTTCGATGGAGCCTTAGGTCTCGTACCTCTAAAGCAACACTCTTCTCCAGATGGTAGCTTGAATTTAACCTCCTTTCTAGAGCAATCTATATGAGCATGATAGGCTGTTAACCAATCCATCCCTAAGATCACATCAAACTCATCCATCTTCAAACTAATAAGGTCGACTTCGAATTTCCTACCGTTCAATGCTAAGGGGCATCTTTTAAACACAGATGTAATTGAAATCGAGTCTTTAGTCAATGTATCTACTACTAACGAATGCTCTAGCACTTCAGGGACCAATTTCATTTTGTTTGCTAGTTGAGTGCTTATCACAGAATGAGTAGCGCCAGAATCAATCAATGCACGAACATTACGAGAGTAAAGTTGTACCGTACCTGCCACAAGATCATTAGTGGCGCGTGCATCCTTAACTGTCATAGTGAAGACACGTCCATTACCTCCACCTTTTCCCTTATTGTCGTCCTTTACTCCTTTGGCCTTGTTGTCCCTCCTTGGTTCCGGGCACTTCCAATGGGGATGTCCCATCTTGTCACAATTGTAGCATTTCTTCTCCTTGTACCAGCACCCTTCAGTTTTATGCCTCCCCGTCACATACTTGGCATTTCACATCTGAGCCTTGCCCTTTGGCATCTTCTCTTTTTCCATCTCTACGGCTTTCTTGACCTTTATTAGGGTACTTGTTAGCCGTACCATCCTTCTCACGATCATCACTCGTCTTGCGCTTGTTATCCTCATTCTTATTCCAGCTCCCTTTGGTAGGTTCCTTTTCGGTCGTCTTCTTCCTTTCATCCTTCTTGTTCCGATAATTGTCCGCTTCAGTTTCCACGATCTTAGCTCGGTCCAACACTTGATCGTACGTTGGCAACATCAGTGGGGTAATTCTGTAGCGGATTCGGTCACTCAGACCAAGTTCGAACTTCCGGGCCTTTTGCTCATCATTATCGAAGAACGCCGGAGCAAACTCTAGCAACTCTGTGAACTTCTCACAATACTCGTCCACAGTCATCCTTCCTTGGGTTAGAGTCATGAATTCTGCCACCTTAGCGTTTCGAACGCCCATTGAATAATACTTTGCATAGAAGATGCGCTTGAATCCATCCCAAGTAAGCGCAGTATCACCACGAGCCGTAGCAGCTCTCTTCTCTCCTTCCCACCATTTCAGGGCTGTCCCTTAAGCATGAATGTGGCGAACACCACCTTCCTTTCTGGAGTACAATCCAGAGTTTCGAAAACTTTCTCCATGTCTTTCACCCAGTCTTCTGGTTTCTCATTCTTAGAGCCAGAAAATGACTCCGGATTCCGTTTCTGAAAGAGTTCTAGCGGATCCCTCATAGGAACTTGTGGGTTCTGCCTGCGGGTGTTACTACAGGCGAACACATGAACTTCCATGTAGTCACGAGATTGCACAGATAGAGGACTGTGGGGGACGGATTGAGTTGTCCTCGATTCATGATTTTTGGAAGAAGTTGGACATTGAAGTAGACAACCCTCCATCTGAGCCTTCAATAAATAAAGACAATTTTCAAGCTATGTTGAATAAAGTTGAGAAAGCACCTGAACCGGTAAGGAGAAAGTTATTCAAAAATATGGAAGAAGGGCTTAATCACCATACGAGAGATGCTTACGAGCCAGATCATATTTGATTTTCATGTTGATAGTATGAATGCTTCTCACTCTTTTATTTGCCCTATTTCAGGTCTAGATCTGCATTCATTGCATCAACCCAAGCGAGTTCGGAGTCCACGCACAAATGGAAATCAGCTTAAGAACCCACACCATCTAGCCCTGCTTGTACTCCTACGTCTCATCCACCACTAGCTGCTTCCGGTCGTGGGAGAGGACGGGGTCGAGGGCGAGGTCGAGGACGGGATCAGGGTCAGGGTCGTGGAGAGGGAAATGGACAGCCCAATCACACTAGTATATACAGCTCTCCGTATATGACGTCTTTTCCGCCTTTCATTATCCCATTTATTGGAGGCATCACAGATGTGGCATCTGATGGACATTGTGGCTATAGAGCCGTAGCAGCACAGATATACGGAAATGAGGAGATGTGGGCTCGAGTGCGCATAGAATGTTACAATGAGGTGCATGCTCGCCAAGACCTTTATCAAAGAGTTCTAACTTGGATAAATGTAAAGGAACTCTTACGTAGGATTGCTATGTATGTCCGGCCGACGCCGGACAATACTTATTGGATGGACCTCCCAGATCTTGGGCACATCATTGCCACGAGGTATAATGTGGCGTTCATTTCGTACTCAGCTAGCGGTGGCAACTTATGCCTTCCAGTGACTGTACCAGCAGGAGTAGGACCACCGATAAACACAGTTGTGGTGGGACAAGTGACAAACCATTTTATATTGGTATGATACTTTAATTCGTTAAATTTAACAATATTATTTAAATTCGTTATATTTAACTGTCTCATCTATATTAGTTATATTTAATTGTCTTACTTAAATTCGTTGTATTTAACTGTTATTACTTTTGCAGCTGCACATGTCAGGCAATGATTACCCAATACCACCACCACCGAACACTTGGAGGGAACACTGTGATCCAAGCGCAAGTCAACTGATCCTCCAATACCGAGATAGGATAGCAGCATTCAATGAACTCTATGATCAGGATAACGATGCAAGAAGAGAAAGATTACGTAGGGGATAGTATATGTGTAATGGTTTTTGAATTATCAAGTTTGTATGAATGTTTGGATGTTTTGATGTTTGAATTATATGCATAAGCTTTGTTAACACTTTTATTTCGTATACAATTTGGCGATAGTATATGTGTAATGGTCTATTGGTCCCTCCCACTGTTTTGTGGAAATGGGCTATCATATTAAGAATCAAATTTCAGTTCTAGTTCTGTTTCTTGTTGCTTTTGCTGTTGTGAAAATGCAGGTTCAGACACTATTTCGTGTAAGTATACACGAGATGTCATCTACAATCTCGTGTATATGTACATGTGAAATCTCGTGTGCATACACGAGTCATCACGTGTATATATACACGAGATTGTAGATGACATCTCGTGTATACTTACACGAGACGGGCAAGGGCAGCGTTGGAATATTTCATTCCCTGTATATAATTTTCTCTGTATTTTGTATTTACCATTTTAATGATAGGTAAAAAGCGTAAAAAAAATCCGGTGGTCTTTCCATTGTGGGGATAACCGCCCCTCTGCTTCTATATTAGATGCGTAAACCCCCTGTCCTTTAGAAAATGTTGCAAACATCAATTTTTATCATTAAAACTAATAGGTTGTGTGGCATACGCTTGATTTTGGAGCATGGATTTGTACTTCGGCCCAGGGGCGGAGCTACCCCTTGCCTTAAGGGGGCAGTTGTCCCCCTTTGTATTTTCAGAAATACCATGTTAGTACTAGGAAATTTTTACTCCCACTGTCCAGTCCAAAAAAAAAAAAAATCAATTTGCTCTTGATAAAGAGCAAATTTGAAACTTTTTTGGACATTTATTTAGGGACAGAGGGAGTAAATATTTGCTTTTTGCCTTAAAACTTATAACTTTTCCCCCCTTTGTACCAAAAAAACAACAACAATATGTTAAATATTCCCCCCCTTAAAATTAAAATGTAGGCATTATTTAAAATATTTCATATTTAAAATAATTTTGCCCCGTTCATTTTTTTTTTTTTTTTTGGCTCCGCCACTGCTTTGGCCAACAAATCTTTATAATATGACAAGAATGTACCACATAATGGTGAAATGGCAGGAATTTTATGCACCGTTTTAGATGTTTGCAACTATTTTTTAAAGGACAGAGGGTTTATGTGCCTAATATAGAAGCAGAAGGGGGGGGGTTATCAACACAATGGAGAAACCACAGGGGGTTTTCTGCTTTTTGCTCTTTAGTGAATAGTTTATTTACTTTATTTGAGTGCTACAGTTCAAAAATTTTGGTACCAGTAAATTTGAGTGCTAGTTTTCTGAAAGTAGGGCTAAGAAAGAATTTCATTGAAATTTTAGTTATTACTTTTTTTAAGGTTACTTTCTTAGGTGAAAAAGATACGCTGTTACTGAAAGAGAAATGTCAAGAGGAATTCCTCCAAACTGTTCCATTTGACTTAACTTTGATTACTATCACTAGTAATCATGAATCTTGATGTTCATAAGTCGTTCATAAGATTATGTATAAATTTAAGCATGTTGTTGTTCATAAGTTGATTCTGCAGAAATGACGCAGATATTTTGTATATCTGAAAGTGCACCTACCAGAATCAGAACAGGCCATTTATCAGCCATTTTTTTTTACCAAGAAGTATCAGGGTGAAGATTTCTCTCTTGTAAGTTGTAATTCTTAAATGAGATATTTCAGAAGTAGGGTTAAAATATTGACTGAAATTATTTGCAAGATCCATTGTAGAAAATGTCGCTTCCTTAAGGGTAAATTATTCCTTGGTCAGATTGCTAAGATCCCAATGTTGTTGATGCCACTCAGTATAAACCTTAAGCATTCCTCAAAAATTGGTATCACACTTAGACGGCTTAGTCTATGCTCAATATCTATCTTTCAGAATTTCATCATAGGGATTGTTTGTTTTATATGGTTTTAGTAATCTCCATGGGGATTGCAGTATATGTTTATGTGTATTTATGTATATGTATATATGTATGTATGTATATACATGTGTATGCATATATATCTGTGTGTATGGCAAACTATCAACAACTTTATTAGTTTGCAATAGCTATTTCATGTTCATAAATGTTTGGTCAAAGTTTGGGACAATAATTGTTGAATTACTTACCTTATTTCTCACAATATTTTGCATTTTATTTATTCTGTCAATCCATTTTCTGTCAAATTTTTTTTTTGATGATTCTTTATCTCTGATTAGTCAGCAGCGAGGAGTAAACCACAACAATAACTTGTGCGAATACTCTGAAGCATGGTTTATGGATTTTATTGATAATTCATGGCTTTTTTGATATTGAGATGTTTGCTCTTGTTCTCTTGAGCAAAGATAGAGGAGGGGAAGCAACTGCCGGGGGAGGTGGGGAGCTACCGAGAAGTAGTAATTGATAATAAGTATGAAACACCACACGTCCGTTTCTTTTAACTAAATGTTGCCTTTTTAATTCACCTCTTGGTTGTGGGTATCTCCATTATAACTCACATTTGGGAGTTACACTTATGCAACCCTATTCACTTCCTAACCTATTTTGTTTAGGCTTGGATTGAGTTTACTTGTGGTGGACCAATCACTATTTCTAACATATGTGTGTGTGTGTGTGTGTGTGTTAAATACAATGTGTGGATATTACTACAACCGCAAATATAACATCCATGTATAGGGTACTTATGTGGTTGCCTTAGATCTTAGTTATAGACGAGTTATCAGTATGCTGATTCAATTCCCTCTGCATTGCAGAAATCGATGATTATCACGCTGACGTTAGGTATGAAAGAATTGCCATTTTAAATGCTCTAGGGGCTTCTTACAGCTACCTCAGGAAAATTGGGACTAAAGAAAGAAAGAAGGAAGAAAATTCATTCTGGCGATGTAGTACTATAAACAAAGCATTGGGAATTGACATGCATGAAACCTCTACTTGTGGGTCCAATGCCTTAAAGCAGAGTGAGCGCGATGTGGCAATAAAACAAGTAATTGAACTCTAGAGGAAGAGTTATGTTGCTTCCTTTGGCTTGAATGTATATAAAGTACTCATTCCATCCGTAAATAAGTGTCCCTTATTCCACTTTGGGATGTCCCAATTCCCAAAATAAGTTTCTCCTTTACTCTTCCAAGAATATTCTTCAGATTAGATCAACTGCTTATAATGATGTTATTCTTATGAGAGATTATATCATTGGGTCCCTTGATTCGACATTACTAACGGTTATTTAAGGGCGTAAAAGAGGTAACACATCTGAAGTCAAATGCTCTTATAAAACTTGTTCAAAATTCTAAAGTGGACACATATCTTGTATTAGAAGATAATAGCTGAAAATGTCTAGAATAAACTTTGAAATTTCCTCATTACATAGCTTAAGATAGTCAGAAGCACAACGTTGAGTGCACGAAGTTGTTAATATCATGGAAGCGCTCTTAAATTTTAGGATAAACTACCCTAGTTTGTGGTTACATGCTTGATTCGTTGTTTTAGAAGAGTTGCAAGGATCATCTTGATTTGTTTTTAAAGTGCATTAACTTATTTTTTGTTGAATGCCTGCCTGTTCAACATTCAGCACTTTTCTTAATATACTCTGAATAATAATAATAATAAAAAACTGAATCATGATCTTTTGAGAGATAAAATTGAAAATAGTGTAATATGATGGGTCATTGGACAGTAACTTGGGTGGTTTTGGTAGAGCATAGTGCTAATCTTTATGGTGCCAATGGTGCTGGGTTGGTTTTGGCAGAAAAAGGCCAGTTTGAAGTGGCAAATGATCTTTTTACACAGGTCAGCTGAGCTTGTTATGCATTAGTTGGTAATTGAAGGAAAGATGTCGCATTATTTTGGAATTATTCCAAAATAAAGTCATGGAATCTCTGCACCGGAATGAAATAATTAGATCCAAACCTAAGATCACATCAAACTCATCCATCTTCAAACTAATAAGGTCGACTTCGAATTTCCTACCGTTCAATTCTAAGGGGCATCTTTTAAACACAGATGTAATTGAAATCGAGTCTTTAGTCAATGTATCTACTACTAACGAATGCTCTAGCACTTCAGGGACCAATTTCATTTTGTTTGCTAGTTGAGTGCTTATCACAGAATGAGTAGCGCCAGAATCAATCAATGCATGAACATTACGAGAGTAAAGTTGTACCGTACCTGCCACGAGATCATTAGTGGCGCGTGCATCCTTAACTGTCATAGTCAAGACACGTCCATTACCTCCACCTTTTCCCTTATTGTCGTCCTTTACTCCTTTGGCCTTGTTGTCCCTCCTTGGTTCCGGGCACTTCCAATGGGGATGTCCCGTCTTGTCACAATTGTAGCATTTCTTCTCCTTGTACCAGCACCCTTCAGTTTTATGCCTCCCGTCACATACTTGGCATTTCACATCTGAGCCTTGCCCTTTGGCATCTTCTCTTTTTCCATCTCTACGGCTTCCTTGACCTTTATTAGGGTACTTGTTAGCCGTACCATCCTTCTCACGATCATCACTCGTCTTGCGCTTGTTATCCTCATTCTTATTCCAGCTCCCTTTGGTAGGTTCCTTTTCGATCGTCTTCTTCCTTTCATCCTTCTTGTTCCGATAATTGTCCGCTTCAGTTTCCACGATCTTAGCTCGGTCCAACACTTGATCGTACGTTGGCAACATCAGTGGGGTAATTCTGTAGCGGATTCGGTCACTCAGACCAAGTTCGAACTTCCGGGCCTTTTGCTCATCATTATCGAAGAACGCCGGAGCAAACTCTAGCAACTCTGTGAACTTCTCGCAATACTCGTCCACAGTCATCCTTCCTTGGGTTAGAGTCATGAATTCTGCCACCTTAGCGTTTCGAACGCTCATTGAATAATACTTTGCATAGAGATGCGCTTGAATCCATCCCAAGTAAGCGCAGCATAACCACGAGCCGTAGCAGCTCTCTTCTCTCCTTCCCACCATTTCAGGGCTTTTCCCTTAAGCATAAGCATGAATGTGGCGAACACCACCTTCCTTTCTGGAGTACAATCCAGAGTTTCGAAAACTTTCTCCATGTCTTTCACCCAGTCTTCTGGTTTCTCATTCTTAGAGCCAGAAAATGACTCCGGATTCCGTTTTTGAAAGAGTTCTAGTGGATCCCTCATAGGAACTTGTGGGTTCTGCTGTGGTTGAGTTAGTGCCGTCATAACTTGCCCGATACCGGCCACGGTTTGATTCAGTGTTCTAAACAAATTTGCCATATCAGGGTCAACTCGTCCCTCGGCCTTAGCGTTTCGTCCGGATCCTCTTCCAGCCATCTGAATAAGGTTATTCTTAAGTTAATATCGTAGGGGAGAATGCATTACTTACATTACACATGCATGGCTACTATGTCTAAATACTATCATACATAGGGCCGTCCCCAAAAGATAAAGTTTCCACATTAATTCCAGGTTCTAGCCATTTTCTAGGCTACATTCATTCATTAGAGGTCAATTCACTAGACCTATTACCATACGCAATTGGCCATCAAATCATGCCAATTACTTCTACAGTTAACTACTACTATGAAGTCATTCACAGTTTTGTTTCAGTCATTCCACTAGACCAAACTATTTCCACTTGGCCGTTTTCATGAGCCATACTTTCTAATTAAGGTCTTTTCTCGACCTACACTTCTTGTTCTACTAGATCACATTCCATAATTAGACATAACGGATAACAAAGGTCAATTACTAATGAATAACTTCAATACTTTTATTAAATGAACTTCCAAAATCCAATAGTTAAGAAAGAAAAATTCCAACTAAACTTCTAACTATAACTACTTACTAATACTATGAAAGAAATAAAAGAATATCCAACTTCTACTTTTTCTTCAAAGGTTCGCATTTTCCCTTGGTCTTCCCCTAGGTCTTCCACTAGGGACCTTGGGCGCCTTCTTCGAACCTCTGGGCCTTCCTCTAGGCCTACGAACAGGTACCTCCACTATCTCTTCATCATCCTCAACAAGCATTGGGGCAGCTTCATTGCCCTCCATGTTAACCTCCATTTCCTCGGCTTCTTCCTCGACTACCACGTGTTCCTCAATTAGCTTTCCTGCCCTCTTTCCACTCCTTTCCATTAGAGTGGTTGCTAACTGCGGGTCTATCTCCTTCAATGCAAAGTAGTAGCTTCACACATCACCACATAATATTGGGCACATCATTGCCACGAGGTATAATGTGGCGTTCATTTCGTACTCGGCTAGCGGTGGCAACTTATGCCTTCCAGTGACTGTACCAGCAGGAGTAGGACCACCGATAAACACGGGACAAGTGACAAACCATTTTATATTGGTATGATACTTTAATTCGTTAAATTTAACAATATTATTTAAATTCATTATACTTAACTGTCTCATCTATATTAGTTATATTTAATTGTCTTACTTAAATTCGTTGTATTTAACTGTTATTACTTTTGCAGCTGCACATGTCAGGCAATGATTACCCAATACCACCACCACCGAACACTTGGAGGGAACACTGTGATCCAAGCGCAAGTCAACTGATCCTCCAATACCGAGATAGGATAGCAGCATTCAATGAACTCTATGATCAGGATAACGATGCAAGAAGAGAAAGATTACGTAGGGGATAGTATATGTGTAATGGTTTTTGAATTATCAAAGTTTGTATGAATGTTTGGATGTTTTGATGTTTGAATTATATGCATAAGCCTTGTTAACACTTTTATTTCGTATACAATTTGGCGATAGTATATGTGTAATGGTCTATTGGTCCCTCCCACTGTTTTGTGGAAATGTGCTATCATATTAAGAATCAAATTTCAGTTCTAGTTCTGTTTCTTGTTGCTTTTGCTGTTGCTGTTGTGAAAATGCAGGTTCAGACACTATTTCGTGTAAGTATACACGAGATGTCATCTACAATCTCGTGTATATGTACACGTGATGACTCGTGTGCACACGAGTCATCACGTGTACATATACACGAGATTGTAGATGACATCTCGTGTATACTTACACGAGACGGGCAAGGGCAGCGTTAGAATATTTCATTCCCTGTATATAATTTTCTCTGTATTTAGTATTTACCCATTAAAATATCATCACCATACCTAATCAAAATCAAGTCCTAGCATTGATAAAATCGCAAATACAAAAACATAGAACAATCGTATCGATGAAGTATGAAGTTCAAACAGCCAAATTTCCAACAAGACTGAGTAGACATGGTAAAATAATTGCAAAATCGTTGAAAGAGAAAGGAACAAACAGCGATGACGGAGCCAGAGATCGAGAGGTGCCCGTTCGGCCTTGAGGATGTCGAGGATACCAGTAGCATCTCGGGGAAGCTGCTCAAGAGCGACTTTTAACTTCCTCGTCGGAATTCTGCACCGGAATGTACACAGACGCCGTCAATGCACCGGCCGATCGAACTGAACCCTGGTTTTGTCGGCGATTTAATTTTAGGGGTTTTGTAAATTGAGAAGCATGATTGTAACGCTGGGAGGCGATTTTAAATTTTTGGAGACTATTTATAGGTTTTTGCTTCTGTCTGAAATGGCATTAGTTAAAACCAAGGTTCTAGGCGGTCGCTAGGCGCCGCAGGGCCGCCTAGCGCCTAGGCGGAACCGAGAAGTCAGAAATAATTACAATATCCTAGACGGGATCTAGGCGTTTCATGAACACCTAGCGCTTAGGCGGCTTAGACGGGAGTCTTTTAGAACACTGGTTAAAACTAACAAAGCAGTCCCTAATTATTATTGGTGGGTTCGTTAGTGAAAATTAGTGAGACTTCATCAACCATTATTTTATCCCCGATTCATACATTTATTTAAAGGATTGATAACCATGCCAAATACAATCATATACAATCAACAAAATACAATATGAATTGAGCCAATAAATTGGTAGCTTTGATGGTTGTCTAGCAACTTTATAAGTATAAAGGTAGTGTAATTTAAGGTAAAAGGAAATCAAAAAACTTCAACATTCATTTACGGGTACAAACCGCGAAGCAGAACATGAAGTATCGCTTCACTCCACAACTGTCCAACTAACCATCAAATACTCCCTCGTGTTTGACTATTCAATTTTTTTAAAGATATAAACACTTGCTTCACTAGCCAATTTTTTTTTTATCACTAGCCATGTTTTGTGTATGCACTTTTAAGCCTAAATTGTAGAAATGTAAATACAATAATGAAAAAGACAAATGAAAATATCATTTTGGGAGAGAGGAGTACTTAGGCAAGCACGTTTTTATAGGAGCTTACTACTATCAATATCAAATGGTACTATAAGAAAACAGAACATGTATTAATATTTACAGAAATGGTCAGTGAGTTGGCAAAAAGGTTTCCACTTTCCAGTATAAAATGTTCATCTTCAGTTTGTTTTTTTTTTTTTTTTTCTTAAAAAAAAATCTTAATCTCAGAGAAAAAAAAAAAAAAAAAAACTTCTACATGTAGCTGGAGTCTCCTATAAGTAAATCGATCATGTCATCCGGAGTGAGAAGAGTTGTTCCACCAAGAACCAGTTCTATATCAAGCCGCCCGCTCTCTGATATTGCCTCCTGTGCTGCACGTACCTTGGAACCGAAAGGGCAAAAAAGTCAAATGTCAATTTTTATAGTATAGGGTAGACAACTTTGGACAGGAAAGAACAAAAAGGGCAATTGTCATTTCTCAAGATTGACCAACTATAAACAAATTTGAAAATGTACCAGGCTAGTGCTAATAATTTTTGGAAATTTTGATTGTTAGTTTGTTACCATTAAAAATTATAATCCCCCCCCCCCCTCCCCTTTGACCAAGAAAAATAGCACTGCATTATAATTTTACCCCCCATTTAAACTAAATTTAGATGCTACATCACATTATTCTTTACCCAAAAAATGTTGACCCTGTTTCAAAAAAAATCTGGCTCCGCCAGTGATACAGAGAGAGAGAGAGAGATTTTGAGAGAATAAAGACTGAAATATTATCTAACCTCTTCAGCATTGATGCCACCTAAAACAAAAACCAAAATGACATTTTGGTCCGCGAGACTTGGTTTTGCCTGCAGAATTCATATTCAGCGTAAATGAGAAAGCAAACAAAATATTATTGCATAAAGCCTAAAAATGTAACGTACCTGTCCAAGACCAAACCTTCCAAATCCACTTTTAAAAAGCCTGCCAACAGTGGAGGAATGATATTCCAAACCAGGAACTTCATACTTGCCCAATAACCTCGTTAGAAGTTTGTGAAGTAATCCTTTGCTAGGATAAAGATCATCCCCAACATTACTTTCCCATCCCAACGTCCCTTCTCTCAACAGCGTGCTTCTCTTCAAACCCGATAATTTATGAAAGAATTTAAAAAGATTATCAACCCTATCCCGTAATTCCAGTTTTAGCTGCATGTCACCATACACTTTCTCTGTTTCTGACCTCTTACCTTCATCTTCATCATCCCAATTACCCCACTGATCATCATCATCATCAAAATCATCACTTTGTGAAGGATTCGGTGGGTCCGGCTTTACCTCTTCTGTTTTATTCTTTCTTAAGTTTGCTTCAAGATCCTCAGTAAGGCCATGAAGGAACTTTAATTTTGCAATTTCTGGGTTCTCTAGAACCGCATCGACAATTACTTCTTTCAAGAAATGTTCCTCTTGCCAAGAAAACGGACCAATTGATCCTGAACTAGGGAAATTTTCACCCGCCAATATATATCCAGTAATTGAAAGGAGCAAAGCATCTTGAAAAGAAAGTACCCCTGGTGAAGTCTTCGCCTCACCAATTTTCTGTCCGGTTCGACTCAAAATGCTCTTGTTGATAATATCACTCATTTGAGCAGCAAGACTCTGGCTTGTATCTCCAGCACTTACTTTCAACATTTTCTCAGCACTAATAAAAGTATCCCATCTAGCAGAATGCTTTTCGTCTACAGCATATGTTGTGGCAGCTGCTAGCTGAATAGTACCTTTATTTCTCACAAGAGATGATTGACTTTTAGCAAGTGCCTTAATCAGAATCTGCAATTCTGATTTTGAAGGAACACCGGGACGGATTTTCGCATTCACAGATATATTTTCTTTACGTAAAGTTTCTTGCAGACACTTCTTAATAAACATAATACCATCTTTTGTTCTTCTATCCAGTATGGACTCCAAGTATGGTGTTCCACGAATATTCTCTGTCGAGACTAAGGACCCACTAAGCAGCTCAGTTGATGAAAGAATATTTTCACTATCAAAATCAGTACTGATCTGAGAATCTGAATTATAAGAATTCCACCCACGTAAAAAGGCATCAATGTTTTCTAACAGTCGAAAATTATTAACTTTAGAATCTTCTTCTCTAAGTAACTCTGTTAAGGGTATCTGAACATCAAGAGGAACGTGTTTTATTTTTTCAGGCCCCTGTTGTTTTAGTTGGTTTTGGGAACCCTTTACGTGACTAGTGGATGTTTTGCGGGCCCTACGAGGTACAGATGAAAAGATTCGATCCACAATTGAGTCCCCATGACAGCATGGTGTAAGTAGATCAAGTGTTCTGTCGATGAGCAATAGCCCTGCAGATCGCTTACGACGACCAACATCATAAAGACTCGACATATCCGTGATTTGTTTCCCAACCGTTTTCGCTAAATCACCGAGGGAAAATATTTCCAGTTTCAGATCCATCTATACATTTTAGAAAGAGAAAACAATTAATAAGAAGGAAAGTTCTGTCGCTGAAACGCAGCAGCAGCAGCGACTGAAATAGATAACAGTTTTAGTGTAAAGACACATTGCATATGAATACAAGAACTTTGGGGGGGGGGGGGGGGGGAAATGCTGTACCCCATCTGGAAAAAATAAAATTAAAGATGTCTCTTCTATCTCTTCAATTAACCTTATTTTCCTGGTAAGGACAGATTATGATTAAATATGTTAGATTATTACCCTTCAAATTTCTTGAGCATTCAAGAATGTTATTCCTCTTGGTAGTAAGTAGTAACAGCACACGTAATAAGAATTGAGTTGTGCCAAAAAGGGTGCCATTTGAGTATCTTGGTACTTTGAGATCAGAATCATAATGCTTACGCATAAGATTCATGATAATTAGGTTCCATTGTAACATGTTCTCCCTCCGTCCAGGAAAGATAGTCTCACTTTGTTTTTGGTGGTCAATTCAATTGAGCTTTGACCACATTATTATAAAAAATTGGTTATCTTATGAAGTTTAAAATTTGTATTGATAGCATTCTTTGTGCATCAAAAACAATTGTTAATATTTTAATAAGATAATAAAATTTCCATAACAAAACTGGTCAAAGTACACTTTTGTTGACTACCAAAAATGGGACTATATTTCCGGGATGGAGGGAGTATCAAGCAATTCTGACACAATGAAAAAATCAAAGAGAAGAATGATCACCTTAAACATTTAAGAAAATAAACTCAGCACTAGGAGGAGGTAACATGCACGAGTTTTAAGCATGCAAGACATTTATTACCTTTGCAGCCAGATGATAAAGAAATTGCGCGGTAAGAGCTGCCCCAGGAGGGACATCCTCAACATCAGGAACTGTCCCCGTACTTATAATAGGCAACCCAGGGCTAATGGAGTTCTCTTGTTGAACTGACAAGTATGCTTCAGCTACTGATCCCTCTGAAGGCAACACAAAGAATCTTGGTGACAGAGGACATAAAATCAAAGGGAAGTGACGGACGGAAACAGCCATAATTTGTCCAACAGCTTCATCATGGATTGCTCGATCATCTACATGCATGTCTTTAGCACTGGAAATGGCATCTAAATTAGGAACATCATCTTCACTGGAAGTGAGTTGTGACCACCCCTCATGTTCAGGGGTAGATTCTTCCTTGACCTCTCTAACGGGTGTGTGTTTGGAATTCTGGTCAAATTTCTTCATGAACTCCTCATAGTCTTGCACAAGTAAGGATTCATATTCGTGAAAAGCGTCTGGCCCTAAAGGTGAATCAGGATATGCTGAGTGAGCTATCTGCATTGATAAAAATTTAAGAAAGAGAAGAAAATTACAAAGTTTCAATCCTTTTAATATTATCTAGATAAGGTTGACCATGTACAAATACAGAAATAAGCAAAATGACCCCCAAGATTTTATTAATTCTAGACAAACTACAATCAAGACCAGACCCTCGAACAATGGGGGATACGCCCAAGCATCACCAAAGTAACAAATACATTATTTCACGGCCAAATGGAACACACTCTCAGAGCATTTAAGAAGGAAACTAATGTAAGATTTATGATCTCAAAATTCAAATCACTGTATTGTGTTAAATAACTGATATAGCTGCATCATGGTGTATGGAGGCTAATATGCAATGTGAATCAGCAGCTGTAACTTTGAAAAAAGATAATTCAAATGCTTTAAACGCCGCCGAATCTACAAAGTTCAGCTAACTTTGCATTGGATAGCTTTTACGACTTATTACCACTATTACAGAACCAACACAGTTGTATTTTCTTTTACAGTCAGTAAATAGGAAGTGCTTATGACATGGAAGTACAAGATGATCTTTTTCTCTCTTTCGTTGTTAAATGCCTAATGTTCAGGGCTGAAGATTTCATTACTATAAAACTCAATTCAGTTTATATAACATGTCTAAGAAATTTAAGTTCAAACCCATACTGCACATACTGAAAAAAGGAATCTGCAGAGACAGAAATTAAAAGGGGAAAGGAGGTGCAAGAACCAACCGGTTGCCTCCGAACTATACAACCTATTTACAGGACTTGTAGAAAACTGAACATCAAGAATGAACATTAGGAGAACCAGAAGCTCTTCAGCTCTATAGTCAAGTTTATTAAAAATGAAAATTTCAAGAGAAAGATGGCCCATCCCAAAAAAAAAAAAAAAAACATGGAGAAAATAGCTATATGTGACTCATTAACCTGATAACGATGTAAACAAGGAAAACAAAAAAAAACATAATTTAACTATCGAAAAATCCTCCTAAAATATGATATGACAGGCATCCCTTATTTATAACCAAATAGACCCAATAAGAAAGGGGAAACTCCTCTTGGTTACCAGAAGCATAAACCTTCAATACTGCAAATGTACAACATGACAAACAAGATAACTAGTCCTGTTAATTTGTATTACCTCTCCCATGAAAAATGTATTCCCACACAAAGTTGGGTTCAGGGAAACCTTAGAAGTATCTTAATAAGCCATCAAAAGAAATACCACAACCGCCGGAGTGCAAGTTGTCCATCAAAAGGAAACAAGAAGCAAAGAAAAAGATAACGACGAGTCCAAAATGACTGCAACAAGCCGAAAGATCACTACACACTCCAGCCACTCAAAACTCCAACTATAAAAGACTCTCCAAACTTGGCGCAAGTCGGTTTAATTACCCTTTCAATAAGCCCAAAGCAAATGATCATGGAGAAGCTAGAATCTAAATCCTCTCCTTAATAAGAACAAAAGATAAAGACCTTTCGTGAAAGATTCTTTCATTGAGCTCCATCCATATATACCACAACGTCTCAAAAACCCCACACTGCCCAAACATGGGTCGTCTGTCTTTACCAAAGCCCACATACCTGGTCCTAAGAAAATGTTCAATATGACACAAAGACTCTGAATCTGAACAGCTTAGTCGTAACCGCTGAGCCACTGGGCGGTGTAAGAAAAGATGATCATAAAGCCTCAAAGAACTACCCCATTGTCGAAGGTCATTTATAATCAATTGATTGAGCACGGAAGACCATGCAAATGCCTTCAATTTTGATAATTTCTAGCTTTCATTTACATGCTAGTTTTTTTCCCTCATGTCTTGTTTTTCGTCTTCCTTTAGTAAGGTGCACTTCTCGCCCTCATTCCCTCTATTCTCTTCTCTATATAACCCTTTTGAGTAAATTCAACAAGTAAGAACCAACAAAATTAACAACCGATCATAACACTGTCCTAAAGCTAGATCAAAACATTTGGTTGATGGATTTCACTAGTTTTCTAGTAAATTATCGTGCTAGTTTAGAGCACCTATATTATAGCAAGATAATCAGCTGAGTTATTCGTGAAATGCACACTGTCAAACTCCACCCAAGGTAAGGTTTCATAAGCTCTCATTCTATCAGCTTATATAAAATTAGAAGGTTCACTTCTTTCTGTCCATTCACTCTACTCTCTCTCTCTATCAAAACAATAAACATTCAATGAAGGGTTCCAACAGTTTTCTAGCAAATTGTTTTGGTAGTTTATGGGCACCAACATTAAATGCAAGACAATCATCTAATTTAATCATGAACGACCCACTATCAAACTCCATCATAGGCACTGTTTAATTGGCTTTCTTTCGATCAGTTTATACAAAATAAAACATCCTAGGCACTGCTTAATTGGTATTCTTTCAAACAGCTGATATCAGGTATTACACCCTAGGCACTGTTTAATTGGCTTTCTTTCTATCAGCTTATATAAAATAATACAGATGTAAAGCATACAAGGGTGTATCTATGTTTTTATTTTCCGACAACCAAAGACAGAAACGACAAACAAGCACCTCTGAGATTGATGTGAAAATAGTGCAGCTGCGAACTCCTTGATGTGTGCTCAGGCAACGTAAAATAAACCGGTGGGCATCACTTAAAAGACGTGATGTGATAACCACGATTTTCCTCCCATGATCAAGTTCCTTATTCCATCCAACCACCTGAAAAGGCAGAGGGTAAACATGTGAGAAGGAAAGTTGTGCTTGAATTCAGAAAGTAATGCACGAGGATGTCAAGAATAAACAGAAAATACATACATGACATCCTATTCTACTCAAGTGGTATTTCCACTACATCATTTGGTTACACTCCTATTCTAGGGCAGGAATAGTAACACCACAACTTACGAAAAGATGAAATCTAACCAAGGACACAGGAATGTTTCAAAGCATAAGGAGTATCCATGAAAAGCAGTTGCAATCCTAACCAGAAAACAATTATTGCAGGCACAATGAACATTTTATGACACATTCAGCAACTCACTGATCATGATAACAAGAGCTCTCACCGCATTGTGAGAAGACATATCCTCCAGGTTGTAGATAGCATATACTCCAAGTTCCAAAAGCAGCGGGAATGCCCCAAGATAGTTGAAACTCTCCGTACATCCAGCATCCAAATAAAGAATTGAACCTTCAAGGTCCTCCGATATCTAAATAATACAACAGGAGGAGCAACTGTAACGAGGAATGGTAGCATCGATACATAGAGATGCATACTGTAGTAGGGAATGAAGCAATGCAAGCATCAACGGGTTTCTATTACAAACAGTGACAGAACAAACCATGAGGGTGCCGTATACTCGTATGCAACAAGAAGGAATGCTGGGCAGCAAGTGTAAGTTGAAATCAAGTTTGTTAAAGTTTGTTAGTTTCAGCTTTAGGTCAATGACAAGTGGTTGTAGATGCTGTTAGAGTAGTTGTAACTGAATTACTGTTTGGGGAATGTATAAATACAGCTTTGTATGTTGTATAATTCATTCATTCACACATAAATAATTTCTCTAATAACCTGTTCTTGCCTAATTTCTTTTCTACTTTCATTGTAATTTGGGTACCAAAACACGGTTCCGTGACTCCTATGCACTTTTGTATCTTCGATTAAAAGCTTCCGCAGTCATTTCGATCCGTATAATTATAATTGATATGTAACACGGTTGATTCTTCAATTTGTTTATTTTTCCAGGATTACTGCTTGAGCTGGTCTTCCGTTTGGTGACAATAGATCATAACTGAGAATGATGAAGTTGCTGAACACAATTTAATGAGGTAAATCCTGCTCAACCAAGAACTTATCCTCTCTATCTGCATCCTAATGATCACCATGGAATGATATTGGTCACACAAAATTCACAAAAACCGACTACAGTCAATGGCGAAGAGCTATGAGCCTATGACTATTGTACTTTCATCAAACTGAAGTTGGAAACAGTCAATGGTGTGAATAGAAAACCAAATGCAAAATCAAAGTACCCATCTCATCAGCAACAATGTAACAATATGTAACAATATGGTCATTTCATGGCTTCTTAACTTCATTTAATGAGTCCAATGGTGTGAATAGAAAACCAAATGCAAAATCAAAGTACCCATCTCATCAGCAACAATGTAACAATATGGTCATTTCATGGCTTCTTAACTTCATTTCATGGCTTCTTAAATAAATGTTATTATTTAAAAAATGAACACTAAAAAATCTATAATATAATCGAAAGCCTTAAAATTATATTTCTCACCCATCTAGTTAGCAACTCATGTAAAACGGAGGTGATGACAGTGTGATGGGCGTAGAGGAAAAGTAAGAGTCAAGGGAGCGGGTGAGGGTGAGGGGGAAGGGGCGACAATGAAGGTAAGTGACATGAGTTTAATGAATTATATATTACATCATCATTTATTTTTAGCCTTTAAATTTGAAAATATTCATTGTACCCCTTAAAAATTCTTATTTTTCACCACTCCGCCTGTAGCAGTACCCTCCCCTATTTGCAAAATCGTTTACCTAAACCATCATTACGTGCAATTTTGTATCACTGGAGAGTAGGGGTGGCAAAATGGGTGTCCCTAATAACTTTGGATAAAACCAATTTGTCCATTAAGGTAATGGGTATTTTGTATATCATCCATAATACCCATTAATTATTAATTGGTACAAATGGATAATACCCAATATATTCATGATTCCTATGTATTCGAGATCACCAATTTATCCCGCCATGACCAAATCGGAATTCCCACACATTAAGATCACCTCTGCATGGTGGCGGTAGCTCAAGCATGAAGGTAGTAGGGGTGACGGTGGAGGTAATTGTGATGGTGGTGCATGGTTGCAAGCTGGCAGAGCATGGCAACTGTGGTCCACGTGGTGGTGTGTGGCGGCTAATATGGGATGGGTGGTGGTGGTGGTGGCGGAGATTGCGGTGGTGAGGATGGAGGAGGGGTAGTAATAAGTGGTTGTGTGGTGGTAGTATTGGTTGTAATTGTTGGTGTAAATAATTGGACAAACCCATGGTTATCCGGGTAAAAACCCATTTGGTCCATTAGTGTTACGGGCTATATGGTGTTTATCCATTCATACCCAATAATGTTGTCGGATCATTCATAGATAAACCAACAAGTCATTTTTGTAATGGGCTAATGGATGGACTAGTGGATTAGGTCAAAAATTGTCACCCATACTGGAGAGAGGATATAAATTATGTAGAGGAATGTTAGATCTCATGTAATAGGTAATGCTGATGACAACGAAGAGTCTAAATGGATGGAGACCGACAATGATGAAATGGGTGAGGAAGAAAATGAAAATGGTGATTTGGGAGGGAGAATAGCAATGCATAGTTGGGAGTAGTGTTCTAAAAGACGGACGTCTAGGCTGCCTAGGCGCTAGTCGGGGTGGTCCGCCGCGACTTTCGTCAAATCGACCAAATTAGGCGGATTAGGCGGTCCAGGAGGATTTAGGAGGGATTAGGCAGGTTTAGGCGGATTCAATGAAAAAAAGATTTGTTAATATTTCAAAATACCTAATATACCACTGAAACTAATGATAGTTTGGTCCTTAAACTTGTCACTTTTATTAATTTGTTCCTACATGATGACATTATACTTAAGTTTGCTCCTTTTATTTAACTTGATCAATTTTCAACTATTAAATCAAATCCAATATGTTTATAATGAGCTATAAACAATTAATTTATTTCAAAATAGTCTCAATTATTTGTTCCTTCAATTTTTCCCAATTAATCCACCTCAAAATCAAAATTAAGTATTTGATGGGTATGGGGAGAATGGGGATTTGTACCCTGTACTTAGGGTTTACATGCAGATATGCCCTTAGACCAGTTTATTGGCAATTATGCCCCTATACTCAACTTTTGGACCAGTAAATACGACCTTCGTTACATTTCCGTTCAAAATTTAACGGAATTGTTAACTAGGCATCCAGAAATTTATAGCATTTTAAAGGGTAAATATAAATTCACAAAATTTGACTCACAAAATGATGTATCAAGATTTTAATGGTGCTTTTAATCAGAAATTTATTGCATAAGAATCTCCTTCAGTGTCTATCTCTGCCTACTTCACAAAAGCAAAATGGGATGAATTTCGAAGAAATCAAAAATTTCCCTAAGTTTTTTTGCTTCTTGTGCAAAACCTAGATGATTATGATCAGTTCTTAATTTGTTTGAATGACTCTTATTCTAGTATACGTAGTACTAGCTTGGCCATAGCTCCTCTAGCAAACATAAGAGCTACTTTCCCTCTCTGTTATTGCAATAAAACACATAGAGAGTGTTCTGTCTATTTGTGATGACGCAATAGTATTGTAGGCAAAGAACAACTATCATTCCTATGGATTCAAGATATGCAATAATCATAGTAACATGAAGCCTAGTAGCAACGCACATTTGTATGTACTCATTGTGCCATTGTGGTGACACTGGTCACTCCAAGGATAGTTACTTCTTCACTACTTGATTTCCTGAGTGGCAGAAGCTACATGGAGTTGAGACTGATCCAAAAAAGATGCCTTAAAACCTCAAAAAACAAGACTTACACTCCTCAAGCCAATGTTGCTATGACTAATCCAGTGTTGTTGCCAAACTCAACTATTGATACATGTGATTCAGTTACTGAAACTAGTCACAACACAGTTTCAATCTCAAAGGAGCATTATAATCAGCTTATGGCTATGGTGAATCAACACTCTCTTACAACTCCATCTACCTCTCAAGCTGCAGGTAAAAAACTTGTTTTTTTTTTTTTTTAGTTTGACGATGCTTTATGATTGAAATCTACAGACACTGAAAATAAACTGATGATTCTTGAACTTCAGATCACATTTTTTTTCTTCCTTTGAAATGCTTCACAATCTTGCCCATTTCTATTATCAAATTCATCTTCCTAATGGTAACACAACTTCCGTTACTCACAGAGATTCACTGGTGCTTGCAAATGAAATTGTGTGGTTCAATATTTTATATGTACCTCAATATACTTTCAACCTCTGATCAGCTCATAAACTCACCTCTGACAGTCAACTTCTTTCGCTGTTATTTCCCACTTATTGCATTATATAGGACTTGACATGCAATAAATTGAAGGAGATTGGTAAACTAGACTGTATTCTTTACAAACTTCTACTACAAAGGACTGAATCTTTCTATAACAAGTTTGCTTCATGCTCCAGTTTTACTACCAAGTTGAACAGCGAAACATTTTGGCGTCTTAGATTAGAACATACTCTTGTTCCCAACTTTCAATACTCACCCATTTCTTGTAGTAAGTCCCATTCCCAAACTCTGTATGTGAAGTGTGTTGTATAGCCACGCAATGAAAATTTTCTTTTCCTACGAGTTCTCACCATTCTGATATACCTTTGCTCTTCTTCACTATGATGTATGGGGTCCCTATAAGCATCATACATGTAATGGTATTCATCATCCTTTCTTGACTAATGTTCAAGATCAATCCATGACATTGACAATCAAGTTTATTCCAAATCTCAATTTCATTACCATATTCAACAATTTTTAAGAGTTGTTCAAACTCTGTTTAATGCCACAATATTAGGTCTAACATGGTCAGAGTTCTTCAGTTCTGACATCTCTTTTCACCTCTCAGCATTGAACAACAAAGTAGATGCGTTGAAACTCCCAAACAAACTAGGTGGGTTGAGAGGAAGAATATACCTAGTCTTTATTTTGCTTAAGCATTGTAAATACTATCAATAACAGTTTTTAGATTTTCATTAAAATAACTAAATTAAATTATGATTATTGCTCAAAGTTCATTCAAACAAACAATTAAAGAACAAAAAGTGGGAACATCATAACATGACGGTAGGAGTATTACATAAGCTGTGCACATTTCAAGTCATTATCTCTTGTGCGGTTGTACCAAGAGAAACTCATTGGAACACTAATAGCTCTCAAGCGGGTAAGGTATCTCAAGGGCAGCATTGGTCAAGGCTTATTGTTTACATTTTCAAGCCCTTCGACACTCTATCTACTATGATGCTGACTCGGTATCATTCCCCATTCCTCGCAATACTCTCACTTCTCTCGCTGGATTATGTGCCTTTCAGTCCCTAAATGGGTTTCTAAGAAAGCAAAACTACAAATTTAAATTTCCATGCCTTCGTGTGAAGCAGAGTACATGCGAATGAACTATGATCACAAATTCATGTAAGGTCGTCTGCTTGACTAGCCTTCCTTAAAACTATTTTTTCTTCAAAACTATGGCATCTCCAACATATGTTTTAGGTCAATGGCAACTTGGTTTAGATGTTGTTAGAAGTGGTTGTAACTTAATTGCAATTAGGGATTGCATAATATAGCTTTGTATGTTGTATTCATTCATTCAGTAATAAATAAATATTTTCTCTCTCAAATTGTTCTTGCCTTCTTTCTTTTCTACTTTGAATTTATTTTGATCAATATTCCAATCACTGATCAAATTTTCAAGGTATGCTATATTGGATCCTAAACAGGTGTGAGTGGATATATTTTCTATTACTCCCTCCGTCCCGGAGTAAGAGTCACACCCCTCATTTGCACGCTTATTAATAAATATTGGATGTGATGTAAATGTTGTGAGTGTAAAAGTAAAGTATGAGAGAGAATGAGTGGGAGAGAATAGTGAATTGATTGGTGTTGTGAGTATAAAAGTAAAATAGGAGAGAGAATGAGTGGGGTGAATAGTAAAGATTCTTTGCCATTTTAGGAATGGGACCCTTACTCTGGGACGGACCAAAAAGGAAAATGAGACTCTTACTCTGGGACGGAGGGAGTAATAGTTATACGGAATAGATTACCGCTTAAGGGAAATTTTAGGAAATATTTTAAAGGGAAAATTCTTTGGACCATTGAATGATTGAATCTTTGGGTCATCTGAGGCTTAATATAAGCTGCAATATACACCAGTCCCATGAAACTCACTCATAGAGGTTCCCAGTCCTAATATGTTCCTTTATATTAAATCAGCAAATAACACACAATGTAAGTTGTTTTAGGTGATGAAAGACCTAACACTACTTTACGAATGTTTTCAGATTATGATATTGCACTAACTACTCTACAATAATTATAATTACTTCTTCATTTCTACCATATTCTACTAAGTTTTATCTCTTTATTTGAATAAGGGGAAAACAGATAAACAAACCTAGGTAGCGTTAAGATGAGTGAATTTAACAGGTAAGAGATGCAACCGGCTGCAGCAATGTAATTGACGAGTGAATTTAGATAAGTCACTCAAAGATCAATGACTGCCTCCGTCCCAAAATGATATTCACGCTTTTTTTTTTTTTTTTTTTTTTTTTTTCAGTTACTACGATGAACTTTGAGCAATAATTTTAGGTTGATTTAATCGTGCTAATGAAAATCCTACGAATGAACTTTGAGCAATAATTTTAGGTTGATTTAATCGTGCTAATGAAAATCTAAAGCTTGCTATGGATATTATTGTTGATGGTCTAGATTTTCATTAATAAAAAAAATGTGAAATCATTTTGGGATGGAGGGAGTATGACCAAATAAAATAAGTCAAAATATACCCAATGAACGAAAAAGCGAAATCGTTAAGAAATACTACAAAAGAACTTACTTGTCGGATGGAATCGAGGCAACAATTTATCACATTAACCAAAGCCATGATAGCCGCCGCCGCCGCCGCTTCCCGTCGCAATTCCTTGGGAATTTGTAAATCTGAGCAGTGAGTATGCCGGAGTTGGGAATTTTGATTTCAAAGTAGTAAAATTTGAGACTTGAATGATGTTAATCGGAAAGATTAGAACAGAAAGGAACCATAATGCTAATTGTTGAAATATTGAAACGGAAATCGCCAAATTTAAGGGTGGCTAGATCACCGGAGATTCTATGCTTGATGGCCAGGTCGACGTTCACGAGATAAATGTATTTCTAGTAGTGTGACGCTATTCACAGGCTTCTCATAAAAAAGTTACAAAAAAGATAGGGGCTACAAAATAAAATGGGTTTACAAAATGAGGTGTCATAATTCTGTTGGTATTTTTAATCAGAATGTGCCGGGTCCATTATCGATGTAGCCAATAAAATATCGTCACCACATCTTGTATCTTTCATTTTGTAAATTTCTTTTGTAAGCCTAAGATTCCCCTTACTAAATAAACCTCATTCCACTAATTACAGATAAGATAAAATAATAATTTGGTCATGAACTTAACAATTTTTATTAGTTTGATTCTTCATAAATAAATTTTATTAGTTTCGTCCGTTATGGTGGCTTTTTTTGTCAGTTTGCCTCTTCCTTCGGTGAGATATTTCAAAATACCTGTTATACCCATGAAACTAATGATAGTTTGGTCCCTAAACTTGACACTTTTATTGATTTGGTCCTATATGATGGCTTTATATTTTACTTTGCCCCTTTTGTTTACCTTTATAAATTTTCAACTATTAAGTCAAATTGCTTTCGAAAAAACTATTAAGTCAAATTCAATATGTTTATAGTGTGCTACAAACAATTAATTAATTTTAAAAGAGTCTTAATTATTTTTCTCCTCCAATTTTTCCCAATTAATTAACCTCAAAATTAAGTCTTAGCTGGGTATGCATTAGGGGTGGAAATGGTTTGGCTCAAACCGCGGTTCGGAACCGAGCCGAGCCAAACCGTACGGTTTAGCTCGGTTTTTAAACTTATGCGGTTCAGCTCAGTTTCGAAAATTGGTAAACCACACGGTTCGGTTTGGCTCACGGTTTGAGCCTTCAAGCCGAACCGAGCCGAACCGTTTCGAGCTGAACCACGAGCCGAACCGTAGAGCTGAACCGTTAAGTTGAACCGTGAGCTGAACCGTGGAGCCGAGTCATTAAATCGAGCTAGCTGAACCGGTGTCAAAATGACTAGCCTTTTTCTAAGTCTAAGGCATATCCATGTACTCCCTCTGTCTCCAAATGACTAGCCTTTTATAAACTTTTACATTAATCATTGTTATTTCAGTTACCTTCAACAATGATCCTCTGTAAACTGATGCTTCACTCTTGGCTATATATTTTCATTTGTCTGGTGATTGTGTTCAGGGAAATGAATGAAGAAGGTTGTTTAGAGACTAGAAACTGCTTTGACATAAGCTGAACCCTGCACTAGCTACTTTGGCTTAGGTGAAATACTATCACATTAACTGAGATTGGAACTTCAAACTTATGCTTGGCGATTCAATTCGAACTCTTTAGTTTGAAATTCGAAGAACAAAAATTTTATGTTAGTCTGCTTAAGATTTGTATCCAGTGCAATCTGACTGATTGCACTGTTGTTGGACTACTTACTAAGTTACCCCAAACCGCGGTTTAAGCCACGGTTTAAACCGCGAAATCAGACCGTGGTTCAAACCGAGCCGAGCCGAACCGTGATGGTTTAGCTCAGCTCGGCTTGGACTATTTTGTGGTTCAGCTCGGTTTGGGATTTCTCCAAACCGATGTATAGCGGTTTGGCTCCTAAATTACCCCAAACCGAGCTAAGCCGAACCATTTCCACCCCTAGTATGCATGTGGATAAAGTTTATACGATCAATTTTTTTTAAAAAAAAAATGTAATAATGTACATTTAAAAATTATTGGGATAGAAATAACAAGGATTGGTAAAAAAAAATCCTTGGATTAAATAATAATTTGGTCCCTGAACTTGATAGTTTTTATTAGTTTGGTCGTTCATGAATAAATTTTATTAGTTTGGTCCCTTATGATAGTTTTTTTTTTGCTAGTTTGCCCCTTCCTTCTGTGAGATTTTAAAAAATGCCTAATATACCCCTGAAACTAATGATAGTCTGGTCCCTAAACTTGGCGCTTATATTAATTTGGTCCTCCGTGATGGATTTGTATCTTAGTTTGCCTCTTTTACTTATTTTTACTAATTTTTTCTATTAAAATGATATTTAAAACTTGTTTAAAATACGCTAAAAATAATTAATTAATTTCAAAAGAGTCTCAAATATTTTTCTCCTCCAATTTTTTTGAGTTATTCATCCTTAAAATTAACTCTTTGGTGGGTTTGTACGTTGACAAAGTTTACACGATCATTTTTTAAAAATGTAATAATATACCTTTAAAAAATATTGTGAGATAAATAAAACATTTCAGTAAAAAAAAATCTTTTAATAAATTCAAAAATTTCATTCAACTGATTCACATTCAAACCATTTTTTTTTAATAATTTGGATTTAAAAAATGAAATTTATTATTAATTTCATGGATTAAAAGCATCATTTTTTTATTTTTAAATAGTTAATTACCGATTCCTTAAAAATAGGATTGAAAATTAGCAAAATCATATCCATGGGAAAAAACAATATACATCGTGAGCGACCAAACTAAAAATAATACCAAGTTTCTAGACCAAATAATTATATTTTTTTCCCATTTATATGCTTTTGCTAATTTTCAATCTTATTTTCAAGGAATCGGTAATTAAGTATTTAAAAATAAAAAATGATGCCTTTAATCCATGAAATTAATAGTGAATTTCCTTTTTTAAATACAAATTATTAAAAAAAAAAAAGGTTTTGATTTGAATGTGAATCGGTTGAATGAAATTGTTGAATTTATTAAAAGAATTATTTTATAATGATCTGTTTTATTTATCTCCCTATATTTTTTAAAGGTATATTATTACATTTTTAAAAATGATCATATAAACTTTGTCAACATACAAACCCATCAAAGATTTAATTTTTAGGTTGAATAACTCGAAAAAATTAGAGGAGAAAAATATTTGAGACTCTTTTGAAATTTATTAATTATTTTTAGCGTATTTTAAACAATTTTTAAATATAATTTAATAGTAGAAAATTAGTATAAATAAATAAAAGAGGCAAACTAAGATATAAATCCATCATGGAGGTCCAAATTAATATAAGGCCAAGTTTAGGGACCAAACTATCAATAGTTTCAGGGGTATATTCGGTATTTTGAAAAATCTCACAGAAGGAATGGGCAAACTGGCAAAAAAAATCCAAGGGACCAAACTAATAAAATTTATTCATAAACGACCAAACTAATAAAAACTACCGAATTTAGGGACCAAATTATTATTTAATCCAAAATCCTTTTAATAAATTCAAAAATTTCATTCAACCAATTAACATTCAAACCAAATTTTTCTTTTAATAATGTGGATCCAAAAAAGAAAATTTATCATTAATTTCATGGATTAAGGATTGGTTTGAATGAAATTTTAAAATTTATTAATAGGATTTTTTTTACCAAACTGTGTTATTTCTCTCCCTATAATTTTTAAATGTACATTATTATATTTTTTTAAAAAATAATTGCTCATATAAACTTTATCAACATGCATACCCATCGGGAGAATGGTGATTTGCACCCCTGTACTTAGGGTTTACATGCAGATATGCCCTTAGACCAGTTTATTGGCAATTATGCCCCTATACTCAACTTTTGGACCCGCAAATATGACCTCCGTTATATTTTCGTTCAAAATTTAACAGAATTGTTAACTGGGCATCCTAATTGGCAAAATTACTTATACACGTGGACCATTTAACAAAACGAAGTCATTTGGTTGAATAAATGAACGACCTCGCCTTGTGTTAAGTGGCCTCGTTCACCTAAGTGTTGGTATCTATTCTTCATTCATCTTTCTGCTTCGACCAAACTAATATGTAACTAATTAGGTCCATTTTCTCTTTAAAAGCACCAATAAAAGATAGAACACACTTAATTTCTGGATGTATAAATTTCAGTTAATCCATCATGGTTATGAATTTAAAATTGGTTATATAAAATAAGTTTACGTAATTAATTCTATTCTGTTAGTTTCAAATTCAACAAATCAAAAGAACATGCAATTAATTAATTTATTAATATTTTTTATTGGTATATTTTATGCTTCAAAAAATTAATTTAAACTCAATTGAAATTCGAAGATTTTAATAAAAAAAACTATACTAATAAATTTAAAATTATTATTTGGTAATATTTTTGTAATAAACTACTCTCTCTCTCTCTCTCTCTCTCTCTCTCTCTCTATCTATCTATCTATCTCTCTCTCTCTCTCTCTCTCTTTCTCTCTCTCTCTCTTCCTTTTATCACGATGACATATGAGGATTCATGTTAGCCGACCCCAAATTATTTTGGGACTAAGGCTTTGTTGTTGTTGTTGTTGTTGTTGTATTTTTGTAATAAACTAAGAATTTATGATATCTTAATTACATTTATTGAAATTTTATTAAAATAATCACCAATTAGTTAAAATTCACTTATATTAAATGTAAAAAAAAATTGAGCAATTATTTGTAAGAAATTAAATAGAATAAGTTTATATTATTGTGATAAAAAATAGTATAATTGTCTCACGACAAGAGTATGGAGAAATTTATGTTATACAACCCATTATATTTAAATATGTAGTACATCGTGTTAGTGGAAGCAAAAAGGGCGTGCTAATATGTTTACGTATCAAGTGATGATGGTGTGTCATTACTAATTAAAGTGAAATAAATTAATAATTCCGTTAAAATGCAATAAATTTCTGATTAAAAGCACCATTAAAATCTTGATACATCATTTTGTGAGTCAAATTTTGTGAATTTATATTTACCCTTTAAAATGCTATAAATTTCTGGATGCCTAGTTAACAATTCCGTTAAATTTTGAACGGAAATGTAACGAAGGTCGTATTTACTGGTCCAAAAGTTGAGTATAGGGGCATAATTGCCAATAAACTGGTCTAAGGGCATATCTGCATGTAAACCCTAAGTACAGGGGTACAAATCCCCATTCTCCCCATACCCATCAAATACTTAATTTTGATTTTGAGGTGGATTAATTGGGAAAAATTGAAGGAACAAATAATTGAGACTATTTTGAAATAAATTAATTGTTTATAGCTCATTATAAACATATTGGATTTGATTTAATAGTTGAAAATTGATCAAGTTAAATAAAAGGAGCAAACTTAAGTATAATGTCATCATGTAGGAACAAATTAATAAAAGTGACAAGTTTAAGGACCAAACTATCATTAGTTTCAGTGGTATATTAGGTATTTTGAAATATTAACAAATCTTTTTTTCATTGAATCCGCCTAAACCTGCCTAATCCCTCCTAAATCCTCCTGGACCGCCTAATCCGCCTAATTTGGTCGATTTGACGAAAGTCGCGGCGGACCACCCCGACTAGCGCCTAGGCAGCCTAGACGTCCGTCTTTTAGAACACTACTCCCAACTATGCATTGCTATTCTCCCTCCCAAATCACCATTTTCATTTTCTTCCTCACCCATTTCATCATTGTCGGTCTCCATCCATTTAGACTCTTCGTTGTCATCAGCATTACCTATTACATGAGATCTAACATTCCTCTACATAATTTATATCCTCTCTCCAGTATGGGTGACAATTTTTGACCTAATCCACTAGTCCATCCATTAGCCCATTACAAAAATGACTTGTTGGTTTATCTATGAATGATCCGACAACATTATTGGGTATGAATGGATAAACACCCATATAGCCCGTAACACTAATGGACCAAATGGGTTTTTACCCGGATAACCATGGGTTTGTCCAATTATTTACACCAACAATTACAACCAATACTACCACCACACAACCACTTATTACTACCCCTCCTCCATCCTCACCACCGCAATCTCCGCCACCACCACCACCACCCCATCCCATATTAGCCGCCACACACCACCACGTGGACCACAGTTGCCATGCTCTGCCAGCTTGCAACCATGCACCACCATCACAATTACCTCCACCGTCACCCCTACTACCTTCATGCTTGAGCTACCGCCACCATGCAGAGGTGATCTTAATTGTGGGAATTCCGATTTTGGTCATGGCGGGATAAATTGGTGATCTCGAATACATAGGAATCATGAATATATTTGGGTATTATCCATTTGTACCAATTAATAATTAATGGGTATTATGGATGATATACAAAATACCCATTACCTTAATGGACAAATTGGTTTTATCCAAAGTTATTAGGGACACCCATTTTGCCACCCCTACTCTCCAGTGATACAAAATTGCACGTAATGATGGTTTAGGTAAACGATTTTGCAAATAGGGGAGGGTACTGCTACAGGCGGAGTGGTGAAAAATAAGAATTTTTAAGGGGTACAATGAATATTTTCAAATTTAAAGGCTAAAAATAAATGATGATGTAATATATAATTCATTAAACTCATGTCACTTACCTTCATTGTCGCCCCTTCCCCCTCACCCTCACCCGCTCCCTTGACTCTTACTTTTCCTCTACGCCCATCACACTGTCATCACCTCCGTTTTACATGAGTTGCTAACTAGATGGGTGAGAAATATAATTTTAAGGCTTTCGATTATATTATAGATTTTTTAGTGTTCATTTTTTAAATAATAACATTTATTTAAATTAATAACTTAGTGAATTTTATATTACTTGAAATTTTACTTTTAGACCTTTATTTTTGGATATATATATATATATATATATATATATATATATATATATATATATATATATATTTTTAAAAGTAATATTAATTTCAATTAAGTCAGTATGGGAGCGACATATGCATATATAACTGAAAAATCTATCATTTTCGTCAAAAGCTTATAACCCCGTTGAGAGAGTTTTAGAACATCCGACTCTTTTTGCGTACGATCTCCAAACGTTAAGCTCCTATATCACTTCCTCCTCTATCACTTAGTCCTTTCTAAGGGCATCTCCAATGCAAGGTCCTTAGTCATAGGTATCAAAATCAAAATTTGATACCTATGGACCATGTTGTGGAATTGACCCTTCCCAACCCAACACCCAAGCAAATCGCAAGAAAACCCGGCACCACAAACAAGCACAAAAAAATAAGGAACCAAAGCAAAAGAACAAAACGAACACAAGAAATTGTTTACCCAGTTCGTCAATATGTTTGACTACGTCTGGGGGCACTATCAAGCCAGGATCTTGTACTATAATATGTTTGTATGAAGTTACAATGAGTTTAGGGGCGGAACTTTACTTAAATATGCACCCTAGAATGAAAACCTAACCCTAGATGGACAAAGGAGCCCGAAATTTGGCCCAAAAACCGACTTAATTCAGACCCATCCCGACTGTTGGTCCCAAAGGGGCAACAAGGGTATGAAAAATGCTAGTGGGGGGGTGAATAGCGTTTTAAAATTATTTTCAAACCCTTTTGCAAATCAATGGCTTATGCGCACAGTTCTCAAATAAGCTAAGTATAGCGCGCAGTGAGAGTGTGAAATGCACAGTGGAAGTTTAAGCATCTACTGCGCAGAAAAAGTCTGCGCAGAGAAAAAAACGCACACGCTAAGTTTTGGCTTAAAGTGTTGGATAAAAAGGATTCTAAGGCAATAAGCAATAACAAACACAGCAGCAATAATAGCAATCTGATAAGATCAAACAAAGCAGTTATTCAGAAATGATTAAGCAGGAAATAAATAGCGAGAATAAAGAACAAGCTATTTGGAGAGGTTCGATCGTTGAAAGATCTACGTCCTCTACCAAGATGGTTAGTCTTGGATTTTCTAATGGAGAGATTTATATTGATGTGAGGAGCTTTTACAAGATTACAATGAATCAAAACTCAAATCAAAATCTATTCTATGAAGAACAAATCCTAGACTAAACCGGTGTATCTCAAGAAGTTGGATCTAAATGATCGAAGCTTCAAGAGGTGTGTGTGTGACAGAAATTCTGGGCTCTATGAATCTGTGAGATGAAGAGCACGAAGAATTCTGGTGATACAAGGCTTTAGGATCTGGGCAGGAGTTTGAAGGTATGAAGGTTTGAAGGTTGATCTTGAATCTGGGAATATAAGCAGCAATCTTCAGAACTTCAAAGATATTAGTAAGCACAAACTCTAGCAACTTGGAAATGAAGATGAGCAGGCTATTTATAGCAGAGAGCTTAAAACTAGCCGTTGGAGCTCTGAGCAAGGACGATGAGCTGGCAAAATATGATTGGTGAGCAGATGTCCTTTATAGCCGTTGGGGCTCTGATCAAGGTTGATGACCTGGCATAATATGATTGGTGCGCAGGTGATATAGAGCCGTTGGAGACTGAGCATGAAGACCAATTTCAAAAGCTTCTTCTAGAAGGTTGACAACTGTCTTTGTTTGAAATATTTCTCTTGAGCGCATCTCCACCGTTGGATCTGCTGAGTGTGCTTGCTTTGTCGTTTCTGCACACCTCATCACTTTAATAAGCGTACATCTTCAAAGCGTTTTCCAAGTTAGGTGATCTGAATGCATCAAAAACTGAGCAAGATAGAATGTTGCGCAGGAGAGACCTGCGTAGTGGTGTACTGCGCAGAGTAGTCCTGCGCAGAGACCACAAACTTGCTTAGATCTTCATTCCTTTTCGCTCCGAGCCCTATATTCTAAGCCTATTGAATAAAATGGATTAAGCTAAAAATTGAAGTTATAAAACTTCTTACATAGGGTCCTAAAGTCCATAAAATATTAATAGGTGATGGTATCAATCAATTCTAACATAAGTAGGAGGTTAAAAAATAAGCATACCCAACACCGACACCTGGGCGGTCGCCCATAATACTCCTGGGCGGTCGCCCATAACCTGCTTCTGTCGAATGTTCCATCTGATGAAGTGGGCGGTCGCCCACCATGACTTTGGGCGGCCGCCCAGAGAGTCAGTCCCTCCGACGAATTTGTTCCTTTTTTCTCCGAATGCTAGTTACCGGTTGGTCCTCTATTCCAACAGACCACTATTCACAAGGTACTAAATTATCATCTTCAATGGAAGGTCCTTAGTTATAGGTATCAAAATTAAAATTTCATATTATTAAATTTATTAATTATTAAAAATATTTTTGATAATTAAATACTTGTAATAATTAAATATAAATATTTTTTAAGTAATCATTAAATAAAATAATAATTCAATTTAAATAAAAAAAATAAAAAGTAAAAAAAAACATTTCTCATACGTGACATATTTTCATTCACTACTTAAATTACATTTGATAAGAAAATATAAATATAAATAATAAGTATTGAGTAATAGTTAAATTTAAATGAGGTAAATTATAAAATATCGAATTTTGACACATGTCATATTTTAATTGGTTATGTTTAAGTAAATACAGAGTAGGAAAAATTTGAAATGCCCTTGTCATTGTTAGTTGGAGGAGCAGCCGACAAACTCCATGTGAAGTGAAAAATTTCTGTCATTTTGGCATGTGTAAATTGCCACAATTCAACCCATTTCATTCTTTTGGCCGCGTCCTCTTCAAACACAAAGTACTAAGGAGGGTAGCAAATATGCTACCTTTGTTAGGACCAAACTAAATTGTGCTCCCTTGTATTTGGATTTTTTCCCCAAGGGCCCCTAGTGCGAGATTTTATTACACATAAATCCCAGCCCAGACAAATACCAGATAAGGAGTTGGGATGAGATCAAAATTCCCCATACACCCCCTAGCCTCCCTTGACCAGTCAAATTAAACACTTAAATTCCAAATCTACCCCCATCCCTCAAACAAAACCCTCCCCTCCCCTCATTCCCATTTCCAACTCAAGCTTTCTCGCTCTAAAACACACACACTCACACCTTCTCTCTAAAAAACACGGCACAGACTCCTTTTCCGGCGCCGGTGCCCTTCATCGTCTCCTGCGAACTCCACCACCACGTCCGACTTCCTTCTCCGTCTCCGGCGATCTTAACCCCGGCGACTCCGGTCTCCTCCGACGCCCACTACCGTCGTTTTTTTTCGTTTTCTCTAGCCCCATCTCATTCCTCGTCTCTGACGCCATCGGCTGCTCCAGATCTCTCCAGATCTGGACTACAAGTGTCACGCCCCGGAAATTCCATAATTCCATAAATAATAAAATAGTACAATTTACATCTCTAAAATGCTAAATACCAAACCAGGCGCGTGAACTCTGCTATAAAACCAACATAATACCATATACACGTCGATGACAAAACCACCTCAACTATCAAGACTATACCTCAACGAGATTATAACTCGGAGACTATTTACAAGTGCGGAAGCAAGAACAACTAATCATATATATATATATACCCAAATGACCACCGTACTTACATACTATACCCCCATGGCCTCACAAACACAAAGGCTCTGTAGAGCAACTACCACAAAAGTGTATAACCTGCTCCGAACAGTCCCACGACAACATCTGCTCTCACAACTTATTACCTTTAGCTTTCCTGCAAACTAAGGAAAACAACATTGAAAGGAACGGGGTGAGATAAAATCTCAGTAAGTTACTAATGCAGCTACATGGCATGATATCATACATATTAACTGAATAATTAAATCATATAACAACCAATGAGAAGGCTCCCTATCGCCAACCATCCCATACCAGTTGGAAATAATGACCAACTCAACATGCAGCACACAAGGCTGAAATAAATACGTTACAAATGATACTGAGCCAAGGTTTCCCCAAAAAGGATATAACAAACTGAACCATATCAACCGGGCCGCATCGAAGAGCAGCATCAACAAGCAGCATCGAAGAGCTGAAGAAGGGGATCCGAAAACTAAACCATAACCATAAGAACCACAGTAACAACGGGGGGAATATGACACAAAGTCATAACCCAATGCTCACACAAGGGAGCTATCTCATCCCATCCAAGGCCAATCTGGACTGGGGAAAAAGAAAAGGTACCAGTGGGAACATTATAATGAACTTGACTCGGGTGCCATTATAATCTCCTACCACTGCCTGACTCAACCAAGTATGACCAGCTGGACTTTAAACGAAAGCACAATCAGTATATGATTCCAAAATAGGGAACCATACCAAGTACATCATAAAGATGATAAACTGCCCATAAAGAGCCCAACAACGATAAACAGCAGTTGCTCATAAAGAGCCCAACAACATTGAACCTTTAACACATTATGATTCTAAAGTAGGGAATCATGCCAAACACATCAAAAATATGATAACCACGAGTTACTCATAAAGATTACTATAACTATGAACCCAATCATTTCTTTATGCTTATGATTCCCAAGTAGGGAATACGAATAAATACACCATCAAGATGCTACACAAATCCGTAGGGTAACTTAACCACTATTTTACACCTTGTATCCGTTCATAACCGAACCCAATCCAAACACTCTTGTGTTCCACAACGCCTATCTAGGTACCCTAGAATAGGACTCAAAGCCTAGACAAAGACTGAACCTTAAATCAATTCAATTGGAACAATTCAACTTTTCCAGTCAACTGTGCGTCCGCCCACACCGAAGTGTGCGGTCGCTCACCTCAGCTCACCCAGGCTCTAAAACCTTCTAGATAGAGTGTGCGGTCGCCGGCCCTATTTGGGCGGTCGCCCAACACACTTTTCAGCCAAAACTCTGATTCTTTTATACCCCTTCTGTTTCACCGTCTCAAAAGTACTATTGCAACTTCTAACCTTAAGTATATAACCCACAAACTGGTTCTAATTATAAGAACACCCAAAGTTAACCAATATAGTAATTAGCCCAAATACTTCTTATCTTATTTATATAAACCCATAAAATGATTCCAACAGTCCGAATACCCACAAAATAGCTTAAATACAATTAACTCCAATACTCCCACAAAACAACAATTATCACAAATATATCACATATAATATGCATGAGCAATATTATAATTTAAAGGGGAGTAGTAACTTACTTGCTACGAAAATAGTACCGAAAATAGTACCGATGACAAAATGTTCTGACATGCTAGACTTGATCTACTCGACGCTACGAACATTTTGGTGAAGTCGGATCTTGAAACAGAAAAATATTTAAGGAGTAATTGAAGGAGAATTGAGTCAACTCCTCGTAGAACAGAAGGAGTAGAAATGGCAGGAGAGAAATTGGGGAAAGTGGTGCGGGAAGTATGCGCAGAGAGAGGAGAGAGTTTAGTTTAATAATTGCCAAGTTACACTTAGTCCCCTCCAAGTTAATCAATTACATTTCAACCCCAAGGTTTCAACTTTAACACTTAAACCCCTTATCATTATTTACAAATAATAACTCAACTATTTCAACTTCTACTCATGCTAATTAAACATTTTGCAACCCAAATACTTTAATTTAATATTTTAATAGATCAAGTAAGTCTTTTAAAATAATCAAACTAACACAAATTAACATATAAAATAATATTCAGTGTAAATTTTATATAAAATTGGGACGGGTCGCCACACTCATGTGCTCAACTTATGACTAAAATAGTGCCGGGGTTTGGGGTCGTTACATTCACTCCCCCTAAAAACAAAATTCGTCCCGAATTTTAAAGTTACTTACCAAGATGATTAAACAACCACAGATACTTCCGTTCCATTTCTTCCCGAAATTCCCAATCTCAATTTCTATTAATTTGTATTAAATAGACTATTACGTATGAAACACATATATATCCCAAATATACTCGTATTAAATATTCTACACCGACAAAACAGTAGATAAGAATACAAATTTTTTCCTAACAAATTCCTCAATATCAAATAATCAAAATAATCCAAATTTAATCGTTTGTTTTCTCACTTTTACAAACCCATAAATTCTCATTCTTAACTAGAGAAAACATGCCCAAAAGAATTCATGAAATCCGTCAAACCACTATGGGTGTCTATTTTCCACTTCTTGTCTGTTTCACTTATAAACACTTCAATTCCATGATTTTTCTTAGTACTTTCACAAGAGATATTTTTACTCCAACTCGTTCCTTTGAACCCACTATCTTTAAAATAATTCCTTCAAGAAAACTAAATCCCTCACTTGATCTTAAGATCTCGTTCTCAGTTATTAGCATTACTTATTTACCAATTCTGAATCATAAATGATCTATTTCTGATTAGCTTTACGCTCTCAATCAACTCTTAAATCATTAACACCCATAAGTTTTACTTTTCTGGTTCATCCCTACGTATTGACGGTCTAAACATCATTCCATATAGTATTTGGAATCAACTCCACATACACGTAGTATATCTTTATAAATATGTATCGGTCCCAAGAGTTTCCTAATATTATAACAAGACCCAAATAAATATCCATAGCACTCTGAGAAGTCTATTAAGATCAAAGTATACCACAATGGTCCCTGCCATATATTATCTCCACAAGCATCTCATGTAATCATACTACTGCCTGAACAAATAAGGACATGAATAGGACTAACGATTATTGTCACCCAAGAATTCAATTATATATACGAAAATTTATCGTTATCAACTATTCGATCAAATATGATTCTGCAAATTCATCCCATTTAACGGTATTCAACATGATATACTCATTTACATGTTAAGTGATTCCACTAGTACACCAATCTTTCTTATATGATAAAACATAATACAATCTTGATTTTTGAATTTCTCTACCCACTTGCATTAACTCATATTTAGTTTTTTTTTTTTTTAAGAAAATATATCCATCAAATATTGATAGTCTATTAACATATCATTTCAAACTTAGTCCCATAAAACAAAAATATAATTTGCTAACGCAATATCCATAGAGTTACAATCAATCCTGAGTCATAGATGATTCTATTCATAGGGAGTTAATCCTCGAAACATATACAAATACTTTATCACCTCAAATCATTACATACCTCAATCTCTATTTAGAAATACTACTATAGATAGTAAATTTATCATTTTTACTATAATGATGAAACTTGACATGTCCTCAAGAAACTTTAACACTGATCATATCCTTTATCAATTCACCACCAAAATCAAATTATATAATTTGGAAATATCATTCCTCAAATCCATCCATACCACTAGACCATTTATCCATCTAAATGACATAACCTCGAATTCATAATAAACATACCTAATATGAGAAATTGTCTTCGATATATCCTCATATTTGACATTTGACCAATAATAGCCACTTATCAATCAAACTCCAACTAAACCACTGATCAACTTTAGGAATTTACTAATTTCCCAAAACTGTAAACAATTCAATAGCACCAAAACCGATATTCTGGAGCAATTCAACGCATATCTAAAATTACAAAGTTAATCACACGGAAAGCTCCCAAAAAGTTAATCGATTTAGGCTTAAAAATCACTTGAATCCAGTTTAAAATGAATAAGTTATGACTAATCACAATTCAATCAAGCTTCCTCTGAAACATTTACAAACCCAGTGACCAAAATGAAATATCCGAAAATTTTCATCTTCAAGCTTTCCCTTAATCTCTGAAACACTTTTCTTCTAAGAATATTAATGTAACTCATCACAAGAGATGCATCCACTTATAACCCATTATGCTTCTAAGCAAAGTCACACATACCAGTATAGAAATATTCACTACCAATCGATGGCAAACAAGAGATTCGTGACACATAGAAAGCTAGGTCACGCCACTTAGCACATCAATATCCCGAATAGGTGACATAACTAAATCACCGTATATAACCAACAGCACTCACGTAGTTTCGTATTCGAGAATACACCTCAACATAAATCACATGATGAGGACAAACATGCGTATGTAGCACGAAACATTATCCACTTACAAAGTAGATACACCTACATCTTCAAAGACTCGCACCCTTGATTCTCAAACCATCTAACCACAATGGAACCAATACTATTAACACCAGTCTTATGTCTGGTATACAACAAGAGAAGAAACACTCGACGTCAATATCACACCCTTAACCCAATCAACTTCTATCTTAACCTCATCCACTAATTCATTATGCTTCTACTGCACAAACTTTCCATGACCAAGGAAACTAATTGACTTCAAGAAAACTTAGTTTTCTAAACCACTCAAAATCATAACACCCATGTATTGAAACCTATTCAATATCAGAGTTCTTATTCCCTTTCAAGATCTAAAACCATTGCTCTGATACCAACTGTGACGCCCCAGAAATTCCATAATTCCATAAATAATAAAATAGTAAAATTTACATCTCTAAAATGCTAAATACCAAACCAGGCGCGTGAACTCTGCTATAAAACCAACATAATACCATATACACGTCGATGACAAAACCACCTCAACTATCAAGACTATACCTCAACGAGATTATAACTCGGAGACTATTTATAAGTGCGGAAGCAAGAACAACTAATCATATATATATATACCCAAATGACCACCGTACTTACATACTATACCCCCATGGCCTCACAAACACAAAGGCTCCGTAGAGAAACTACCCCAAAAGTGTATAACCTGCTCTGAACAGTCCCACGACAACATCTGCTCTCACAACTTATTACCTTTAGCTTTCCTGTAAACTAAAGAAAACAACATTGAAAGGAACGGGGTGAGATAAATCTCAGTAAGTTACTAATGCATCTATATGGCATGATATCATACATATTAACTGAATAATTAAATCATATAACAACCAATGAGAAGGCTCCCTATCGCCAACCGTCCCATACCAGTTGGAAATAACGACCAACTCAACATGCAGCACACAAGGCTGAAATAAACACGTTATAAAGGATACTGAGCCAAGGTTTCCCCAAAAAATATATAACAAACTGAACCATATCAACCGGGCCGCATCGAAGAGCAGCATCAATAAGCAGCATCGAAGAGCTGAAGCAGGGGTTCTGAAAACCAATCCATAACCATAAGAACCACAGTAACAACGGGGGGAATATGCACAAAGTCATAACCCAATGCTCACACAAAGGAGCTATCTCATCCCATCCAAGGCCAATCTGGACTGGGGAAAAAGAAAAGGTACCAGTGGGAACATTATAATGAACTTGACTCGTGTGCCATTATAATCTCCTACCACTGCCTGACTCAACCAAGTATGACCAGCTGGACATTAAACGAAAGCACAATCAGTATATGATTCCAAAATAGGGAACCATACCAAGTACATCATAAAGATGATAAACTGCTCATAAAGAGCCCAACGACGATAAACAGGAGTTGCTCAAAAAGAGCCCAACAACAGTGAACCTTTAACACATTATGATTTTAAAGTAGGGAATCATGCCAAACACATCAGAAAGATGATAACCACGAGTTACTCATAAAGATTCCTATAACTATGAACCCAATCATTTCTTTATGCTTATGATTCCCGAGTAGGGAATACGAATAAATACAGCATCAAGATGCTACACAAATCTGTAGGGTAACTTAACCACCATTTTACACCTTGTATCCGTTCATAACCGAACCCAATCCAAACACTCTTGTGTTCCACAATGCCTATCTAGGTACCCTAGAATAGGACTCAAAGCCTAGACAAAGACTGAACCTTAAATCAATTCAATTGGAACAATTCAACTTTTCCAGTCAACTGTGCGGCCACCCACACCAAAGTGTGCGGTCACTCACCTCAGCTCACCCAGGCTCTAAAACCTTCCAGATAGAGTGTGCGGTCATCGGCCCTATTTGGGTGGTCTCCCAACACACTTTTCAGCCAAAAATCCGATTCTTTTATACCCCTTCTGTTTCACCGTCTCAAAAGTACTATTGCAACTTCCAACCTTAAGTATATAACCCACAAACTGGTTCTAATTATAAGAACACCCAAAGTTAACCAATATAGCAATTAGCCCAAATACTTCCTATCTTATTTATATAAACCCATAAAATGATTCCAACAGTCTGAATACCCACAAAATAGCCTAAATACAATTAACTCCAATACTCCCACAAAACAACAATTATCACAAATATATCACATATAATATGCATGAGCAATATTATAATTTAGAGGGGAGTAGTAACTTACTTGCTACAAAAATAGTACCGAAAATAGTACCGATGATAAAATGTTCTGACATGCTAGACTTGATCTACTCGACGCTACGAACATTTTGGTGAAGTCAGATCTTGAAACAGAGAAATATTTAAGGAGTAATTGAAGGAGAATTGAGTCAACTCCTCGTAGAACAGAAGGAGTAGAAATGGCAGGAGAGAAATTGGGGAAAGTGGTGTGGGGAGTATGCGCAGAGAGAGGAGAGAGTTCAGTTTAATAATTGCCATGTTACACTTAGGCCTCTCCAAGTTAATCAATTACATTTCAACCCCAATGTTTCAACTTTAACACTTAAACCCCTTATCGTTATTATTTAGGAAAAACTGCAAATATAGTACCTGAACTATTGGGGTTATTTTGGATTAAGTGCCTAGACTGTCATTTTTTTGCATCCGTCATACCTGGACTCACATTTTGTTGCATCCGTCATACCTACCACTAACGACATCCATTTTTCTCAGTTAAATCATCATGTGGCGTGCATGTGACCTAATTTTAAAGGGTAAAATAGGAAATCAACACAGTTAAATATACTAAGGTTCTAATTGCAACAAAGTGAAACATTAATTTACAAATTAACCCTATACCCCTCCCCAACTTCATTTTCTTCCTCCAAACCCTTCAATCCATCAACCAAGATGCCTCCTTCATCCACCACCACACCACGCAGCCTCCTTATTCCCTCCCCACAACTCCATCGTCTCCCTCTCTCCAGATCAAACCCAGAGAGTTTGAAATCCAAAATCAAACCCAGATTTGCAGATCTGAAACTCCTTTCACTGCTGACAAATCTGAGAAAATCCAAGAACTAGCATACCTGAATGAATACAGTGCCATCAGTATACGCATGGGGATTGATAGTTCGAGTAGTCCTCTACCCACAAACATTACAAGTAAACGCAACCCTCATCCGCCGCCGTGGCGATTTCGTAAACAATGACCAAGGAAAAGTCGAAATCTTCTCCATATTAGATTCTGATCCCCCACCGCCGGCAGGAACCGACGGACCTTCCATTCCCGACCCAGTAGTCCAACCCCTTATATTTTCCGCACTCAATACCAATCCTATAGCATCATCCTACAATTCCCAAATCAAATCAAAACCCTAATTTCAAATACTAAAAGAATAAATAAATTGAGGGAATTTACCTTAGAAAAGGTGCGATTTCTGAGAATTGGGACCAAGCTTGTTTCATTGGAATCCGATCGGAGATCCGGTTCGTTACCGTTACTTTTAGAGGAGAGGGGAAATCGGAAGGGTCTTCGAGAAGAAAGCAGAAGGTCTTTTGATTTTGGGGAGGAGAAGATGTAATGTGATGAAGGAGAAGAAGCAACTATGGCTGCTGTTGCAGTGAGGGTTTCCATGGTGGGATTCCAATTTTTTCAGCTACTGTTTTATAGGGTTTGTGTTTGATTGGATTTTCTTTATCAAATTAGGGGAAATGAATTGGAGATTTTTACTGAATTGGGTGGGGTGAGTGGCGATGGTGGATGGAAGTGGTGGAGTTCAAGTCGGGAAGGAAGAAGATGAAGTTGGGGAGGGGTATAGGGTTAATTTGTAAATTAATGTTTCACTTTGTTGCAATTAGAACCTTAGTATATTTAACTGTGTTGATTTCCTATTTTACCTTTTAAAATTAGGTCACATGCACACCACATGATGATTTAACTGAGAAAAATGGATGTCGTTAGTGGTAGGTATGGTGGATGCAACAAAATGTGAGTCCAGGTATGACGGATGCAAAAAATGACAGTCTAGGTACTTAATCCAAAATAACCCCAATAGTTCAGGTACTATATTTGCAGTTTTTCCCATTATTTACAAATAATAACTCAACTATTTAAACTTCTACTCATGCTAATTAAACATTTTGCAACCCAAATACTTTTATTTAATATTTTAATAGATCAAGCAAGTCTTTTAAAATAATCAAACTAACACAAATTAACTTATAAAATAATATTCAGTGTAAATTTTATATAAAATTGGGAATGGTCGCCACACTCATGTGCTCAACTTATGACTAAAATAGTGCCGGGGTTTGGGGTCGTTACAACAAGTAACAGATCTGGCATTGTCGGCTCTTCAAATTCAACCAGATCTGGTCGCCTATGGTCGAATCTCTACATTCCAACCAGATCTAGTCGCCTGAGCTCTAAGTTCATTCTCATTATTCTCCGTCCGACGTCGGAACTCTACAAAATCGACAATCCTTCAGGTGATTTTGATGCCTGAGTTGTTTCCTGGCCAGAGAACAACCTGGTCTCATATTTAAACATCACGTATTTGTAATGAAACTACACTCGGCTGTTACAGTATTCTTCCTTTGTTGTTCATGAGCTGTTCTATTCCACGATTATTTGCCATGTTTTTGTTGTTGATTTCATGGTGGAATGCTCATAAGAGTGTCTACTAGTTATTTGTTAAGAGTACATATTTCACTTTTTATTTTTTCACTTTTCTGCTGCTAGAATACTCAAAATCCTTGTCTCATATCTTAACATCTCGATCTCAATTTTTTTGGATTTTATTTGTGTAGCAACTGGAAGTTTTTTTTATGTAGTTATTGGGAGGATTAGGAGTTACTGAAACAATATCGTCTCTTATCTGAACATCTCGATTTCACTTTCTGTTGTAGTATTCTTCCTTGAATTGATTTTTTTTATACAGTTTGAATTGGATATGGCAGTGAGTGATGAAGAGGCTGAAAATATGGGGATATTACGGTTAACAAATTGTAATCGTAGTAGCAGCAGAAAGTACATGTTTTGAAACGAAGTACTATTGTACAACAATGCTACACAAAGAAGTTAAGGATATTTTGTAATAGAAATTAATCTTTTTCCTAGAAAATGGAAAAAAGGTGAAAAACGACTCTTATATGTTAATTATAAGAGGCAAATTGGTCATATATAATAATTATAAGAGTTTGATCGAGATTTAACCAAATAAGACTTTAGTCTTATGAACATGTTCATAAGATTTTTGACACTTATATGTTAAATGCGTTAGTTATAAGAGTTTGATTGCTGTTTGACCAAGTTTGACCAAATTTGACAAAAAAAAAACTATTATTTTCTTGTAAAAAAATGAAAAAAGTAATATTTTTAACTCTTATATGATAATTATGTGTGAGTTATAAGAATTTGACTGCTGTTTGACCAAAAATTTTTATTATTTTTTTGTAAAAAAAATATGGAAAAAGTGATTTTTTTTTACTCTTATGTGTTAGTTATAAGAGTTTGACTATTGTTTGACCAAGTTTGACCAAAAAAATTTATTATTTCTTTTGTAAAAAAAATGAAAAAAATAATTTTTGCAACTCTTATGTGTTAGTTATAAGAGTTTGACTGCTGTTTGACCAAAAAAATTATTATTTTTTTTGTAAAAAAATGAAAAAAAGTATTTTTTGTAACTCTTATATGATAATTATGTGTAAGTAATAAGAGTTTGACTGTTGTTTGACCAAGATTGGCCAAAAAAAATTATTTTTTTTTGTAAAAAAATGGAAAAAGTGAATTTTTTTTTACTCTTATGTGTTAGTTATAAGAGTTTGACTGCAAGTTTGACCAAAAAAATTTATTATTTTTTTGTAAAAAAAATGAAAAAATAATTTTTGTAACTCTTATGTGTTAGTTATAAGAGTTTTACTGCTTTTTGACCAAGTTTGACCAAATTTGACCAAAAAAAATATATTATTTTTTTGTAAAAAAATGAAAAAAGTATTTTTTGTAACTCTTATATGATAATTATGTGTAAGTAATAAGAGTTTGACTGCTGTTTGACCAAGTTTGACAAAAAAAATTATTATTATTTTGTAAAAAAATGAAAAAAGTATTTTTTTAAACTCTTATATGATAATTATGTGTAAGTTATAAGAGTTGACTAAAATTTGACCAAAAATGTAAAGTTGGGAAGAGATATGAGGGTATTTTAGTTTTCTTACATCATTTCGCTAGTGAGGGGTGTATGAGGAATTTTCCATCTGAATTTTCCTTATTTGGGTTTGAATCTGGGCTCAGGGGCCCTAGAGTCCAAGGCCCCTTGTATTTTGCCATTGGAGAAACAAAGACTTTGAGGTGGGTATCAAAATTTTGAGTTGCCCTAAAGGTATAATGAAAAAATTATGTGGGTATGTCTAGTATTATCTTATCTTATCTTATCTTATAATATATAAAAACAGAAGTGCATAAAACATTCCCATTTTCCCGCCCAAAATTTAGCCATTTCAAATTACCAAACTGCCCTTATATAATAGTCTATTAATAATAATTAAGAAGGTCTGTCTCGGCATTTTAAATATGTGTACAGTACAGCTGCGACTATTAAAAAAGAAAGTATGACATTTATTCTGAGATGAAGAAAGTAACATAATATTAATAGTGAAGTATGAGTTACGAATATGAAAAATAAAGTAAGAGATAAATTTTCCTCCGGCTCAAAACACCTTACACTATTTTGAGAATGCACAAGAATTTAGGAAAGAGTGTATATATATTCAAAAATATGTTAGTGAGAAAGAGATTGTAAGTATGATAAATTAAGTGAAATTTACAAATGGGGTTCAAAATTAAGTGTATGAGTATGACAAGTGGGAAAGAGAGAATAAAAAAGTAATCCCTACGTTTCATACTTATTGCTATTAAGTATGAAAGAGAAAATAAGTTAGTGGATAGTTGTTGCGAGTGGATAGAAAAGAGAAAATTGAGCATTTTAAGTTAGTAACATTAAGTATGGGATGCCAAACTAAAAATAAGCAGCGATAAATTCGAGACGGATGGAGTAATATATTTTCCTACGATTTTTTTTTTTTTTTTTTTTATCATGCACGATGTTTGGCCAATTCCTGTAAGAAAGTGTCAGTGTATAAAGTGTCAGTGCATAAATATAGAGTGCCAGTGTAAAAAGTGTTAGTGTATAAACGTGTCAGTGTCGTGTAAAAAAATGCCAGCTTTAGAGTAAAAAAAATATTCCTGTATTAGTGTAAAATAGTGTCAGGGTAAAAAGTGTCAGCGTTAAAAAAGTGCCAGTGTAAAGAGTGTCAGTAAAGTCAGTGTATGCGTGTTTATATGCCAGCGGCGAAAAAATTGTTTCACCTTAAGCTTGGAAAAAACTCGTTTTTCATAAGACTAACTCTTTTGTTTTTGTACAAAGTATTTTCATTGATGATAACAAACATTAGAGTAGTATATTATTTTATTTTAAGGAAGTTTTATACTTCCTCTGTCTCATAATAAAGTATTTATCCCATAATAAAACATTAATTTTATTTTGAGTTTTATATTTGATAATACCACTTCTAAGAAAATAATAATTTAAAACACTTTTTATTAATGAGACTCAATTGTCATTTTTTTTTTAATTTTTAGAAATACTCAATTGTCATGTTAAAAACAATTACTTTACTTACTATTCACTACTTTACTTTTTCTCTTATTATAACTTATCCATTTACCTAAGTCCACTTGGCCCAATGGTATCCGGGTGTGTGTGTAAGGTCTATGTGGAGGTCTCAGGTTCAATTCCCCCTAAAAGCAAGTGGAGAACCTTGGTTACTGTGCCCCTCTGAGCAGGGGCGGACCTGCGGTATAAGGAGGTGGTGCACGTGCACCTGCTCATGTCGCGACCCCGAACCCCGCGGGTCCGAGACCGCGAGCTGGACGTCGACTTAAAACCAAAACTATGAAATACCGAAGTTAAAAATTCCATTTTGAACCAAAAGATGATAACACAAGGTTTTACAAATCCAAGATTAAATCAACAATGTACATCCAACATAAGCTCCACAGCTTATACCCAAAAGAATAAAATATACAATTCTTAATGACGTCAATAATGGTAAAACTATCCCCAAAAGGTTATACATTTAAATAATGTAAACCGATCCATAACAACCTGCCCCAAAATCTCAATCCTCTCGACGTCCTCCTTAAACCGCGAATCCTAATCCTTTTCCTCCTGTGGGGGGGTTAAGGAAAAACAAAGATGGAAATAAACGGGGTGAGATAAAATCTCAGTAAGTTACTAATGCAACTACATGACATGCTAATATGCAATGACCAATAGCAATTAACATAAGACAGATAGCAGCGGAATAATAAGTGACATGCTGACGAACGGTAACATCCAATAATCAGTCATATAAATAAACATATAACAACAAATGAGAGGCTCCCTATCGCCAACCGTCCCATACCGGTTGGAAATAACGACCAGCTCATCATGCAACACATAAAGCTGAAATAAACACTCATAAGTGGATACATAGCCAAGGTTTCACCCAACTGAAGAACCAAATAAAGGTCGCTGCGCAGCTTCAATAATCAACAAATCATCATCTTCATAATAGCATGAAAGCTGAAGAGAAATCCCCGGTCAGAAGCGACCGATCAACCCATCGATCAACAAACCATCTTCATGGTAGCATAAAAGCTGAAGAGAAACCCGGTACCGGAACCAATAACCAAATGAAGTGTCACAAGGGACGGGAGACATGCCACAAAGTCATGCTCCAAGTAAAGCTAAAATGCACACAAAGGAGCTAGCTCTTCTCACATCCAAGGCCAATCTGGAGGAGGGTAATAATGGGGCAAAACAATGGTCAACATCACAATGGACTTGGTTGTGCCATCATAATGTTTTGCATCCCCCAAACACACACAAAATACCAGGTGGACTTTCAAGTAAAGGCTAAGTAATAAAATACTAGCACAATAAACAACCATTGATTCCAAAGTAGGGAATCATACCAATTAATCACCATAAAAGATGCAAACGATTACTCAAGAAGAGTTCAACAACAATAGCACAAGGAGTTTCTCATAAAAGAGTCCAACAACATTGACCATTAAAACATAATGATTCCAAGATAAGGCACGTACCAAATACATCCTAAATATGATACCCACAAGTTAATCACAAAGAGCACAACCCAAACGGTCGCTCACCAATGGCACAATGACTATTACCAAAATGATCATAAACATTTACTCAGAAGATATACTAGGACTATGAACTCAACCATCTCGTCACACCTGGAATTCCAAATAAGAGATCCGAATGAATACATCTTAAGGTTAATAAAACCGTAGGTACCCAATTGCCAATTCACGCTTTATCTCCGTTCATAACGAACCCATTCTAAACACCCCAAACTAATCCAAAAGGTTACACTTATTAGAACATGATCACGACTGGACTAAACCCTACACTTTGGTGTTCAGTAACCACCCTCTAGGTACTATAGGACATCGCCTAAAACCTAGACCAAGGTTCATTCGAAAATCAATTCGATTGGAACAATCACGAACACATCATAAGATGCCCAAACATATACCAAATGATCATCACAAAGATAAGTCAAACCAACAATATCTCAATAAGATGTTCCAAATCCCAATTAACACTTAATTAATTTCAAACACAAACTTGATCACAAATGACCCAATTCTATCACTAGAGTGTACTACAATGATCACTAAGGTCGACTAGAAGGACACCCAAGATTTGGATCAAAACGCATTCTTCAACCACACAAAATAACAAATGAAAACTTTCAGAGGTTCTGTGCGGCCGCCCAAACTCAACTGTACGGTCGCCCAAAAAGCCATCAAACAAGAACAAAACCTTTCAGATAGATGTGCGGTCGCCCAGACATTTTTGGGCGGTCGCCCAATACTCTGGTCTGCCGGAATTCGGGAAGAACAAACTGGGTTCTTCCATTTTTAACCCAAAACAAAACTAAACCAAAATCCAACACTCTTAACTAGCATACTAAGGTACTAGAGCAACTTATGGGTCTAAGAGAACTCATATAACAACATTTAACAACCAAAATCAAAAATCAAACCCAACATTCATAAATCACCATTTTTGACCCAAAATCCAAATAAATTGCAACCTCATCCAAACTTCAAATATAACAACAAAAGCATTATATGAACATGATATGAACATTTTAACATCAAAATGGGGGGAAAGTAACTTACTTGGATTTTCTCAAAGTTGATGGATTTCAAATATTTTTGATTCTACGCGATCCTATCGACGATCTAAACACATTTCACGTTTTAAGAAATGAGAGATTATGAGAGGAAGAGAAAGAAAATGAAGAGAGAAGGAAAGAAAGAAACCTTACCCTTTTTCTTCTATGGAAGGAGAGAGAGCTGGGAGAGATGAGGTGAGGTGAGGTGAGGTGAAAGAGTAGGGAGGTGAGGGAGAAAAGATGGAGTAGGGAATTGTTTCAAAAAGTTACCATTAGACCCCCTCCCCATCTACAACACAATTACTCCCCACTAACAATTAAGACTCAACATTTCAACACTAGCACAAATGACCCAAATAAAATGCTAGGCATAAGTATTATAACACATAAAATGCACACATAAATATTTAATTAAATAATAATTTAAATAAATAAATAAGCAAATAAATAAATAATAATTATTTATTACTAATAAAATAGAGCCTAGTTTTCGGGTCGTGACATTCACTCCCCCTTAATGAAAATTCGACCCGAATTTTAACGAGACCTACCCGAAAGGCCAAATAGATACGGATACGGTAGTTCCGCCATTTCTCAAATTCCTCAATTGTCCAATCTAACCCACTACAAGGTAACCTCAAATGATGCTTACGATAAATCTACCTCATGAACCGAATCGTTTCATCATTAACTTTATTACTAATCAAAATCCGTACTCAAAATCGAAGAATCCAAATTATTTCCATACATAATTCTCGAGATATCTCAAGCTCGCCTTATTCATAGCCTTAACTACACCGCAAAGGTACTTCCATTTGTAAATCGCATGCTTAGTATTATTCCCCAGAATTTTCAAAACATTACCATCTCGAGCTTAATTAGCTTTTAAAATATGAAAGGCTAAAGAAATTTTTCCATCCCCATAATATTCACCAAAGGCTATATCTCTAAGGGTTCCCATTATAGTGCTCTCGCTCTAGGTAGCACCTTAAACTAGAGGCGTAATATAAACCCAAAATTTTAATACAAAATGTTCACTTAAATCTACGCCATAATATCATCGTCATAAAACTCCAATCCTTGAAAGCCTAAAATAATTACGAATACGCAACAGTCCGAAAATGATCTAAATTTTATCTTCAAGGGATTTCCTCTAGCTCCCTTTTTAGTTAATAATCTGTGCTCATATACCCAAGGAAATCAACAAATCTCAAATCCTCAATAGCTAACCCAAGTTAGTCTTTCACGCATACATTTATTAACCTAATGATACTTAGGCTCAATAGTACTACCATCATAATAAACCAATTAGCTAGCAACGTTCCAACTGACCAAATACCAAATCGTAGTATTCTATAATATGCCCAAGTATTGATACTCCACTTCCTTCACATACTCTTGATCCAATTCGGGAAACGCCACCAAGAATGGATTTAGAACCATAAACCCACTATCTAACCAAAATTTCAAAATGCCTTTAACATAGATCGAGAAATTATTACTCTCCCAAAATGTACTTAGTCCTTTCTAACTTAACACGCTTACCACCATTAATGATCATAACTCCTACCACAAACTCATCATCCATAACAAATCGTACACCTCTCCATGCTAATCCATTCCGATACATTCACGGAGATGCACTAAAAGTGACCAAAATTTTCCTCAAGAGATCCTCATTGAATCCTCAACTCCTATAACTCAACCGATACAATATGGATATTGATATAAAAATTAGCATTACAACCTTGTACCATAACAACTCAATTTAACCCAAGCTTCTCCTCAAACACTGGGTACTATTCGGAAGAAAACGAAAATCTTACGAATGATATATACACCCAACAAATTGACCGAAACTAAATACTCGGATTTCAATTAAGAAAAGATAGGTATAACTCTACCCAAAGGAACGGTCTCAAACAGTTTTAAGAAATTAGGAATGGAGAATATAACAATCCCCTACAACAATAGATTAAAGCAATAGTAACATCAAAATCTTGTAATAGCAACATGGCTAATTTAGCAGGTGAGACATAACCATACTTTAAGCACATCATAAGCACATAAGACTTCATCAGATACCCTAAACTCCTCCATAGGAGTAGACACCTACAACACATAAGTCAAAGACTCAGAAGAAATAAATGCGACTAAATGCACAGAAACACATAAATGCGATGATCCTAAAATGCACGCGCTCGCTCTCACGACGCAAAATAATACCTCCTGAAATTATCCGTTACCTGGTGAGTGCTGATTGATTGCAAATACTCTACCCGAAACCTTGGGCTTCCCCGAAGCATCCCTCTTCTGACCCTGTGGTATTCCAGTTCCTGTCCCCGATGACTGAACTCTAAACCTCGGACAATCTTTAACGAAGTGTCCCAACTGACCACACTTCACACATTTTCCTTGCTTCTTCCAACACTTGTCTTCTGAGTGTCCTTTCCTCTGACAGTAGCTGCAGACTTTCCCATTTCGTGTCCCCTTATTAGAACCTTGATTTCCTACTGTTGGTTGCCCTTGAAGTTGCCCTCTGAATCGAGTTTGCACTCCAGAATTACCTCTGTTATCTGAATGTTGCTGTTGTGACTTACTCTGCCCTCCTTGCTTACCCGGGTTAACCATCTCAGTCTTCCTTTTGTGTTCCCCAATATCCTGCTCAATCAAGTAGGCTCGATCCACCGCATCCTGAAAAGGTTGAATTATTTGGGCTAAAAGTTGAGTCCTAATAGCTGTCTTCAAACCCCTGATCAATCTCATCGCTTTCTGATCCTCGGTCCGCACAAGGTAGTCACAACACCTGGCTAATTATGCGAACTTAGCCGAGTACTGTGCTACTGAAATCATGCCTTGCTCCAAGCTGAGGAACTCGATCTCTTTCCGGTTTTGATCCACTAGAGAGATAAAATGATCCTTGAATTTCCTCACGAACCACTCCCAAGGATATGGTACAAGAGTCGCATCCCAACTGGTCTTCAGTACCTTCCACCAATGTTCCGCAGCCCCCACGAGCTTATAAGCTGCAAACAGAACCCTATCCTCATCAGTGCAACCAAAGGCATCGTAGATTTTCTCCATCGATTCTATCCATAGCTCGGCTTTCTTCACATCCGGCTCACCGTCGTACTCACTTGGTTTCAACTTTAAGAACTGCTCCAACCCATATCGCGGAGGTGCTACATGTTCCTCTCTCGGCCCTTGGTCACGAATTGATTTCACGGCCTCCTCAAACCTGCCCTGAAACACTGCACGGTTTTCATCCTTTAGACCATTAAGATTCTGAGTCCCACTGATGTCTTCACCAGCTCTTCTTCTAGCCATTGAGAACAATTACCTGTATAAAACATCAACCGTTACTCACTCCGAACACAACTACCCTCCTAGGTCGTTCTAGCCACCTATACCGATACTTAGAGCTAAACCATAGCTCTGATACCAACTGTCGCAACCCCGAACCCCGCGGGTCCGAGACCGCGAGCTGGACGTCGACTTAAAACCAAAACTATGAAATACCGAAGTTAAAAATTCCATTTTGAACCAAAAGATGATAACACAAGGTTTTACAAATCCAAGATTAAATCAACAATGTACATCCAACATAAGCTCCACAGCTTATACCCAAAAGAATAAAATCTACAATTCTTAATGACGTCAATAATGGTAAAACTATCCCCAAAAGGTTATACATTTAAATAATGTAAACCGATCCATAACAACCTGCCCCAAAATCTCAATCCTCTCGACGTCCTCCTTGAACCGCGAATCCTAATCCTTTTCCTCCTGGGGGGGGGGGGGGTTAAGGAAAAACAAAGATGGAAATAAACGGGGTGAGATAAAATCTCAGTAAGTTACTAATGCAACTACATGACATGCTAATATGCAATGACCAATAGCAATTAACATAAGACAGATAGCAGCGGAATAATAAGTGACATGCTGACGAACGGTAACATCCAATAATCAGTCATATAAATAAACATATAACAACAAATGAGAGGCTCCCTATCGCCAACCGTCCCATACCGGTTGGAAATAACGACCAGCTCATCATGCAACACATAAAGCTGAAATAAACACTCATAAGTGGATACATAGCCAAGGTTTCACCCAACTGAAGAACCAAATAAAGGTCGTTGCGCAGCTTCAATAATCAACAAATCATCATCTTCATAATAGCATGAAAGCTGAAGAGAAATCCCCGGTCAGAAGCGACCGATCAACCCATCGATCAACAAACCATCTTCATGGTAGCATAAAAGCTGAAGAGAAACCCGGTACCGGAACCAATAACCAAATGAAGTGTCACAAGGGACGGGAGACATGCCACAAAGTCATGCTCCAAGTAAAGCTAAAATGCACACAAAGGAGCTAGCTCTTCTCACATCCAAGGCCAATCTGGAGGAGGGTAATAATGGGGCAAAACAATGGTCAACATCACAATGGACTTGGCTGTGCCATCATAATGTTTTGCATCGCCCAAACACACACAAAATACCAGGTGGACTTTCAAGTAAAGTCTAAGTAATAAAATACTAGCACAATAAACAACCATTGATTCCAAAGTAGGGAATCATACCAATTAATCACCATAAAAGATGCAAACGATTACTCAAGAAGAGTTCAACAACAATAGCACAAGGAGTTTCTCATAAAAGAGTCCAACAACATTGACCATTAAAACATAATGATTCCAAGATAAGGCACGTACCAAATACATCCTAAATATGATACCCACAAGTTAATCACAAAGAGCACAACCCAAACGGTCGCTCACCAATGGCACAATGACTATTACCAAAATGATCATAAAGATTTACTCAGAAGATATACTAGGACTATGAACTCAACCATCTCGTCACACCTGGAATTCCAAATAAGAGATCCGAATGAATACATCTTAAGGTTAATAAAACCGTAGGTACCCAATTGCCAATTCACGCTTTATCTCCGTTCATAACGAACCCATTCTAAACACCCTAAACTAATCCAAAAGGTTACACTTATTAGAATATGATCACGACTGGACTAAACCCTACACTTTGGTGTTCAGTAACCACCCTCTAGGTACTATAGGACATCTCCTAAAACCTAGACCAAGGCTCATTCGAAAATCAATTCGATTGGAACAATCACGAACACATCATAAGATGCCCAAACATATACCAAATGATCATCACAAAGATAAGTCAAACCAACAATATCTCAATAAGATGTTCCAAATCCCAATTAACACTTAATTAATTTCAAACACAAACTTGATCACAAATGACCCAATTTTATCACTAGAGTGTACTACAATGATCACTAAGGTCGACTATAAGGACACCCAAGATTTGGATCAAAACGCATTCTTCAACCACACAAAATAACAAATGAAAACTTTCAGAGGTTCTGTGCGGCCGCCCAAACTCAACTGTGAGGTCGCCCAAAAAGCCATCAAACAAGAACAAAACCTTTCAGATAGATGTGCGGTCGCCCAGACATTTTTGGGCGGTCGCCCAATACTCTGGTCTGCCGGAATTCGGGAAGAACAAACTGGGTTCTTCCATTTTTAACCCAAAACAAAACTAAACCAAAATCCAACACTCTTAACTAGCATACTAAGGTACTAGAGCAACTTATGGGTCTAAGAGAACTCATATAACAACATTTAACAACCAAAATCAAAAATCAAACCCAACATTCATAAATCACCATTTTTGACCCAAAATCCAAATAAATTGCAACCTCATCCAAACTTCAAATATAACAACAAAAGCATTATATGAATATGATATGAACATTTTAACATCAAAATGGGGGAAAAGTAACTTACTTGGATTTTCTCAAAGTTGATGGATTTCAAATATTTTTGATTCTACGAGATCCTATCGACGATCTAAACACATTTCACGTTTTAAGAAATGAGAGATTATGAGAGGAAGAGAAAGAAAATGAAGAGAGAAGGAAAGAAAGAAACCTTACCCTTTTTCTTCTATGGAAGGAGAGAGAGCTGGGAGAGATGAGGTGAGGTGAGGTGAGGTGAGGTGAAAGAGTAGGGAGGTGAGGGAGAAAAGATGGAGTAGGGAATTGTTTCAAAAAGTTACCATTAGACCCCCTCCCCATCTACAACACAATTACTCCCCACTAACAATTAAGACTCAACATTTCAACACTAGCACAAATGACCCAAATAAAATGCTAGGCATAAGTATTATAACACATAAAATGCACACATAAATATTTAATTAAATAATAATTTAAATAAATAAATAAGCAAATAAATAAATAATAATTATTTATTACTAATAAAATAGAGCCTAGTTTTCGGGTCGTGACAGCTCAACTTTTGTTAGCAAGAAGAAAAAAGATTATATTTAGGATATACTAAAAGTGCACTAGGTAAACCAAAAATCATCTCTAGCTCAGTTGGGCAAAAGTCAGGCTTATGTTTGTGAATGGAGTGAGTTTGAATCCCACTAACTCCTAACTTTCTCACTTCATAATGCTTATATTTTGATTTTTCTTTCTTTTTCTATTTATAACTGATTTTTTTTTTTACTGTAATCACTAAAAAAAAATTAGTATAATTATGCACCCGTGAGTAAAAGATCAAGGTACGCCAAGATCAAGGTCCGCCACTGCCTCTGAGGACGGCCGGAGGCATCTGCGGGTGATCATTCAGATGGCGCGGAGATTTTTGAAGAAGCGGTATCGTTCGCTGTAATAGGTTTCAATCGTGGTGAAACTCCACAGTAATTTGTACTATACTAGACAATAGATCTGTAATAGACTTAATAGGAGTTTGTAACACGATGACCATTGTTTTGAATGAATGATACGTAACTTTATAAAAAAAAACAAAAACCTTATACTCCATTTATCTCAGAGTTAGAGTCCTACATTGGTTGTGCACGCTTACTAAAGGAATTATCGAAAATGGATAAACTTTGTAAGTGGTTGAGGATATAATTGTCTAAAACACTATTCTTTGTTGATTAGTTAGGGTTTTTTTTCTATTTATTTTATACTCCCTCCGTCCCAATTTAAAGTTTTTAGTTTGACTTTGCATGGAGATTAAGAAAAAGAAAATGTTGTGAGTATGAAAAGTAAAATGGGAGAGAGAAAGTGAGTAGTGAGTTTTTGTTGTGAGAATGACAAGTGGTCCCCACTTTCCATTTTAGGTAATAAAGCAAAGTAAGAACCTTAAATTGAGACAGACTAAAAAAGAAAGTAAGAAACTTAAAGCGGGACAGAGGGAGTATCTTTTTTCTATTTATTTTAATTGGATTTCTGAGTTAAAAAAATTTAGGTTTATTTAATTCAATACTTAACAGGTTAGACATAATATTGTGTGTTAGTAAATCAGACCCAAGAGATAGCAACAAATAATGAACGCAAAATATCAACACAGGATTTACGTGGTTCACCAATCTCTATTGGCTACCTCCACGGGCAAAGTGAAACAAATATTATTATGGCGGAGAAACAATTACAAGAATATGATCACACTAATCTATGTTTGCATGAACTTTGATCACAAAGTTCCTAGCTATGCAAAACCCTAGATCTAGAATTATTGATCTCTCTCACTTACTGAATAAAATAATGTACTGAATTAATTTGAGACGGAGGGAGTATATTTATACAAATACACGCCTAAAAGTTCCCTAATATTAATTCCATTAAGGACTCTTAGTCCTTGTTGACCACCAATGCTCCGGTCAAACAAAGAATTAGCACAGCCAAGTAAGGCTTTATTCGGCCCAGTGGCCCATCTTGTCCTACTTGATCAATCTGGCGTTGAATTACAGAAATACTATGCGCCCTCCATATGCTGGCGCAAGTATACTCCTTCTGTCCCCGAATTACGAACTTGTTAATTTAATCCATTTAAATTTACATCCCAAAAATTCAAAGACATTAAACTTAACAATCTTCACCTTGACTTTGAATCTCCCCTAATAATTCAAATGCACGAGCTTTCCGACATAGCCTCCACCTTGAGCCACATCTCTCGTACTAGATTTTTCAACCTTTGCCTCAGTCTGTCTTTCGTCAAAGACACTAGATCTTGTGCACCATGTATCTTCAAACACCCAGAATTTGCCTCACCAGACAAACAACTTTGTCCTCTGGACAATCAGATTTTCTGCATGCAATGTATCCTACGGACACCCAGAATCACCCTAACGGGCAACTAACAGTCATTTAATTGTGGCCCATCCAGTCGACATTGGATCTTGCCAACCATGACTGACAACACCGGTGTGTGTTGATCTTCTAGTTGTGGCTTGCCCAGTTCACTCCGGCCTAGAGTAAAATGATGCTCCACCTGCTTGTCAACACCCTCATCAATCTCAGAACCTTGGAGGATGAACAAGGAACCTTTTCTTTCACCCTTCAGAATCACATCTGAACCTTTGTAGACATTCAGAACTCCACCTTCACCCTTGAAACTGTACTCCTTCTTGTCCAAACGACTAAGTGATATAAGATTCTTTGCTACTTGTGAAACGTGTCTTACCTTGTTCAATGTGAGAGTTTTATCACCAGAAGTTCTCACCCTTACAGAGCCCATGCCAACTACCTCGCAGTCCGATCCATTAGCCATATAAATACGGTCTCCATCTTTTTGCTCGTATGTTGTAAACCGCTCCTTGCGCGAACACATGTGATAAGATGCTCCCGAATCTAGAACCCATGCAACTTCCTTGCTTGTTTCTTCTTCGGTCACCAGGGCATAATCACAATCCTCATCAAAATTGTCACTGTTTGCCACCGCAGCAGTCGACTCAGATTTCTGCTGCTCTCTTTTCTTCTTGGGACAGTCGGTCTTCCAATGCCCCTTCTCCTTGCAATAACTACAGATATCTCCAAGTCTCGGACCCCGTCTAGAACCTCCGCTCCTTCGACCATGCCCTTTGTTGCCTTCCGCAGTCAAACCTAATGACTGAGATTCTGTACTAGTACCACTCGCCTTTCGGCGGAGTTCTCTAGTCTTCAGACCAGACTTTACTTGCTCCAGAGTAATTGTCTCTTTGTTCAAGCATGAATCAACATATGATTCATATGACAACGGTAGAGATATCAACAGAATTAGAGCAGCATCCTCATCATCAATTTTCAGCTCTATATTACGCAATTCAAGTAATAAAGCGAAAAATCGATCTAGATGATCCTTAATAGGCGTACCTTCAGACATATGAAAAGTGAATAACTTCTTCTTCATATAGAGCTTGTTGGTCAGAGACTTCGTCAAATACATCTTCTCTAACATCAGCCACAAGCCTCCCGCTGTTTCTTGATCCGCTACTTCCGCTAAGATCTCATCAACAAGACTCATGATAATCATTGAATGAGCTTTCTCATCCAATACTACCATGTCTGCAGCCTTCTTCGAATCCTCTGATGTGGGAACGACCTCTGCCTTACCTTTTGGATCCTTGTGATCCCTGATTGCAGTAGCCACTGGAGCCCACAAACTTTGTCTTCGCAACATGGCTCTCATCTTGATCTGCCATAAACTGAAACTGTTCTTCCCATCAAACTTGTCGATTTTCTGATCCATCCCGGAATCCATCTCTTTCTATCGCAGCGGAATGCCCTGATCTTCCTTGACTAACCAGGCTCTGGTGCCACTTGTTAGTAAATCAGACCCAAGAGATAGCAACAAATAATGAACGCAAAATATCAACACAGGATTTACGTGGTTCACCAATCTCTATTGGCTACCTCCATGGGCAAATGGAAACAAATATTATTATGGCGGAGAAACAATTACAAGAATATAATCACACTAATCTATGTTTGCATGAACTTTGATCACAAAGTTCCTAGCTATGCAAAACCCTAGATCTAGAATTATTGATCTCTCTCACTTTCTGAATAAAATAAGGTACTGAATTAATTTGAGACGGAGGGAGTATATTTATACAAATACACGCCTAAAAGTTCCCTAATATTAGTTCCATTAAGGACTCTTAGTCCTTGTTGACCACCAATGCTCCGGTCAAACAAAGAATCAGCACAGCCAAGTAAGGCTTTATTCGGCCCAGTGGCCCATCTTGTCCTACTTGATCAATCTGGCGTTGAATTACAGAAATACTATGCGCCCTCCATATGCTGGCGCAAGTATACTCCTTCTGTCCCCGAATTACGATCTTGTTAATTTAATCCATTTAAATTTACATCCAAAAAATTCAAAGACATTAAACTTAACATTGTGTTTAATGGGTTCATTAAATTAAAAATAGGTAATATTAATTATGTTGATGTGGTAATATTCTCACAAATATATAGTATAATTTATCAAGAAGAAATTATGAATTTCTCCTTGAAAAATGACCATTTTGATTTCCGAGGAAGGGTGTTATGTGGCATTGTGAACTCTTTAAAATTACAGTTAAATATTTTTTTTATTTTATATAATTTGATCACTACTATATAGAAATAAAAATTACTCATGTACATTTATGTGTTAAGAATTTACTCTTCTCATATATTTATATTTAAGAATTTATTAACTTAGTTGTAAAATAATTTTTTAAATATTAAATAAAGAAACATGATCACGCCCGTGCATCGCACGGGAGTACTTCTAGTAATAATATATAAAAAAAGAAGTGCATAAAACATTCCCATTTTCCCGCCCAAATTTTAGCCCTTTCAAATTACCAAACTGCCCTTATATAGTAGTCTATTGATAATAATTAAGAAGGCCTGTCTCGGCATTTTAAATATGTGTACAGTACAACTGCGACTATTAAAAACACGGGTCTGAATTAATTATTCAGATGGGGCAATGGAGCATTTTGTTGACCTCGTTACACCTAGGGGTGGCAAAATAGGTGTTTTGGGTGTACCCATTAAAGTTAAAATATCCGGATATTCAATGGATTTTTAACTTTAATGGGTAAACCCAAAACACTCAATTTGCCACCCCTAGGTACACCAACAGGTGCATCTATTAATTTACAGCTACACTTATGGGCTTGAAAATAGCATTTCAATTAATTCAAAGTCCTCCTCGGTAACAGTATAGACCGTCACAATAACACTAGATTTGAATCTAAATTTAAATACATTCAAAGTCTTAATAAATACAGTATTACAGTATAGACAGTCATAATAACTCTAGATTTGGTAGTATAAATACTTCACTCTCCATCACTTTAGTGGGTTGCTTACAAAATCCTCCATTCTGAACCTCAAATGCCCACACACAATGTTTAGCCAGTTACTCTCTTCTGTGATCTTCAAGCTGTATGCATATCAAGTGTTAACTTCAATAGAAATTTAAATTCGGGAGGAAAAGGTATTATTTATATACTCCCTCTGTTCCAGAATGATAGTCCCCCTATTTTCATGGGTTTTACCAAGGAACTTTGAGTAATAATACATGTTTTGGCCAATTTTTGACAATTGGACTAATAAAATGAAGAAAAAAGAAATTGGGTACAATGGAATAAAGAAGTAAAAGATTCAAGAATATTGGATTAGGATGTAACGAGGAAAGCCTTTGAGCAACTACTCTCCGGCATAAAACCTCGGGAGGTTTTGGAAACCTACCTCTGTACCAAACAATTTTATTAATATCAGAGTGTGAGTACAAGAGAGAGTATTGAGAGAGAAAGAGAGTTACAGTAGGGAGTGAGTGAAAAGTGTGTGTGTTTACATAGAATATGTTAACTATTTATACTAAAAGAATAATGTAAACTATCCATCAATGCCTAAGATCTCGGAGAGTTTGTTGCAGATGATAATCTTTAGTCTTTGACTTGGTCCATGAGTAGATGTGCTAATCATTTATCCCATGTGTGAATTAATAACAACCCTATAAAGTAGGAATAATAAAACTGCCACTCAAGATGTCAGGTCGTCAGGTTGTTAACTCAGGATGTCACGTCAGGATGTAAAGTCAACATGTCAACATGTTGAGTCAACATGTAGATTCAAGATGTAAGATGTAACTTCAGGATGTCAACACGTAGAGTCAAGATGTAAGATGTAACTTCAGGATGTCAACATGTAGACTCAAGTCTTTATTTTCAGGATGTAGATATAGTGCTGTGAGATTTTTCACCCCAAACAATTGCCCGTAAATTTTTTGAATTGAGTGAACATAGAAATTCAAGAAATTTCCATAACACTTGATGTATGTGATAAAATCTCCAAGATGCAATTGATCCTGCAAAAAACAAATAAAAAGACGAAGAATAATATATTTTGGTGATTGTCTTAATGACAATTTTTATTTGTTTGCAACATGTCTGTTTAGACATGTTAGGTTGCAATTTTGTTTGAACCATGTCCTGTGATAGCATGGTTAAAACTTATGAATGTTTCCCGTTTTAGGATCAGTGTGTTTGATCCTTTTTGGTATTTTGATAATAGATTGGTCGTACGGTTAGGATTCTAAGGGTAACATGTTGATGTTTAAAACTTAGAATAATTTTGGAACAATTGAATAGTAGCGATGTAAGGAATGGTTGGTAACATGTTGATGTTACAAGTTGGGAATCATTATGAAAAGATGTTTATCTTTTAAACCCTGTGTTCGTTTGGTAACATGTAAATGCTACAACCATTGATTTCAACTTGAGTTCATAATTTTAGCCAAGTGCAAGAAGGTAATCAATATGTTCATGACACATTGGCCCACCTACAACTTAACTAAAACATGAAAATCGTGCGCACGGGCGAAGGTGTAGAAACCTTAAACACATAAGTAAGGTGTAAAACCTTTAAACCTTTGAAAGGAGTAAAACCTTTAAACCTTTGAAGGTGTAAAACCTTTAACCTTGGATGGAATTGTACTTTGATTTTTCCTGTTGGACATGAATTCTGACTCATGTGAACATCTTTGAATACTTGGATCAGCATGTAACACCTCTGATCAACATGTAACATCTGGAAAACTTGGATCAACATGCAAACATCTTGACCTGAATAGGGACTTTGAGTTTCCTCGCAAAGCAGAAACATGTTAGGGTTGGGTGTTAGCTTGGCTAACACCCCTCCGATGCTTAAGTCAGTCGATGTTTGATGAAGATAAATCAAATTGAAACAACATAATTGAAATAAAGCAATATAAATGCATACCTGATTTTCTGAATTAAGTTGAAAAGCTATAACTTACATGAAGTACAGCTTGAGATGCGCTGCATTCTAACTTCTAAGAATTCTGGTACCATCTATAGTTGATATCCAGCATGCCCCCTTTCCAACCTATTGATTAGTAATCCTGCATGAGCCTATCTTCTTCCAACCTGATGAATCTTGATGCTCTAGTTCTGATTTCATCCAGTCTCTTGCATGGTGTCATGACTAAGTCATCATAATAAGGAGAGTCCTTCTTGAGCCCCATCCTGAAGGCTTCAATTGCAGTTATAGTGTCCAGGTTGGAAATGTTCACCTCCTCCCAGTTGAACCTGCTCAGGTAGTCTTTAAGTAGCTCATCAGGTTGCTGGACCACCCTGTAAAGATCACTTGTGAGTTTCTCGAACACCCTGTTACATGAAAACTGATTAGTGAACATGTTAATAAGTTGAGCATATGATCCGATAGAACCCAAAGGCTGGTTGATTAGCCATCTCAAAGCTGCCCTTGTAAGAGTTGAACCCAAACCCCTGCAAAAGCATGCTTCCTTGAACTGGGGTGGAATGTGGACTACATCCATCTTCTCCTGATATAATGCAACATGCTCCGCTGGATCAGTTGTCCCATCATACTGCTTCATGTGGGGTGGACTGAACTTCTTTGGTATCACCATGTTGGCTATGGCTGGAGCGAAGCGAGATTCATTGTAACATGTTAGAGACGCCTGGTTGTGTGGCATAGTCATCCCCGGTACACTCATGACTAATTCTTTCAACTCCTGCATTTGACGGCTAAGCAAGCTACCTGCATCATTGTTAGCAGTAGAAAATTGACAATTATTAAGATAATTAAAATCAAACTGAGGGTTAAGACTCCCTGCTGCCACCGTAGTTGGCGTAACAAATGTTGTTGAAGTTGGAGTAACAGTTTCAGGATGGATGATCGTGCTATTGGTGGTCAGGTTGGCAGCTGGTGTGAATCCACCAAATCCAGATGATCCTGCAGCATCACTTCCAAAAGCAAGCCTTCTAGGTTGGTATGGAGAGAATGGGTCAGAGGGCACATTTGGAGCAACAGATTGGAAGATGCTAGGGAAGCTGGTTTGCTGTGCCGCTGATGTTCCACCTTGCAGAGTAGTCACCTCACGCTGCAACCTGGAGACTTGATTCATCAGCATGGTAGAAGTATCATTCTGCAGTTGAATCTGATTCCTCACGTCACGCATCATGGCAGTCAAGTTGGAGGCTATATCCAAAGGGATTTCAGGTGCCCCCATTGCTGATCTGCCCCCACTTGCAACTGAAATTCCAGATGTAATCTGATCGGTTGTTGGATTGCTCATCTTGAATCTCTTAACAATCTAAAAGACCAAATTTCCCACAGACGACGCCAAATTGTTTTGGCCAATTTTTGACAATTGGACTAATAAAATGAAGAAAAAAGAAATTGGGTACAATGGAATAAAGAAGTAAAAGATTCAAGAATATTGGACTAGGATGTAACGAGGAAAGCCTTTGAGCAACTACTCTCCGGCATAAAACCTCGGGAGGTTTTGGAAACCTACCTCTGTACCAAACAATTTTATTAATATCAGAGTGTGAGTACAAGAGAGAGTATTGAGAGAGAAAGAGAGTTACAGTAGGGAGTGAGTGAAAAGTGTGTGTGTTTACATAGAATGTGTTAACTATTTATACTAAAAGAATAATGTAAACTATCCATCAATGCCTAAGATCTCGGAGAGTTTGTTGCAGATGATAATCTTTAGTCTTTGACTTGGTCCATGAGTAGATGTGCTAATCATTTATCCCATGTGTGAATTAATAACAACCCTATAAAGTAGGAATAATAAAACTGCCACTCAAGATGTCAGGTCGTCAGGTTGTTAACTCAGGATGTCACGTCAGGATGTAAAGTCAACATGTAAAGTCAACATGTCAACATGTTGAGTCAACATGTAGATTCAAGATGTAAGATGTAACTTCAGGATGTCAACACGTAGAGTCAAGATGTAAGATGTAACTTCAGGATGTCAACATGTAGACTCAAGTCTTTATTTTCAGGATGTAGATATAGTGCTGTGAGATTTTTCACCCCAAACAATACAGGCTACTTTTAATTATTCTAATGAAATTTTTGAAATTGTTCTTGATACACCATTATAAATACTATTAATATCAATTTTTAGATTCACATTAACATAATTATAAGTAGCATTTATAACTGCTCAAAGTTCCCTCGTAGTAACAACGAAAAAATGTGGACTATCTTTCTGGGACGGAGGGAGTATTATTTTAAAAATTCTGTGAAAAATAAACTTCTATGCATATCAAGTGTCACGACCCGAAAACTAGGCTTTATTTTATTAGTAATTAAATGATTATTATTTAATTATTTGCTTATTTATTTATTTAAATTATTATTTATTTAAATAATTATGTGTGCAATTTATGTGTTATAATAATTATGCCTAGCATTTTATTTGGGTCATTTGTGCTAGTGTAATATTGTTGGGTCTTAATTGTTAGTAGGGAGTGTAGCATTTGTGTTAGTAGAAGGGGAGGGGCCTAGATGTAACATTTTGAATTAATTTTCCCCTACTCCCCTCTCCTCCCCTCTCTTCCCTCACCTCCCTACTCTTCTCCCTCACTCCTCACCATCATCTCCCAGCAAACTCTCTCTCTCTCTCCTTGTTGTGGTAAGTTTTCTTTCTCTTCCTTCTCTCTTCATTTTCTTCCTCTTCCTCTCATAATCTCTCATTTCTTAAAACATGAACCTTGTTTAGATCGTCGATAGGATCGCGTAGAACCAAAAAGAATTGAATTCCGTCAACTTTGAGATTTATCAAGTAAGTTACTTTTCCCCCATTTTGATGCTAAAATGTTCATATCATGTTTAGATAATGCTTGATGTGTTATATTTGAAGTTTGGTTGGGTTTTGAATTTGTTTGGAATTTATTTGAGTTTTTGGTTAAAAATGATGAAATCTTGAATGTGGGATTTTGGTCTTGATTTTGGTTGATAAAGGGTGTTGTTAAGGTCCCCTTTTTGGCTAAATGTTGTTTGGGTACCTTAGAAATCTTGTTGGGAGTGTTGATTTTGGGTGTTATGGATTTGGTATGAAAATGGTAAGGCAATTTGAAGAACCCAAACCTACTGGCCAAACAAGCGCCCGCCTGCCTATGCCCAGGCGCCCGCCCGCCCGCCTGTTTGGATTTTTGCCCTTTTTGCTTGGTCTAAGGCTTAAGGCTTAACTAGTTTAGGTTTATTTCTTCTAATTAACTTACGATAACACCGTGGAACACTTTATTGATTGAATTTGATTCTTTTGTGAATAAATGCGATATGGAATTTGATTAAGTATCATTTTGGGAATGTGGTTCATCTTTGATGTGCGGTTTTTATTGGTTTACCTTTGTGGTGATTTGATTGGATTGGTTCCCTACTTTGGAACCTTAAGTTGTTTATTCATGCTAAATTATTATTACTTAGCATTTATTTGGAAGCCCAGCTGGCATATTTATTGCATCGGGTGATGGGAAAGATTATAATGGCAAAGCCAAGTCCATTATAATGTTGACCATTGTTTTGCCCCCTTCTTTACCCTTTTCCAGATTGGCCTTGGAAGAGATGAGTTAGCTTCCTTTGTGAATGTATCTAGCTACCGGGCATGACTTTGTGTCATGGCTCTTGTCCTTTGTGACACTTTTATGATTATTGGTTCCGGTACCGGGGATTTCTCTTCGGCTTTCATGCTATTATGAAGATGATGATTTGTTGATTATTGAAGCTGCGCAGCGATCCTTTATTTGGATGTACCCACAAGTTTAATCCGCATCCTATGCGCTATAATCATCATATGATTATCCATCAAACTCATGCTAGCCCTTCATAAGTGCTAGGGACAATGATTATTATAATAAACATGCAAAAGATATAATAATCGGGTTTGTTATCTCTATAACAATGAAGCTATGATATAACGTATAGGCCTTTCTCAAGGGCCTAGGGCATAATATCCAACAATCTCCCACTTGCACTAGGCCCAATCAACGCGTATATCTCCATCATAATTGCAAACGAGCTTATGGAGGATAATTATCCTTGTTTTTATCATAAGGTATTTTGCATATTTTGACATTAGCTCTAAGTATAAGTCTAGGTGGATTAGTATGACCTAGGTGGGTAGTAGTGTGCGGAGTGATTAACGGTTGATGTCTTATGCAGGTAATTACTCGCAATGTCTGGAAGAAGAAACAGAGGAGGTACTAGTGGGGCACATAATCAGAATGATACAAGGGAAGAAGCACGTGCTATGTTTCAAGGCATGTTCGAGGCGGCCATGAAGGCCATACATGATCAAGGTCCGAGGGTAGAACCAGCACCACCCCGCTATGGATTGGAGCAATTTCTGAAGTTGAAACCGGTTGAATTCAATGGGGAACCCGATGTAAGGAAAGCTGAGTTATGGATTGAGTCGATGGAGAAGATTTATGATGTATTTGGTTGCTCGGATGAGGACAAGGTCCGGTTCGCGGCTTATAAGCTTGTGGGAGCCGCCGAGCATTGGTGGAAGGGTGTTAAAGCTACTTGGGATGATACTCACACGGTGTATGCGTGGGAGTTGTCTGTGCGCAAATTCAAGGAGCATTTCATTCCGGTTGTTGATCAAAACCGAAAGGAGATTGAGCTACTTAACCTGGAGCAAGGTGTGTTGTCTATAGCACAATACTCGGCTAAGTTTATAGAATTAGCCCGGTATTGCGACTATTTGGTGAGGACCGAGGACAAGGTCCGGTTCGCGGCTTATAAATTTTTTTCCAGATTTCCGCATATCTAAACTATTAAACAATCTATGTATTTGACCTTTTTTTATTAAAAAAGTATCAAGTACTCTGTTTATAATGTTTTTTTTTTTTTTTTTGCTAATGTTCTGAGATAACATTATGTGCCAAATAGTTTTAAATAGAGCTACTTCTAAGTGAAAGCATTCAGCTTTCAATATGAACCATTTCAAATTCTATGGTTTCAAGCTATCTATTTCACATTCCAGCCATAAAGCACATATGAAGAACAAGTAAAGAGATGATCAGCAGCTTCTAAAATTTCTAAAAACAATTAACCCAGAATATCAAACATTAATACCTGATTTATCGTTGCTGGTATATGACTTAAGTTCGTGCTCAAGCTTCTGTCCAATTACAACCTTCACAGGGTAGATTAAAGCAACTTATGATACCAATTGTTGCCTCTAAGCAGCTTCTGCAGATTCTTAAGTTCACAGAGTAGATTAAAGCAACTTATGATACCAATTGTTGTAGTTTTTCCTACAAAGTACAATAGTTCAATATTAATATATGGCAACTGTAAATTACTACAAATTTAAGAGAAAAAAATCAGCATACTACAAGAAAGAAGTGTCTGCCTATGGGCCTTAAGCCCTTCTTTACCCACAATTCAATCGTTTCATTCTTTGAAAAGTTAGACTAAACTGCTTTTATGGGCTGCAACTAAAACTTTAAAAAATACCTCGAACTTCATACAAAGTGCTCAATTTGACCAACTTTTTCATTATGCATGTCGTTATTTCTCAAAACCCATACTTCTTCCGTCCCGCTCTAAAATAGGATTCTTGCTCAAGGTAATGACCAATAATTTAATAAAAAATAATTAGTTTAATAAAAAATTGAAAATAGTTGGTGTTAATCTTATTATCCGAGATACCATGAAAAAAACTACATTTTTACTTGAATCAAAAAATTTCTTCAAATTGTTGGTCAAACTTTAATTAAGTTGATTGAAAATCATATTTTGAGTGAGACGGAGGGAGTATTTGGTAGTAGCAATTTGTTTGTTTCATCAACTATATGAAAAACCAATAGCGCAATTTCAAAGTTTTTTTTTTTTTTTTTTTAGCTAATTTTGTTTATTTTCTCTATTTTTATTGTGAAATACACACATAACCACGTAGGTCAGTAAATTTTGGATATCTTTTACTGCAGATTTGGTATAGGTGCACATAAATTTCTTCACACACCAACTCTAACAACATAGAGATGCTTTTTTATAACCAAATAAATAAATAAATATTTTTCCTAATATAATATTCACAAAAAGATAGATTTTGACAAACAAATTATTAAAGTTATTATTTCTTCCGAATTCAAAAACAACAACAAGAAATTTAACATAAATTACATGCTATTCTTTATCAAGAAGAACTTTGATATATATATTTTTTAAATTTTTATATGACGGAGGGACTATTACTATGTCATTTCCAAATAAATGTTATACTTAAACATGCAAAGTTATATCTCAAGTTATATGACTTGATTCAACAGAAATTTGAACATAAATCCCATGCTATTTTACATTGTTCACAAAAGGATAAACAAAGGGGTGTTGTTATACACACCCGTAAATCTTATGAAAACACCCGTAATCCAAGTTCTTTAAAAAATGCCATCAAATGAAATGTCCAAACTACACCCACACCCACCTTGTACACCCGTAATTGTGGACTTCTAAAAAAAATATATGTATATACTCCCTCCGTCCCAGCTCACTTGAGACTTTTTGACCAAAACTGGTCAACTTAAGGTCGGTTTGACCAACACTTTATAGAAATATTTATGATCCGAACAAAAATTAAAAAAATGTAAAATGAGCACCATTAAAAATCCTCTCAATAACAATTTTTAAAAAGTTTTTTGGAACATAAATATTTCTAAAAAGTGTTGGTCAAACCGACCTTAAGTTGACCAGTTTTGGTCAAAAAGTCTCAAGTGAGCTGGGACGGAGGGAGTATATATATATATAAACGGCGAATCAAATTACGAACCTGGGAGGGGTTCTCACGGGGGAAGGGTAAGACGATTGCGGCGTAAGACGCCGAAGAGCCGGTGAGCACCGGCATAGATGAGTTTCGAAGCAGGGTCGACGATTTTAGACAGCTGCCGCCGATGCTAGGGTTTCTAAGGGCGATTGGAGGCCGATCGTAGGGTGTGGGTTGAGACCGCCGAAAAGGCTTCTTGCGGAACTTACCACTTGCACCGGCGCCTTCGTAAGGAGCCGGACCTTCGCCCGTCGCCGCCATGGAAGCTCGACAATAATAAACGGCCGCGGGAGGAGAGAAATATGAGCATTGAGCGGTGTGGAGTGGGAAGAGAGAGATGGTTGAATGTAGTAGCCGCTCCTTGGTCGCCGCCGCCGCCGTCAACAACTGGTGTCTGTTCCCATTTTTCTTTCTGATATGTGCGTGAAATTGGGGGTGTGGAAGTATTTAATTATTGTGTTTTAAGTGATTGAAGGGTATAATAGGAAGTTTGAAAAGTTTGTGTTATTTTGGAAGGGTGAACTTAGCCTTACGGGTGTCTTCATAAGATTTACGGGTGTGTATAACAACACCCTAAATTTGGAGAAATAAAGACTTTGAGGTGGGTATCAAAAATTTGGAGTTGCCCTAAAGGTATAAAGAAAAAATTATGTGGGTATGTCTAGTATTATTTGTGATTAGTTTATAAAGTGTAAGTGTACTTGAGTATGCCGGAGTACCCTCCGTCCCAAAATGATCTTCGCGTTTGACTATTCAAACTTTTTAAGGATATGAACACTTGCTTTACTAGCCATGCTTTGTTTAAGCCTAAAATGTAGAGATGTGAAGAACTTTATGGGACAATGAGAAATGACAAATGAGAAGATCATTTCGGGACGGAGAGAGTATTTTTTTATTGGGTCAAATGGGTGTTGGGTTTATAAAGAGTTTTGATTTGGGCTAGGGTGTATGTCAGCTTTAGTAAATTAAGTGGGTTTATATGGGAAAATGGTTTGGCTGAGGGGGCCATGGGGAACTAAACCGAAAACAAAGACGCTTAAAGAACCGCTTTCAGCCTTCCTCTCCGGCGCAACTCATCTCGCACAGCCGGCGGACACCATGCCCATTAAATGGTAAACGAACGAAACCCTAAATCACTATATATATAGCTACTTAATTGCCATTCACATGAACTTATTACTTCTTGTTGTCAATCAATGACTGTTACGTTTCCGTTTTACTCCCTATTTCTTTATCATCAAGTGTACATTCTTTCTCCAATTTCTTCAATTTTCATCACCCTTTTGTCCGATTCAAAACGATCCAATTTGAAATTCAACTGAATTGTAATTATGGTGGCAAATGTTATAGTATACCATTTTGAACTATTGATGGGATGGGTGAATTTCAAAGTGCGGTGAAATTTCCAAGTGTTTGTTGTAATTAAGACTTGCTGGATGGAAACAATAGAAATCTCTTTAAAAGTGAAAACTTGTATAAATCTATGGTTGCTTTCTATCTAAGAAGGAAAGAGTTTGTGCGTTTTCTTTTAGGGTTTTGCACTGGCAGCCGAATGCTGGAACGACTGTCAACAGTACAATTCTTGCAGAAGTCTCGCAGTGTGTTGAGAGCATCAATGGTGTCAAGGAAGGAAAGTGGAAATCGACACTCAGTTTCTATAGACCTGTGCTTAAAGGTACAAACACGATGGCAAAATCCCGAATGGGTTGTTTTTTCATTAGTATTTATTTGGACCCAATTTTAATGCAAAAATGTTTTTTTTTTGTTCGTTTGTTCTTTTGGAGTTTTATATGCTCGTAATGATGTTTTTATAATGGGGAGTTCCAGTTTGTACAAAAATCATCAGCTTTCCTTTCAGAACATGTAATATGCCCTTTTTTTCTTTTTGTTCCGTATAAGCTGACTTTCTAATTTTGTACTATAAATTATGTCAATTTACGCTGCAGAACAAGCGAATCAGAATGAATTCCCTCGTGACTTTTTGGGAATCTCTCTTCCTGAGCAGCCTAATAAGTATTACTTCGTGTTACGTGGCCAGCGGCTAGTTCTTGAGGCTGATTCTACGATTCAGACTATAATGGAGAAACTTCAGTCTTATAAAACGAGAGTGGCACTTAATTTTGAGGTTAGTAATTTCACTAGCATATCTACGTGTTCCTATTATGAAGTCACGGTTGTATGCTTCTTCTTTTTTAAGCTAGAAACTGATGCCATGGGTGAGGTTAGTATTTTGATTTTAGTAGTGCTAGGGGTCCTGAAACATACATTTTAAATGTAAACAGTGACATGACTCATGCAATCGATTGAAATGCGGCTCCTGGAAACAAATGTGTGAATCGATAAAGCTACCGAATTGTCAAATAGTTTGGAACTTAGGATGGGCTATGGGATTCGTCCCCTTCCTCCAGCCTTTGCTTGGGTGGTGTTCCAGCTCTATATCCAAATCTGGGCAATACATATGTTGAACTTTACTACAGAATCTGAAAATAAGATAGTGATGCTATGTTGAGAACTATTAAAAAGTTTCCCGTGGATCAAAACTGTGCAGGATTAGTGTAAAACTGCAGATTATCTGAGGATATGATATTCTGATCAAATCTATCATTTCTTGTTTCATTTCATTAGATGAGGGAATTATTTTTAAGCATGATGGAATCAGTTATTTGTATAAATTCAGAAAATAGAAGGGTATATAAAAAAATGAAAATTTTGGTGTGAAACCGTTAACTTGTTACAACTTGACAAATTTGTCAGCTTAGACTTGTGTGCTATTGATAGTCTTCTGACCCATGTTCTACTCATGCTAGGGATTTCAATATCAACTCGGTGACTTCCAGTTGAGGGTGGGCAAAGTGGTTCCAATTCACTCTGAAAGTTTGAGGGGAATAATTATGGAGGTACCAGGCTCTCATTACATACTTATTTCGTTTTATATTTTCTATGTGCCTTTACTCATAGTGAAGAACTCATGAAGTACTCTTTATTCTTTTTCTACATAACTACCTGATAATTTTGGAGAGTGAAATTTTATTTTTGGCTCTCAAGTTTTGCTCAAGTCACGAAGTCCTATTTCCTAAGGTTTTATGAGCCTTAACCTTGAAGACAACCTGGTCAAATGTATTAAGCCGTCATTATTGAACTATCACAGATAGAGCCTATCTGGATATAGGCTAGGAGCACTGGCGAAGGCAAGGCAAAGGGAAGGGGGTCTTCAATTTTGGAAAGTGTCAATATTAGCACTTTCAAAATTTAAAAAATGACATTTTACTACTAAAAATTGATGGATTTTATTCATTTTGACCCCCTTAATTTTGAGAAAAAAATGCATTAAATTATTATTTTGACGCCCTTGTATAAAAAAATTGTAGACCCTCAACTATAATATTTATCACACAAACAACTTTGACCCCCTTCCTGGAAAATCCTGGCTTCGCCACTGGCTAGGAGTCTGCTCGCAATATGTTAATATCATTTACTCGATGACATAGGTCACGGTGCAACTATTTACAGCGAACAACCAAATAAATAGTCAAAACCAATAATCATAACAGTTTTTTTACGAATCGTAATCAAACAGAAGTAATGCTCAAAAGAAAAAACTTCATTTTAATCAGCTTTCTTAATCATTACGAAGATATCTGGTGGGAGGTTAAGATCTTCAAAGTGGCGAGTGCGTGCTGCGAATCATTTGGGTACGCTTTACCATGTTACACACATATTCAGGAAGATGGCCTTCCAGTACTTGGAAATTGGTGGAGGCAATGATGACAGTGTAATTAAGTAACTCTCCAACATCTTGGCCAATGTGAAATCTGAAAAATACTCACCTTCTTCTTCAAATTATTCATGTTTATCTGTTGTGTCGGCATAAACGAATAATAAAACCCAAATGATTACTAGTGAAATGAGCAAAATGATGATCGGAGTAGGTTTTGGTTTTGATTTTCCTTCTCTATTATTTCCATGTCCTACCAGTTCAGATATTCATTCAGTGTGTGGATGAAGTGAAGTTATAGGGAATTTCTTCATTCAGAATATGCGTGATGGAAGAATGAGATATCCCATCTATATTTTCTATACAAGCAGTTTTCCTTTTTCACGTACTCTATCTTTATATTATTTCAGAATATAAAAATATTGTTCATATTGAGCATACCGTTATACCGTTGAAATTACAGTTGAGTTAAGTAAACTAGAAGATTCTTATACTCCGTACAAAAATGATATGCAAAACAAAAAGTGTTCTCAAGAGTACCTTTATATCTTGAGTAGCCAGATGTCTACTTACAGAATAGGATCTTAACCTGATTACTTACCTATTTTACTTGATTATCATTGCCTTCAATTTTATAATGGTTTTACTGCTTTAATTTTTGATAAGTAGCTACCAATTATGTCACGGTTAATCGCAATAATGAAGGGCATGGAGCATTAAAGCACTAAGTTAAATGGACGCACAAGCGAGATATTGAGATTTACGTAGTAGCTTTTCACTGTTCTTGATTCTCAGTCTATATCTGCCCATAACAAAGGTCCAGTAGTGAGCTGAGTGAAATAAAATCAAAATATGTTCTTAATTTGTGTATAAATGCTCTTTCTAATATGACCTAAAAGTCAAAAATTTATTGCAAACACCTGAAAAGGAAAACTCTTTTTTTTTTTCAGTACAGAGGGAGTAAAGAATAGGGGCACCCAATCCGGTTATGAGCAAATCATACCAAGTGATTGAATTTGTTTAGTAGGAAAATCAAAATATGTTCTCTGTGCTTATTAAAAAAGTAAAAGAATATGACAAATGTTTTTGAGCTGGATTTGTAAGAGAAAAGAGAGCTTATGTCCTGTCCTTGGGTCTCTTTGCTGATGAACTTTCTAATTGGTCTTACTGGTTTATTTGCTGGTCTTTGTTAAATGTGTTGAATCCAAGACTTATTAATTACTCCATCCGTCCCAAAATGCCCAAATTTTCTCTTGACCAAGAGCAAATTTGGACATTCGTTTTGGGATGGAGGTAGTGGTACTACTTAGTTTCTCATTATACCCTTAAATAAGTGAAGTATTTACTCGATCACCTTGATACTCAGTAGATTCCCGAAACCCTTACGGAAGGGGCACAGTTGTAAATCACAATATCAGATAATGGTTGGGACATTTGCTTTAGAATCTTAGAAGTCTGAGCTATTGTTTGGTGGACAAATAAATGAGAACGAGGGGATATTTTTAACGAAATAATTCCTTTCAACAGAAACTATTTGTGGGCAAACTCTCTCTCCATGCATCTCATCTAGGTATGTTGCACTATACAGAAGTATATACAGTTAACTCAAAGCATAGGGGGATCATTCTTAAAGATTGGTTGATTTACGAAACAGTTCTAAGGTTTAGTACTTATTTGCTAATCCCTCCGTCCCAAAATGATAGTCCCTCTTTCCATTTATGTTTTCCCAAAAAGATAGTCGTATTCCTAAATTGGTGTGTTAAAATGATTTAACTTCCAAACTTCACCTTGTGATGAATCTATTGAGTAGTGCATGGTTGTTGCAAGAGAGAGTTAAGTGGTAGTAATAATTGGATCTCACTAAGGGTAGTAATGAAGAAGACAATATATTGTTAATATGTTTGAATAGTCAAATGAGATTATCATTTTGAGACGGAGGGAGTATTTATTAAATAATATATACGGAGGAAATGTAAGTTACTGGGCTAATCCAGCTTAGTGGGAGCAAGTATTTTCTTGTTTGTTTCTTTCTTATCTTAGATAAATTTAACAATCATCTTTGTTCTTGCTGCATTGCTTGTAACTATTACTCCCTCTAAATGAATCTTTATTTTTTACTTCAGGAGATATTTAATAAAGTTGACATCTAAGCATTTTTGGTAACATGTACACCGCATATATAAATACCCTTAATGATTTTACCATATAACATCATGATCTTAAGTGTAAACTAAAACATGATGACCGGCAAGGAAGATTAAGTAACTTTACAAAAAAAAAGGTCATTCATTGGGATAAATGTTTTGCAAAAAGTAGATAATCATTTAGGGATGGGAGGAGTATAAGATAGAGTAATATTCTTGCATGTGAAAACTTATGCACTACATATTTTTCTTTTTTTTCTTTATTATTCCCAAATTATCCCTCGGCCGCACACTTTTTTTTTTGGGACTAGTGCCTCTACCAAAGTTTAAAATGCCGTTACCACTCACATTAAATGTATTTGGTCCCTCCGTCCAATTTCTTTGTTTTGAGCCGTTAAATCAGGTCACATGCAAATCTAGTGATAGCAGGGGTGCATTGGTCTTTAAATAAAAAATTAACACAAGATGATTAATAAAAATTAATTATAAGCGCCAAATGTTGGGGCCAATTGCTATGTGTTTATTTTCTCTCCTTGTAACATTGAACATCGTTTTATCCACTCAATCAACCCAAGATAAATTCATTACAAAAATAAATGTTTATGTGTGTTGCCATTGTGAAGTTAGGGCAGCCATGGTGATCTCTTAGATTGATCGCAACCATGTAGAAGATTTTTGGATTGTGAATATCGTTTTGTAAGCCTTTACACACTATGAATTACACAATGATGTAACGAAATAAACAATAGGAAATTTTTCCATGGGAAGTTCTTTTTATTCCAAACAAACCTATGATGGTATTGAGTTTCATACAAACTTGATAAATCAAAGAAACTGTTATTGTTGATTAAACTGCCTCAAAACATATTTAAATTTGTAGTCTAAAACAATCTAAACCCTAAAAAAAAAAGTACAAAAACACTCAAGTTAACCTAAAATCTTACGAGCCATAAGACATAAGACACTGCTTAAACTGTCTTTTTTACCCTTGAAATCATCGGGGCATAATATGTCTTGTAGATCTTGTCCAGGGCTTCGATTTAATAGGTTGTGCTTTATGTGGTTCATTTAGACCCAAACATTACAACCCTTCAACGACAAACTCTTCAATACTCGTGCTTTCTACTAAAGCTTACACTTCGCATCATTTATTTTTTTCTTCCAAAACTCGTTGAAATTTCTAACTTGGCTGGAAACATGTGTGCTATTTGTACTACATCACACATAGGCTTACCAAAAGATTTCCACAACGCAATGTGTGTGGGCTGCGATCGATCTTAGATCGCCATAGTTTCCCCCTAACTTCGCAATGACAATAAACCTCTATTCTTGTATTAATCAAAATGTCCACACAAAATTTACTTCAAAATTAAACGTTGATTCACAATCCCCTAACCCTGGAATTGATTGATCAAGTGTTACTCTAATTCTCTCCACTCCCAAATCCAAGAATCATTTGAAACTGCAATTCCACCATCGGCCATGGCAACTTCCTGCTCCTATTGTGGCACGCTCCAATCTACATTGCAATGTCGGCAACCCTAGTCATCGTCTTCTTCTCCACCGCCGTACCCTCCCACCATCCCCTCAACCAATCCCCACCACCACCACCCACAAATCAAACGAAAATCAAACTCTCCTTAATAACGCCACCCAATCCCTCCGCTCCAACGGCTTCAATTTCATTGCCACCCTCCTCCATCTCTCCCTCACCTCTTCCTCTCCATACCCCAGTCTACCCTTTTCGCTTACCAAGACTCCACCCTCTCAAATCTTTCCCTCCTGCCGCCGTTCTTGCAACAACTTTTCCGTTACCACTGTTGGGGAATTGTGGTATATCCGTGCAGTTCTTGCCCATACAATTCTGATAATGGTGAGACACAACAACCATGCATACGAATAATATGAAAGTAATCAACAAGAAAAGAACACAATATTTGTTAACCCAGTTCGTCAACAACAATGACTACATCTGGGGGCACTGCCAAGCCAGGATATTTCACTAATATCATAATTTGTGTCTGTTTACAATAAAGCCTACCGCTCTATATCGCAAGAAGATAACCTTTCCATGTTAACACTCCCATCACACATCTCACCCTAGACATGCTTCAACCCATCCATGGAATTCCCCTAAGGGCACCCCCAAGGGCTAGCACTCACTTGGCTCTCTTTGTGACTCACAGATTCTCTCTGGCTATTTTCTTGTGTACACAATGTTTATGGCCATCAGTTGGTTTATACAGGCAACACGTCCAAAACTTAAACTAAGTAGGAAACCCGGAATAATTAAATTCCTAATTCCACTTAAACAAGGAATCCCAAGGAAAATTAAATTCCAACCTAGTCAAACAAGGAATCCCATTAAATCCTTATATGACTCAAATTTAATTTCCTTTTCCTTCTAGGTTTTATCTCCACAACCCAACAATCTCCCACCTGGAGACTAAACCAAATCACGTGACTACCATCTCCGTCAAAACTCCCACCCGAGAATGACTATTCACACATTGTCACCACTACATTCGACTTTTGCCAAAAGTCTCATCACTAGGCTCACCAAAGCCCACACAAACGAGTTGAAGCGAAGCGTAGGTCTTCAACATAACTGCCGGAAACTTCTCTTGCTCTGAGTCTTCACTTCCCAAAGTGATACCCCATGCAATTATCTCCGCTCGTCTATTCCTTGTTTCTATCCACGAACTCCTATGCGATCGCGTGCCTTCACAGTCTTGGTCTTTCTGTGTACCAAGGCAACCTGTCTGCAACTGATTCTGGATAACGCTCATGTTGGTTAAGTTGTCACTTTTGCTGTCCAGCCTTCTCAACCAACTTTCTACCAACATACCGTTCCTGGCGAAATTTCTCCCACCATGGCGATCTCGGCCCCCGCCATCCTCGCATTCCAGGCAACAACCCATGCGAAACATGTTGTATGTGGTGTACAACATCATCTGCTTCACGAGCTACCAAGTTATAGCTACCACGGCAATTCTCCACATCTTACAGCCGAAGGCGACCACACAACCTTCCTCCTAGCTGCTTAATGGCCAATCAAGTATCTCTTCCATGCACCTTTGAATTCTCCTGCACATCTAGCAATTTCTACATACCCCATACGCTTGCTCTACATATTCTGTACCCTTCTGTACGCTCTCTGCATGTCTTATGCACAAAATCTGCATCTGCACAAAATCTTCACGTGTGCTCCACGGAATCTACACGAAATCTGCACGTGCGCTGCACAACATCTGCACGTGCGCTACACGAAATCTGCACGTGCATTGCACGAATTCTGCACATCTGTTGCACGTACCCCGTATGCCTATTGCCTGTGCTTACACATGATCTGCACACCTATGCAATCAATCATCTATCAAAGTCTGGAAAACTTGAATCTTTCTCTCTTGCAACTTTCATAATCCAAATCCGTTGCCCAAATTCGCACAAACGAATTTCTCTGTTGATCAATCTCCGCCCATTATCACTGCACCCACAAATCCTTAATAACACGATCCGTCTATGTAACAACCCGAGCCCGCAAGCCCAACCCGCTACATAAGCACCACAAACTGGCCCACTGAACACAAATAACTGGGTCCACTTGGCTTACCACAGGCCCACCCAAAAGTCCATGGATATTATTGGTGCTCAATGGTAGTATAGTCGAGGCTTATATATCACAATCAAAGCCCATATCATTCCGATGTGGGATGGGGCATTACAAACACCCCCACTTAAATCCTTGCCGTCCCCGGCAAGGCCCAAACAATACCGAGCTCGCAAGCCTTACGGCCGGTGGTCCGCTCTGATACCATTTGCAACGACCCGAGCCCGCAAGCCCGACCCGCTACATAAGCACCACAAACTGGCCCACTGAACACAAATAACTGGGTCCACTTGGCTTACCACAGGCCCACCCAAAAGTCCATGGATGTTATTGGTGCTCAATGGTAGTATAGTGGAGGCTTATATATCACAATCAAAGCCCATATCATTCCGATGTGGGATGGGGCATTACAGTCAAGATCCCTGCAAACCCTAGCAACAACTAGATTTTGCAACCCTGATCTTGGATCCATGTCTTTCTATGATTATATTACCTGCAACCTTGATCTGAATACCTGCAGTCCTAAATCCATCCGAATTTATGAAACCTTGATCATATTTGGTCTTAGTAATCATAAAATCAAAAGAATTTCTGCAGCCCCTAATTCTGATCCGCGTTCCTGCAGTCATATTCAATCAACTCGGACAGCCCTGATCTTCCTAACCGGAAGCTTTGATACCAGTTGTTGGGGAATTGTGGTATATTCGTGTAGTTCTTGCCCATACAATTCTGATAATGGTGAGACACAACAACCATGCATACGAATAATATGAAAGTAATCAACAAGAAAAGAACACTATATTTGTTAACCCAGTTCGTCAACAACAATGACTACATCTGGGGGCACTGCCAAGCCAGGATATTTCACTAATATCATAATCTGTGTCTGTTTACAATAAAGCCTACCGCTCTATATCGCAAGGAGATAACCTCTCCATGTAAACACTCCCATCACACATCTCACCCTAGACATGCTTCAACCCATCCATGGAATTCCCCTAAGGGCACCCCCAAGGGCTAGCACTCACTTGGCTCTCTTTGTGACTCACAGATTCTCTCTGGCTTCTTGTGTACACAATGTTTATGGCCATCAGTTGGTTTATACAGGCAACACGTCCAAAACCTAAACTAAGTAGGAAACCCGGAATAATTAAATTCCTAATTCCACTTAAACAAGGAATCCCAAGGAAAATTAAATTCCAACCTAGTCAAACAAGGAATCCCATTAAATCCTTATATGACTCAAATTTAATTTCCTTTTCCTTCTAGGTTTTGTCTCCACAACCCAACAACCACACCTTTCCCACCAGGTATTCGATGAATGAACTGTTGAAGAAACCCGTTAATGCGTGCTTGCCGACCCATGTCCCTTCCAAGAATTTGGCTATCACGAAGAGAGGGAAGGTCGGACTGAGATTAATAATGTGTTGGTTTCTCATCCTGATTTGTTTCTTGATGGACCCATTTCGATTCATGGTGCTTTTACTCTGTTGGATGGTGTTGATCAAGAAACTAAATGGGACATTGTTCAGTTACCCCTTTGTGATTCAAAGAATCACAGTGTTGTTTTGAATTACTATGGAGAAACCAAGAAGAGGAATGAGTGGAGAAGGGTTGTTCCAGTGCTTGGTGTGAATGGGTTTGTTCCATTTGTGACTGGATTACACAGTGTTCAATGACATTCTTGAAGAGAATGGAGATTTGGAAATTGGAATCTTTCATTATTTAAGTGGGTGTTTGTGTGTGAGAATGCAGATGGGTGTGTGGGTGTGTTTTATTAATTTAAGTGGGTGTAAAATTAAGGGTTTATAAGGGTAGAATTGGAAGACATACGGTATAGTGGATACTTATTTTGGGTAAGCTTAGCAATGCGGGTTTATTCAGCAATTGTGCGGGTGTGAATAGTAGCACTCTTAATTTTACTTGAGTTGTAGAATACATCCACATCCAATATTACATATTTACAAGTAGAAAGGTATACACATAGAGAATTGGTGCCAAAGAATTAGCTTTACCCAATTAGTCTATGTATTATTTTTATAGTAATAGCAATTTTACCGTTACTAATATCACTTGATGTGCGCATGGCATGATTTAACGGCTTAAATCTAACGGAATCGGATGGAGGGACCAATTATATTTAACTTACGTGGTAGAGGGACGATTTATTTTATAATTTTGGTACATGGACTAATCCCATAATAGGCAAATAGTAGAGTGACTGTTTGGGTAGTTTGTTCTTATTAATATTACTATTATTATTTGGTAATATGGAATTGGAAATAATACTTCCTCTTTCAAAAAATAAGTGTCCCCTTGCCTTAATTAGATAAGCATTGATAGCTATAATGTACTATAGTTTAATGATTTGGTCAATACATTAAATGTGTTTTCTAAAACTGTGAGACTTTTCAAATGGGACACTTAGTTAGGGACTGAGGAATTACAAGAAATTAGATCCTGCTTTATTGAGCAATGCTAGGGGCACAAAATAAACTCACAAAATCTTGCTCACAACATGTGTTGGCGATATTTTATTGGTTGCATCGATAGTGGACCCGCCACACTCTAATTAAAAGCACCAATAAAATCATTACGCCTAAGATTTTGTGAGCAAGTTTTTGTGGCTTTTTTGTGCCCCAAACATTACTCTTATTGATAAACAGTTTTGGCTTCTGTGTTGTGTTAGTATCTGAAAGTACAGTTCTCTGCATGGCGTAAATTTCCTTACATTTGACCCCCCCCCCTCCTCGTTCTGGCTGGGTGTGGGAAGAGACCTCAATTTTTACGGAGTAATGCTAGCTGCCCAAAAAGGTCTCACAAGATCTTGGTCGCAAACACTGTTGACAGTGTTTGATTGGATGTTTCATTAATAAGTTGTGGCATTTACATAACACAAGATCCAATCAAACACTGCCAACTGGTTATGACCAAGATTTTGGAAGCTCTAGCATTCCTCTTTATGAAGCTCCAAGTCTTACCATTGAGAGACCACCAACGGGTTTTTAGAAATTTGTTTTGTCCATCAACCTCAATTCACGAAGTTGATTGTCTCCTTGTGCAGATGGAGTATAGACCGATTTCATCATGGGAGAAGACCCATAAAATCATGGGCGAGTTCTTTGATATATGGCAAGAGGCAATGGCGAAAAGATCATTACCGGGTCATTTTGTGCATATGGAACCTAACTTTGGGGAGTTTGGTCTGTCGGACCGTTATTCTCCGCAGCACACAGCTGTGCAGTATGCTACAATCATGCTTCAAATGATCGCAACGGCTCAATCTGTTAGAAATTAGATGATGAAGGATTCCTATGAATCATATGTTTTTGTATAATTAGCTGAATATTCTTCTTTTCTTCTTCTTCTGGAAAATGGTATTTTATCTGTTCAACTGATTCATAGGGTGTTGTACAATACAATTCCCCTTTTGGTATTTGCAATTAATGATGGAACATGGTGTATGAACATAAACTGCTATACAGATATGTTTTAAGGGTGGTGTTTTTTCGAAACACATCATGCATGAATGAGTTGTGCGGTACTACACCATAATGCATACTCCCTACGACCCTTGAAGTTAGTCTCTGTTGTTAACTTGAATCAGCTTCGAGTAAATATTATTATTAACATGTTTTAGATTTTCATTCAAATAATAAAAATTAATTTAAATGTAACCATAAAAAACTTAATACTAAGTTTTTCCGATACGGAGGGATTATTGTGTACCAATTCAAGAAGTCAGGTGGACAGGCTATTAAACCTCATTATATACTGGACCACCTATCTACTGTATGTGAGCTAATAGAGCACCTTTACTTAGCTAATTATTCGTCATGCGCGCTGGCCGATTGAGCACGGTTGCACACAATTCTATTGTAATTGGCCATTTGTGGATGCTGTTTCCCTAGCTTTAGCTTTGGACCTTTGTAATTGGTGCAGTTTTTTTTTTTTATTATTATTATTTTTATGTTAGAATATATCAACTATGTCGTCCTTTTTAAGCAATTGGATTTGGTTGCCTTTGTGGGATTAATAAAAATACTCTAGTCCCTCCTTCAGAAAAAAATAAAATAAAAAATTGCTACAAGTAAATTGTAAAAAAATAAATGTTTTTTCGGACGAAGGGTAATACTAGTATTTATGTCATTGAGACTTTGTAAATATTTAGTAGAGTATTTTTATATCTTTTCTCTAGGCGCCCGTCATCTTCTAGCCGACACCACCACCAGATCCAACGTCTCCTTACATCTTTCTTGGCGTCACCATACCAGCTCACAGAAACGCATCATGTAAGATCTGGCCCTAATTCTACAGATGCAGCCCACTCCGGCATATCTTCTCCCTCACTCTACGTCTTTTGTTTCACATCAATATTACACGACTAATTATTTGTACATGATTTCTGAGTGAAGCACGAAAAATCAATAAACAAAGGTAGCTTCCAAACTATTTCCTTGGCAAAACGATAACCTCTCAACATCCTTGCATCGACTTCTTCAAATTTCATGCCCCATGTTTCTCTAATTTGGCACTCTATTTAGTTTGAACTGACTGACAAGCCAAAATCTGCTGCAGATTTTAAGTGGATATTTTAGAAAAACGAGCGCTATTTAAACATATCAATGATCAATTTTTTGCGGTCCTCTAAATCTAGAAAACAAAATGGAGACAGTGGATATCCGAGTGAGTAATACTACAAAAAAGTATTACAAATTTGCTTACAAACAATGTTTTCAAAAGATTATTAGATGTTGTGTTTGTAAAGACCCATCGCTATTAATTCAACATCCAATGATTATTTGTCAATAGTATTTGTAACCAAATTTTGTTCTTGTTTTTTTGTAACTCTAGCATTGCTCTATATATACGGAAGTGATGAAGAAAAATCACAGCTATAGGTATTTTACATAATTTTGTTGGTTTTGTATTTTTATGGATGTGGAAGTTTTTTTCACTGATTTTGTTGGTTTTTGGACATACTAATTTGTTGAGTTTTTCCATTTGAAATTGGGTTCAGAGTTATCATTCATAGAATTTGATCTTGTGTTTGTGAAATAAATGTGTTATGTATTTGTTGCAGTAGATAGTAGATTGTTAATTGTGATTAAAAATTATGTTATATTTGGTTAAAAGTCGGTCTTGTAGTTGAACTATCAGAACTAAAATTAGTGTGAAAGTTAAGCTATTTAGACTGATAGTTATACTACGAGTGTCAATCTTAATAAAATATCATAGTTTTATTTAAAGAAATTGAAAAAAAAATGACTTTATAGTTTAACTATAAAAAATGAATTTGTCTTATACTTCAACCATAAGGCGGATTGGTATTTGACTAAAAGAGCGAGCTTGGTGATCTTGTCGTTCTGGTTTGTGCAGAAATGTGTTTGTAGGTAGGTCTGCAGAGTGTATGCGTGTTTATTGGTGGTGGTGGCTAGGTTGAGGTAAATGGTGGTGGGTGGGTTAACAGAGATGGTGGTGACTGTATCGGTGGAGATGGTAATGGCTGCATCGATGTAGGTGGTGGTGGCTGCACTGATAGTGGTGCCACTAGTGGTGGTAAAAAAGGTGCTTAAATTTTAACATGTTACATAACTTAACAAAATTTAGTCATTTATGACTAACTTTTGTTAAGTTTTTGGCTATCATGGATTGAGTGGCTATATCTGAAAAACTGAAAATGTTAAAACATTTGACAATAAAAAGCTCAATGAAAACATTGGGAAATGACTTAAAGTTTACTGATAAAAATATGTTTTTTTCTCCCTATTCATTAATAAGTTGTGTCACAATTTTGTTTGAATTTAGTTTTGTGCTCCACCTCTATATATCATAAGAATGATACTTGGACACAAAAAAGTCACAAAACCTTGGTCACAAACTCCTAGCTGTAATGATTTTATTGATGTTTCTAATTAAAGCGTGTCGGGTCCACTATCGATGCAACCAATAAAATATCTCCATCTCATTGTGTGAGCAAGATTTTGTGAGTTTGTTTTGTGCCCCTAGCATTGCTCATATCATAATTGTTGTAATTATTGTTTATCATCTTAAGAAATCACAATTTTATGGATTTTTTATAATTTTCAGGCATATAAATTACAAAATACATTCACATACAGTATCACATAGAGTGCACGACTAGCTTAAATAAACTGTAATAATTTAATTCATATAAAGAGAATTTATTTAAAAATGAACAACTTTTTAAACAGATATTTCTAAAACAAAGGTTTTTTTTTTTTTTTTTTTTTTTTTTTTTTTTTAATGTAACTGTTTGATTCATCATTTTAAAATGCTATATTTTCTAACAATAACATTTTACCCTTTTAAGAATAATACTATCATTTATGGTTTTAATGGAAATGAATAATATGATTTATTCTATGATACACACATTTTGAGCTCTAGTTATATACCCTTTGCTCTCAAGGAAGACGCATGCCCGTCAGTGGTTATGGAACTTGTATTAAATGTGAATATTGGACCCTTAATATTTAAATTTTTTACATAGCCTTTAATATTTAAAAGTGTACAAAAATTGTAACGACCCGAAAATTCGATAAACTTAATTTTCATAAATAATAAGCATGTTACAACTTTTATCTCTAAACAACAGTACACAACTTCACTAATAATCTCAATTGTTCAATAATCTGCTCGGACCCAAATCTTTTCTATCTCGAACCTCGATCAATGATCAACTGCGAAACTGAAACTGGAGGGTGGTGAGCTGGGGGTTCAGTAAAAAAAGGGATACAAAGTATCAAAGCCAATGAAACACAATTTTCAAATAACACAGTCCATGAGATTATAAATATGGACATACCAATAAGACTCAAATTTTCATAAACAGGATATTAATCGATCATATTTCATAGTGTGCTGCACTAATTATGTTCGATCGAGTCTATTGGTCTAACAATCAAACACAAACTGAATCTCAATTGTTGACGTCCACACTCGGAGCCGAACTAACACAAACACTATAACAAAGTCTACTGCGACCGTCACATAATTAGCCACATCAGAACCATTTCATATAACAAATCTCGTTTATTTGAGAATCAAAAACACACTTAGAATGTTTTCAACAAAATCAATACTTTTCGAAGCAATATCAATAACAACTCAAATATCAAACTAGACCAAACAACTGAATACTCCCTCCGTCCCATTTCAAATTGCAAAAGTTCCAAAAAGGGTGTCCCAACTAAAATTGCAAAATCAAAAAATGGCAAGTTTTAACCCACTTGCACACTCACATCCACTAACTCACTAACTATTCTCTACCTCACTTTCTCTCTCACACTCAACTATCAACACTCACAACACATCACCTTTTTCACTTTTTCCCTTAATCCCCGTACCAACCTAGTATTTGTAATTTAAAATGGGACGGAGGGAGTACATATTAATAAACAACGAACGATAGGACGAATATCAAAGAAATAATCAAACGATTAAAGTGACACATAATCAATACTATGTAGTCTCTCTTACCTCAAAATTGCTAAAGTCAACCCGCCAAAATAATTGCTAAACCAACCGAACGTTGAACTATGCATTTCCTCAAAATCTCTCTGATGAACTCGGCTCTTGCAGAATACTTCTTCCGTTTTTTGATGTTACAATTTATATGATATGTACAACTGGGACTCTAAGATGAGTAAAATTTGTAAGGGTTAAAGACAATTTAGACCCTAAAGTGATATACCACCCTCCAAAACGGACCCTGATGTTTTTATTCACCAGATCAGACCTTGATGTGTAAAATTCTCGCCAGTTAAGGCATTTTTGGCGGAATTCGTTAAAAAGTCAGTTAAAAAACATGTGCAATGCACGTGACTAACAAACTAGGTCCGTTTGAATTTGAAAAACTTTTAAGGGGTTAAAATGAAATAATTTAAACATGAGGGAGGGTGAATCAATGGTGGCAAAGATTTAGTTATTATTATGTTACACGTATTTATAGTTAGTATTACAATTGAAAGATGAGTAAAATGAGCTATTTTTTTTTGTAAAACTGATGTTACGTTTACTTGTAAACAATGTTACTTTATAAGTAACACAGTTGTTACATTTAGTTGTACTAAGTACTCCCTCCGTCCCGCTCGAATTAGGATTCTTGGTCAAGTAATTTATACTTTGACCAACAATTTGAAGAAAAATAATCATCGTAATGAAAATTTGAAAATAGTTATTTCGTTTATTATTAATCGTGGTACAATAACAATTTTCAAATTTTTATTAGCATCATAATTTTTCTTCAAATTATTAGTCAAAGTATAAATTGCTTGACCAAGAATCCTAATTCGAGCGGGACGGAGGGAGTATTACTTTTGGCAAACGAAAAAAACAGTCAAAAAATAATAATATAAAACAAAAAAAAGGAAAAAAAAAACCGATTTTTTTTTTCTGGGTTTTTTTTTTTTTGGGCCAATGAGTCGCTGCCACGTGGCAGATTTTGAGTGGAGCATGGGTTGGGATCCTACGCTTCGCGGAGAATGTTGTACATGGGTCATGTGTCGACCCGTCTCATTTATGAGAGGGATCTAGGTGTTCTCACAAGAGACCACCTCTTTCAGATTTTTTAACAAACAGATAGAACTTGCTTATGACAGCTCATAAGCTATTTCAGAATAGTCAAAACAAACGATATTTGGTTCATCAGCCATAAGTTAATCAGCAATCAGACAACCAGACTCAATTTTTTTGCGTTTTTCTAATCAGCGTTTTGGAGAAACGCGTTCTCAGAAGCTTCGTTTCGTAGCCGTGCGATTGGCACTCACCTTCAAATAGGGATGTCAACGGGTCGGGTTCGGATCGGATCAGGGCCGATTCGAATCCGATCCGAATCAGGCAAATGCGTGACCGAACCCGATCCGATCCGAACTGCTATGATCCGTGACCCCGATCGCTGCTCCGACCCGAGACCCGATCTGAATCGGCCATTCCCAGCACAAAGGGGGCAACAAACTGTTGAACCAAAAAAAAATAAAAAATGCAAGAATTCCATCCATGCTTGATTTTTGCCTAAATCATGAATTTAACTTCAATCCCAAAACATAGAGACGGAGGGAGTAATCTTTACTAATTGAATCCCTAAATTTGAAACAAGCTAAACCCTAATTTGAGGAGTCTTTAAAGTATTTTACCTTGGTAAAGAGCATGCAATGGAGGTGAGACGGCGACGGCGAGCAACGGCGAGGCTGGAACGCACAACCAGAACGGTATCGACATAGAGAAAAAGGGTCGGCGAGCAACGGCCTGGAACTCGACGGCGACGTCGGTGAGGCTAGGGCATCGTGTATTCGTGTTTCGTCTTTGACAAAGAAACGGCGTGTTTTGGTTTTGGTGAGGCCGAGCCCTAACTTTGGTTTTTATAGATAGGGGAAATGTAAATGTTGAAACTAAGGGGGGTGATATTAAAAAAAAAAAAGGCAAGCACTAATATTTCGGATCGGGTTCGGGTCGGATCAGATCGGATCAGGGGGTCTGACCGAATCCGAACCCGAACCCGCTCGGATCATGAAATTACATATTGAATCCGAAATTTTCGGATCGGAACGGATCGGGTTCAGACAAATTGCCATCCCTGAACAGTAACGTTTTTTAGACTCCATGTTCTAGGTTGAAACCAACCGCAGTGTCATTTTTGAACTGTATAAATAATAACCGTCATAATCATAAAACCTCTAAAACCCTAAACAAGTCCTATTGGTTTTCAATTTCTTTTTCTTTTTTCTTTCGGATTTTCTTCGCGCCACCTTCTCTCTCACTCCGTCTCTATCCTTCTCTTCGGTTCGCCAATCTCCGGTGAGTTTTTCATTTTCTTTCAGCTACAACCTATTTTCAGAGAATCACAGCTATATATATATATAAATGAAATTGGAATCTGATCAAGACCCATTGATAGATTTTTATGATCGTTCCATGAATCAAATCGTTCGAATCAATCATCCGTCTGATTAGGGGAATACAATTAATCTTGATTTAAATCTGGAATCAATTTTCAGTATTTGTACGTATTATATGTGTGTATCTATGCACATTTTGAATCCTGCAAGTTGTATTTTGTGTGGCACCTAATTGATTTTTGTAACTGGATGTTGGTTTATTGGATTTTGATTGACTTGATCAATGTGGGTTGAAACACTTCCGGTTCTCCAATGAATTCGGTGTTCTGTGTGATCATCAGATGATCCCCTTACGCTTAACCCAGTTTGTGATTAAGTGAGTTGCGAGGAATCTTAATTTGAGATGGAAAAACTAATCAATCTTGTATTTATACTATGGATGTTTGTGTGATGTAAACTCATTTGGGTTATTTGGGTGTCACTTTATTGATTCTTTTGCTAGGATGTTGGCTTCTTGAAGTAATCCTTGTTGTGATTTTTCTTAGCAGAAGAAGACCATTTTGTTGTGATGGATTCAGATCTTTTGGGAAATGCTGCTAAAAGAGCCCCTCGAAAGGTTTGATTTTGGTATTCTTTGTTGCAATGCAGCTGAATTTTGATCTTATACCCTTTACAATATTGTCTGAGGAATTGGTTTGGTTTTTTTTCTTTTTTTTTTTTTTTTTTTTTTTCTAGAGTAAGTTTGCTCCCGTTCAGCCCCGGAGGTTGCAAAAGCCAATTCTTCCCAAAGTGTAAGCATTTAGTTTTCGATAGAAGAATGCTTTTTTCCCCTTGTGGAGATGAAGCTCAATTTAAATTTTTAATGAGTATTTATCATTCACAGTGAGAAGGTTGAAGAGGCGGATATTGATGAAGCCAAGGCGCAAGAATTGCTGAAGCGTTTCAATGTATTCCTAACTTTTCACATTTCTGTTTTTCCTCTATTGCAAGTTGAAATGGTTGGTTTAGTTTTTCTTTGCAACCCTACAAGAATGTGCATTTTCCTTTGCAGGAAGCTTCTACCAGGGCAAAAGTTAAAAATGAAAAGAAACGTATGATTTTTTTCTTTCCTAGTATTGTCACTTGTTCAATTTTTTCTTCTTCTGATTTTTGACTATACTATGCGTGGTTCCAGTCATTCTATCTTTTACAATCTTGATGCGAGATATGGAAATCGATCAGTTTCTTTTTGATTTTAGTAATTCATTGGTAAAGGCAACTTAGTTTATTGACGCTTATACTAGTAATAGGTTGCATAGACAAACAAACTCCTTTTACTGCTAAGGTAAGACATTTTCTTAGGCTTGCATGTCTATCTTTGCTAATTCTTTCGGAGAAACTAATATAGAGGACAGTGTTTTCATTGGCTATTACAACAACACTCTGTTGAACCTTATTCATGTAGGTTGCATGCCTGTTTTATAATATCTGGGAATTCCATATACTTTATTTGCTTTCATGAATCCTTTAAAACTTGTTATCATAGGCGCAGCTGCTTGAAAGATCACATATAGCCTCAATTATTGCTCTTATCAGAAGTAGTTTTTTTCAAATGCCAGACCTTACACTGGGCCTAAATTTTTGTTTCATCTCCCTTTAATCTAGCCATAGAGTGGTTACAAGACTCATTCTATGATTTTTTAGGAAAATAAAAATAAAAGTAAAAATAAAAGTAAAAATAAAAATAAAAATAAATGAAGGTATGATGTCATAAAAATAACCCTACAGCAAAGTAGGTACCATAAATCCGTGCACGTGTTTCATACTTGAAAGTCGGTGGTTGATGGTATCATTTGATCACTTTACTTAGATTTAAACAGAAGATTCAATATGATCTTGTTTTGTTTTTAAGGGTGCATGTTACAGTCCTTCCCTATCGACAATGTGCCTGCATTTTCTCCCCAACGTTAATATTTTTCAGTATCAATGATTCACAGTCTTTATTGCTTCCTTTATCATTAAAACATTCTTCCCTTTTACCACTGACAGCCCAAGCACGAGTTGCATTTGGTCATGGAGGTGCAGATACAATGAGATCATATGGTACCTCCAAGCGTGGGTTTGGCATTAATAAATCTTCTGAAGGCAAGTTACTTTTTCTTCAGCATTTGTATGTAGAGTTATACTGCTTCTGAAAAATTTCAGTTGATATATTCCTGCAGGTGCTCTTTCTGGCCCAGATGGCGTGCAGATGAAAGAGTACAAGGAACCTTGGGTAGGCTAAACACACAGTCAATTAGCAACTTTCTGATGTAATTGACCAGTTTTCTTGTTTGACTTCTACCACAGTCAATCACTCTTTCGTGCTACTTATAAATGCAGAATTATTACAGTTATTATCCTGTCACTCTTCCTTTGAGGAGGCCCTATTCAGGAAATCCAGGTATGTCTTGAGGTGCTTTTCAATGGTTGTGCTCCTTCAGTGCTAGCTCATTCAGTCATTTGACTTGCTTCTTTTGCTATTAGAGTTACTTGATCAACATGAATTTGGGGAGACTTCACAAAGCATGAGTTATGATGAAGATTCTACAAATTCAGCTGCAGACCTTGGTCTTATGGTTGGTAACTTGACTTGGTGAAAGTAATTAATACTCCCTTCGTCCTTCCCAAAATGATCTTACCATTTGCCCTTTTTCATTGCCCCAAAAAGTTACTCACATTTCGACAATTTAGGCTTAAAAGTGCATAAACAAAAGATGACTAGTGAAGCAAGTGTTCATTTCCTTAAAAAGTTTGAATAGTCAAACGAGAAGATCATTTTGGGATGGAGGGAGTATCAACTACTTGGTAATTTTTGTTTTTAGTATGATGTATGATCGGCTGTGACAGGAGGAGAATCTGGAACCAAGCATGTTTTTCCTTCAATTACCAGCATCTATGCCTCTAACAAGGCAATCATCAACTTCAGAGGGCCTTAAGATGGTTGACAGCTCAAAGCCTTTAAAGGGTGGTGCAGGATCTTCTGGAAAGCCTTGTGGTTTAGATGAACTACCAGCGGGTTTCATGGGAAAAATGTTGGTGTACAAGAGTGGTGCTGTCAAGCTCAAACTCGGTGATATGCTTTACGACGTGAGTATGCTTCAAATTCATTAAAAGAGCCTGTGTGTGTTTTTGGTTTATTGTACAGTTATCTCTCCCCCCCACTCCGTTTTGTCTTAATTTGATTAAGTTGTAAACGATCTAAAATTGGATTTGGTTACACAGGTTTCTCCAGGTTTGGATTGTACGTTTGCCCAGGATGTTGTTGCCATTAACGTTGAAGATAAGCATTGCTGCGTTGTGGGGGAACTCACAAAGCGCGCAACTGTAACACCTGATGTGGATTCCATCATAGATAATATGCCCAATTTATTATAGTTTCTTTGATCTGCGACAAAATTTTTGTTTTACAATTGACTTTTTACATAGAATTTCCCTCCCTCCCCGGTTTTTGGTTTTATTCTTTTAGATTCATGAGAGAGTTTTTGAGAGGAAGGTTAAGAAGTGAAAGAATGCTATATATTCATTTTCAGAAGAGATTTGAAATATAATAAAGTATTCAGAGCATTTTGTGTGCATTAATGATGGTTCACTGTACATTGAATGGGGTAATCATCATCTGTTCTGTATGTTCGAACTTTTGTGTCATTGAAAATGTGTATATTTTTCGTATCTCATACTAAAACATTTATCTGATCAATATATCGGATAAATAGTCACATGTTAAGCTCGTCAAAGATTGAAACTTTTGATTGATTCAAGGAAAGAGAAGAAACAAACAGGTGAGATAATCTTTGTCAATGATCTTTCACATCATAATTAACACTAGTAATGCATAATCTTACATCATTCTTGGAAATAGGAAAATTCATCTCTGATGCGAGATTGCTTATTCAAACACAATACAAAAGCCTTTGACATGCATATAACTAATTCATGTTAGAGATGGTACATTGCAGAGCCGTAACAGTTTTAGGAGCACGTGGATAGGATGGAGCAAGCTCAAAAGAGAAGTTCTGTAAAATTATAGCCAATGCAACCTAATCTTATATCAAAGCAAATTTCTGATTGATACAGGTGGAAAGAAAGCTGCCTGATCTTTTGTTCCCCTTCCAACTCATTCGGGAAACCTTTTTGGTTTAACTTCTAGGCAGGGTATAATACCTACATCAGCTGGGATGCAGGTATCCCCTATCTTAGTATCATTGCATGAGAATCATTGTGACCTGCAGGTGAAGTACTTTTGTAGAAGGACGGGAATATTACAGGTAGTTCTTTCTCTTCTTTTTTTTTGTTAATTTTTTTTTTGTTTTGATTTTCTGGTGGTAAGGGATTGAGCCGGAGACATGAAGCCTTTTGAAGTCCCAGGTTTAACACTGAGCCACCCCTTGAGGGTTGACTCACAATTTTGAGATGGTTTAAAGATTGAAGGATCTTTCGTCCCGCGTCATTTTGTGTTATTCTGTTCAGGTTGTTGGATTGCAACATCGGGCCTAATATCTCTACTAGAATCCTCGAATTTCATAGCGTTCTCTTTCCTTTTGATCAAGATTCTGAGTTTTTGGAGGTAATTCTTTTATCCAGTTGCTATCTTATTTGATTTTTTTCTTTCTTTTTGTTGTTGTTGGAATGAATCTGTAAAACCACGTAGGCTGCATTGAATCAAAATAGGAGATCTATATATATATTATACTAATAGAAACGTAAAATGAGTTCTGTATTTTACCTAAAACCAGGAACATACAATGTTTGCATGACTTTGACAAGTAGCACTTGCATCTCCTTTTGTAGTTCAATTATCTTCTTTCATTCTCCAAAGTTTCTTCCAAATGCTGCCCGTGATATAATATTCCTGTAAGATTTTGAAATTCAGGCCACACATTGACTTCACAAGTCCCTTCATGTCAAATTTACTACTAATCCAAAATCGTAAGCTGATTGATAGGTTCCCAACAATGGATATCGAGCCTTAATAATTCATTATTAATCATTTTCTTCCATTGCTCAATTAATATGCCACAACTGTTTACGAATACCGGTGTCATCCCCTTTTGCAGAAAGCAAGTACATGTTACTTAGTCCCAGCAAAAGTAGAAACTGAGAAAGAGAAATGTGTGTGTGTGTGTGTTGAGGGGGGGAGTTGTTAGTAAAACAAACCTTCAATTTATCTAGGTGAAATAGCAGGATCGATAATTCTCCTGTGTGCAGCCCATTTTGGGCCTTCTAGAGTTGTCAGCCCCCTTGAGATCGTTTAGAGGTGTTCTACCAGTCCAAAAGAAAAATGCTATCTTCCCTGCAAGTCCAAATATGAACCATTAGCAACTCTGCTAATTTAATAAGTTTACAGTAGGCTTGGCAAAGCATATGCGTTGTAGAGAATGCTAGTAGTCAAGTTACTCCCATCACATATCATACTTTTGGACAATATCTTGGGTGAATGGACCAACGCAAGAGAAAATCGTTTGGTTAACATTCATATGGACCATGCTTGAGTCATAGGAGATCTTTTGAAGCGTTACTTGGGTTCATAACTGTTGCTGTTTTATTTCAGCCACATAGTGCTACAAAATGGCGTAATAATCTTTTAAAGTTTGTTACTAAACCACCTACACGTATAGAAGAGCCGTAACAAATAAAATGGGCTAGTTTTGGCTCATTTTTTAAGGTTATCTTAAGTAATAGACTTTATGTGGAGTGTGCTATGACCCATTTTAAAATATCGATCTGAAACAAACTTGACTAAAGTGATTTGACTTTTCTATTCCGGGTAGAGTTCAGAAGTCTCGTTGGCACCTAAATAGGCTAAATTCAACCCAACAAAACCCGACCCGCCTTCCATAAATACACAACTCTGCTTGAGCTCGGCCATACCCGACTTAAACCCGCCCCAGCTCAACATTTAATGATCTGTTAGATGGAAAACAAGGATAGCAGAGAAATTCATCATCAACACAGATATTTGCTTAGAAGGGTGATTGTAGGCTGTCTATTTCTAAGACAGCTAACATTTGCCAGCTATTTGCTGTTTCACTATTTTATGCCTCCAACTGAAACAATTTTCCTTTTACTCTAAAAATATAAAGCACCAGAAAACCGTATATATCTAAGTTAGATGGACTTGTCTTGACACCACATATGCCCCTTTAGTCTATCATTATAGGTGAATTCATTAAATGGGGTTATTAAAGCCAACCAAATTAATCTATGAAATTAGTTCATATATTTGCATTGTCTCAAATGAGCAATATATATATATATACTGACAGAGAAGGACCATTAGAAGACGAGACTTTTACTCTTTGATGTGGACACATACTCCTAAAGTCGGATGAAATTGATCCTTATTAAGGAAAATTGATTTGTTTGTACGCTTATACTTGGCATATCAGACTGAGACCGAAAGCTATCCAATTTAAGGAAAACTTTATGATGGTAAGAGAACTTTCTAGATGTAGGAGTAGGAAAGCTCCTAATATGCAATGGTGGGAGTTTCAAAACTTGTGTATTGCCACTTTCTTTTTCCTTGTTCTTTCCTAAAACCTTATTTCACTTTCAGGATATTAGTTATGAAGTGCTGTGTCCTCCTAAAACAGAGCAATTAGTTGGCACTGATCTAAAGTCAATTTATTCACTTCTTGAACGAATATAAAGACATTCTTACTTTATTTGTATAGAATAACACAATAATATTTTTCAATTCATGCCCATAGTCTTTTGCATTTAGGTGTAATTAATCTTACGTAGTAGAGAACATACATTGTCATATAAATTGTAGGTTTATGTTTCTGGAGTCGTTTTAACCTTCCTTCACTCTCACCCTCATTCAGGTATGTACTTGATTACAATGTAGTATTCTTAGTATCAGTTTCATGGTACAGATAAACAAAAATTGGAATGATCTTAAGGTTTGTTCAAGAAGATCTTGGTGAGTGGCTAGAAACAAGTGCCCGCAGTAACAAAGGACAATCTGCCCTTAGTAGAAATAGTATAAAGGGCATGGAAGTGTATGAAACTTCTGTATTTGTGAATGAATATATATAGAACATTCCACAACTAAGCCTTTCTGATGAGAACCTAAATATCGTGAGAACCGTGAAAACTTGGATACATTAGGTAAGAACCTAATGTATCCAAGTGAACCATTGGATACATTAGTTTTTACCTAATGTATCCAAGTAATGTATCCAATGTATCCAAGTGAACCATTGGATACATTAGTTTTTACCTAATGTATCCAATGTATCCAAGTGAACCATTGGATACATTAGGTAAAAACTTAATGTATCCAAGTTCTCACGGTTCTCACGATATTTAGGTTCACACAGGAGCACGACCCTATATATATATATATATATATATATACCTTGTAAATCTGTATTCATAGTTTCTCTAACCATAACGCATTGCAGAAATCAATGTTTCATTTGCCTTATTTTCACATAACTATTTAGTACAGGAGAAAGACACATGATCACCAAGTGTACCGGTGAGTTAGATTATTCATATCTGTACTAAGTGAAAGTATTATGATCCAGCTATTTAGCTAGCCAATCTCCAGGAACAGAAGAGAAATGATCCAGGATTTCCTTTGAAAAAATGGAACTGGTTCATCTAATGAATTAGAAGAAGTAGACGTCTCATTAGCCTCATTGCTGCTCATGATATCATAATAATTAAAGTCGAGTGCTCCATTGAAATCTGAGCTGAAAAAATCTTGGAAAGACACTTTTGTCTCTCCCAGGTCAATATCGAGCAAGAAATTTGAGGGATTTTCTTTATCTTCTTCAGTATTAAACAACGAATACCAATATGGTGACCCTGGTTCTTTTGCTGCAGATTTCTCATTGTCTGTTTTTTCTGGATCTTTATTGGTGTCGACAGGTACTATATTAGTACTTGGTGGCTCTGGAGTGAAAAACGTCTTGGAGCATCTCATTGCCTTGGTCCGAACCACTCCAGAATGATCTTTGTGAGTTGCTTTAATCTTGCTAATCTTCTTCTTAGACTTTTGATCTTGGGTCTGAGCTTGATTATCTTGAATCTTTTTGCCTAAGGTGGTATTCCAGTAATTCTTGATTTCATTGTCTGTTCGCCCTGGTAGTCTCCCTGCAATCAGGGACCATCTACGACACAAATAGTCATTTTACAGATCTATACTTACAGCAAGACTGTACACGTATTTTGTAATTACCTGTTCCCCAAGAGCTTGTGAAGTCTAATGATCAGGTCTTCCTCATCAGTTGAGATGTTGCCTCTCTTTATGTCTGGTCTCAAATAATTCAACCAGCGTAACCTGCAACTCTTCCCACACCTCTTTAGTCCTGCAAAAAAAAGAGAGGCCTTTTTCTTCTCAATTCACCATGTACTAATTAACGAGGGAACATATAATGGGTGCCTAGGAGACGTTGCCGTCCAGATACTGAGGGCAACATCTCTGTTTGTGTGTGTATGTGCTCACACAAACACATACTGGCAGGCGAAGTTGATGAACGAAGATATGATCCACCTGCTATTTTGGGGAGGTTGCGCCATTTGCCTTCGCCATGGAGGTTAATGTAGTCTGTGAGTATTTTGTCTTCAGAGGCGGTCCATGCCCCTCGGTTCAACCCAACCTTTGAACAACATGGGCTCCTCCCCATTCTTCTTCTTAGAGACTAACTTAAACAAATTAAACAAGACAAAAATGAAACCTAAGAGAAATCTTGTAGTACTAGAATATGTAGAAAGGACCATATTTATATTCATAAGCTCATAATGTATAATATGGGGGTGGGTCATGGATTGGGTCCTTTCTGTTGTACTGAAATCAATGTGACTGAATCTGTAACATAAATGTTTTTTTATCCTAAACAAGTAGGAAAACCATATATATAACTAAATACATGTTCTCATCTGTATTCATGCATTTTTAATTGGGGACCATTTGTAATAGTGAAAAAAAGGGTAATTTTTTCCCATAATTTGCTTTACAACTTCCCACCAGCTAGCAGGTTCAAACACTTGTTTTTACCATACATGTTAAAAATGAAAGGAAAGGAAAAGGTAGCATTTATGTAGGTAGAGACAGTTTAGAATGGAACATTTTACATGCACTTAATTGTATCTAAAAAATGCTCAGATTATTTAAATTTTCACTTCTTTGATCGTTCTGTAGGTTCAAGCTATGCTTCAGGTACTGCAACTTTTTTGGTTTGTTTGAACGCTTATACTAGGCAAATCATACTTAGTCTGAAAGCTATCCATTTTTTTAAAGGAAAAATGGCGTTATACACTTGTACCATGTAATATCTGGTGTTTACGACGATATGAGAACTTTCTAGAAATAGGAAAAAGGAAAGCTCCTAATATGCCACAGTGGGAGATTCAAAACTTTTGTATTGCCACTTTCTTGTTCATTCCTAATGATTATTCGAAAAATAGCCTATTTGGCTCTGAAAAGTCCAAATGCCACATTCTTTATTCAGGAGGGTGATGAAAGGGAGAGCCCTTTATGTTCAACGGATGATTTACGCTTTAGTCTAATTCTTGTTAAGGATCATTTTTAAGTTTTCTCGTAATTTACTAATATCAATGTCCATAAAATTTTCTATTAGGGTATTAACTTAGTATAGAACATACTATGTCAAATGACTTGTAGTTTATGTTTCAGAATCGTTTTAACCTTCCGTCAATCTTTTTTTCCTTTTACCCCAGCTCTCTTCTTGCGCTGCCTCATGCTCTCCGCATCAGGTACATTTTTTATTTAGATATATACTAGATTCAGAATATGTGCATGAATAATTACAAGTCCTATAGTTTGCTGAATTTTAATTGAGGACTTTCCAGTGGCCAGAAATAGTGAATAGAGTCGAAGAAAATATTTCATCATCAATCATTTGCTAGTACAGAACTATTTTTTTAAATCCATTTCAACAAAAATTCTATCCCCACAATTCATAACCATGTATGTGTATCATTAAGTTCTTCTCAAACCATAATGCATTTTCATCAATCTCTTTCTTTTGATTGCCGTATTTGTACGTAGCAATTAAATCAGCATCAAGTCTATACAGGCGAAGACATACATAATCACCAGGGGTACTGGTGAGTTTATTTTTCATTTGAGCTAAACGAAAGGAGTTTGATTCAACTACCGAGAGCTAGTCTATCTCCTCCACATTCAGGAATAGTAGAAAAATGTCCCTGCATTTCCTTTGAATAAAATGGAGTTGCAGGTTCGTCTGACGAATTAGAAGTTGACATCTCATTACGTCCGCTGTTCATGATCTCATAATAATTAAAATCGAGTATCCCATTGAAATCCGAGCTAAATAAATCTGGGAAAGCCACTTTTGTCTCTCCCAAATCAACATCATCGAGCAAGAAATTGGAGGGATTTTCTTTATTTTCTTCAGTATTAAACAACAAATCCCAATATGGTGAGACTGATTCTGTTGCTGCAGGTTTATCGATGTCTGATTTTTCAGGAATTTCTTTGGGGCCAAGAGGTACTATATTTGTACTTTGTGGGTGTGGAGCGAAAAATGTCTTGGAACATCTCCTTGCCTTGGGCTGAATCACACATGAATCTTTACTGTGAGTTGCTTCAATCCTGCTACTCTTTTTCGTAAACTTTTTATATGTCTGAGCTTTATTATTATCTTGAACCTTTTTGCCTAAGGTGGTATTCCAGTAATTTTTGATTTCATTGTCTGTTCGCCCTGGGAGCCTCCCTGCAATCAGTGACCATCTACGACACAAATAATTCACAACAAATCCAATCATACACATTTAGAGAAAGACAGAAGTGTATACATACATATATATATATATGTGTGCGTGTGTGTGTGTGTGTGTGTGTATGTATGTGTGTGTATATATATATATGTATGTATGTATGTAATAAGATTATACTTCTGTATCAATTACCTGTTCCCCAAGAGCTTATGAAGTCTAATGATCAGGTCTTCCTCGTCAGATGAGATGTTGCCTCTCTTTATGTCTGGTCTCAAATAATTCATCCAGCGTAACCAGCAACTCTTCCCACACCTCTTTAATCCTGCAAAAAACCAATCCCGTTTTCTTTCTAATTCACAATTAACGAGGAAACACATGCACACAATGTATACAGGCACAGGCACAGGCACATGCACAGGCACAGTTAGTGAGGACGTAATTGATGACTATGGATAAATTTACCTGCTTTTTGAGGGAGGTTGCGCCATTTGCCTTCTCCATGGAGGTTAATGTAGTGGGTGAGTATCTTGTCTTCTGAGGCTGTCCATCCGCCTCGGTTCAACCCAAGCTTTGAACAACATGGTTTCCTCCCCATTCTTCTTATAACCAACTCAAACAGATCAAACAAGGCAAAAATGAAGCATAAGTGAAATCTAGTAACAGATTATGTAGTTGATGGTTTTTATCCCAAAAAAAAAAAGAAAAAGGGATTATACTTATAGACATAGACTCATAATGTACAATATTTGTGGGGGGGGGGGGGGTGGTCATGTATAATTTATAAGAATTTACTTTTTCTTGCACGTAAAGTCTATAGTGGCTAAGTATTTTCTAGGAATGACGGAACATTACGGAACATTTTGAGACACAGGGAGTATAGTAAACAATTTGATAAAAGAACATTTAAAAACAAGGTTATATAGGTAATGATCATTCATTTTAGGATAATTATTTTAGAATTTTCCATTCATTTTGAGTCGCAGTAAGAACATTTTCAATAACAAGTTTTAAATTTTTGTTAGAATAATTAAAAGCAGTCTAAATTAACTCAAGTTTCAATGAAGAAACTGAGACTAATTTTAAGGGAGTAAATGATTTTTGCATAATATTATGGGTTAGTTAGCAGTTGTGAATCTTAAACAACATTAAGTCACGATTAACGAATATTTATGGGTTGTATTAGCAAGATATTTACACGCATGGGAAGTGTAAAAGTCATAAGGGACCCTTTTCTGGAGAAATAGAGGTTGAGTTATCTTTTCCCCAATATCAAATTGTAACCTAAAACGGATCGATTTTGGTGTGACATTTGTTTACTCTGGATGGTTGATTGTGAGAAAGGACAACACTACACAAAAAATCATCGGCCAATCAACTACTTAAGATAACAGATTAAATTCCCTTAATTATACTCCCTCCGTCCCCAAATGATCTTCGCGTTTGACTATTCAAACTTTTTAAAAATTTGAACACTTGCTTCACTAGTCATGCTTTGTTTAGGCACTTTTAAGCTTAAATTGTAGAATGTGAAGAACTTTTGGGACAGCGCAAAATGGCGAATGGGAAGATCATTTTGGGACGGATGGAGTATACACTTAGTTTGGCCTTCTAGTCCTAGAGATCCTTTTTAAGTTGTTTTTTTGTGGTCCTCACATGCTAAGTCAATAAATAAAAAAGCTCAAAACTTCTTCTATAATTGTAGAGCTCTTAAAATTTAATGACCAACATGAAAAATTGGTGAAGATTAATGGAATAGCTCATAGAAATAGAAAGAGCTCTTTCTAGAAAGAATTGCTCCTTAGAAGAGTTTTTTTCAATATCTCCACAATGACAAAAAAACTAAAACGCTCTTTCATAAAAATAAAAACTTGTCAAAAAAACTCTTATTGTGAATATTCTTAGTTACTGTGACACTGCTTCAGGTACTGCAATTTTTTTGGTTTGTTTGTTTGTACGCTTATTCTAATCCGACTGAGACTGAAAGCTATCCATTTTAAGGAAAATGGCGTCGTATACCATGAATTATCCGGTGTTTAAGACGATATGATAACTTTCTAAAAATAGGAAAAAGGAAAGCTCCTAAGATGCCACAGTAGGAGTTTCAAAACTTGTGTATTGCCACTTTCTTGTTCATTCCTAATGCTCATTCGAAAAATAGCCAATTTGGCTCTGAAAAGTCCCAATGCAACTTTCTTTATTCAGGACAGGAGAGTGATGAAAAGGAGAACCCTTTATGTTCACCGGATGATTCACGCTTTAGTCTAATTCTTGTTAAGGATCTTTTTTGAGTTTTCTCGTAATTTACTTGTATCAATGTCCATAATCTTTTCTATTAGGGTATAAACTTAGTAGAGAACATTCAATGTCAAATGACTTGTACTTTATACTTCAGCATCGTTTTAACCTTCCGTCAATCTTTTTTTTCTTTTTTTCTTTTTACCCCAGCTCTTTTCTTGCACTGCCTCATGCCCTCCGCTTTCAGGTACATTATTTTTATTATGGATATATACCAGATTCAGAATGTGTGCATGAATAGTGACAAGTCCTATAGTTTGCTGAATTTTAATTGAGGATTTTCCAGTGGCCAGAATAGTGCCTGCTATCAAAGAAAATATTTCATTATCAATCACTGGCTAGTACTTTTTTTTAATTTTTTTTTTTTACCATTTCAACGAAAAATACTATCACCACAATTCATAACGTGTATGTGTATCATTAAGTTGTTTTCAAACCGCAATGCATTTCCCTCAATCTCTTTCTTTCGATTGCCTTATTTGTTGTAGATTACAATTAAATCAGCGTCAAGTACAGGAGAAGACATACATAATCACCAGGTGAGTTTATTTTTCATTTGTAAAAATGGGTCCCTGCATTTCCTTTGAAGAAAATGGAGTTAGAGGTTCATTTTGATGAATTAGAAGTTGACATCTTCATTGCTGTTCATGATCTCATAATAATTGAAGTCTAGTAACCCATCAAAATCCGAGCTAAATAAATCCGGGAAAGTCACTTTTGTCTCTCCCAAATCAACATGAAGCAAGAAATTGGAGGGATTATAATTATCTTTATCTTCATCTTCTTCAGTAAGTATTAAACAACAAATCCCAATATGGTAACTCTGATTCTGTTGCTGCAGGTTTATCAATGTCTGATTTTTCAGGAATTTCTTTGTAACATCTCCTTGCGTTGGGCTGAATCACACATGAATCTTTACTGTGAGTTGCTTCAATCTTGCTTTGCTACTCTTTTTCGTAGACTTTTTATATGTCTGAGCTTTATTATTATCTCTTCGCCCTGGTAGCCTCCCTGCAATCAGTGTCCATCTACGACACAAACAATTTACAACAAATCTAATTGTATACTATATTTAGTTATATCTGCTCTCAAATTATTCATCCAGGCAACTCTTCTTTAATCCTGCAAAAAACCAATCCCTTTTTCTTTCTAATTCACCATTAACGAGGAAACATGTGCACGCAACACACCCACATGCACAGTGCCCCAAAGTTTCATATGAGTTGCAATTTAGGTCTTAAATTTTGGCAATTTGGTGCGTAATGTTCACATTTTGTGGCGAAATAAGTTTTTTTTTGGATGATAATGGATGGAAGCTAACATAATTAACTGAAAATCTAACGAGCTTATTTGAAACTTGCATTTCTTACCCATAAACTTCAATAATTATTTATGTTGACCCCATTTTGTTAAAAAATTTACAACTCATTAATTATATATATATTTAATAAAAGAATGTATATTTTAATTAACCCAAAAAAACATAATAAATATCAAAGTAAACTTTTGTTTATCATTTAAAATAATATTTTTTTATGTAGCAGTGAAAATTATAAAAATAAAAAATCCTTACACTAAAGTCATTTATAATTCTAATTCCATAAGTAAAGGGCTAAAATTATTATTTTTTTTTAAAAAAGTTAAGGGCTAAATTTAGATATTAGTCCATAGATAATAGCCTTAAAAACTTCTTTTAACCTGAATTTGCTTGAAAAGGGCAAATAAAAAATCAAACCTAAACTTCTACCTTCTTCGTCTCCTTCCCCCACCCCACCCACCCACCCGCCACCTTCACATCTCTTCTTCTCCCATGCTTTCTCTTACTCTCACAACGCCAACTTGCCTTTCTGGGTAAGAAATGCAATTTTTAAAGAAGTTCGTTTAATTTTTCGTTAATTTCGTTAGCTTCCATCCATGACCATCCAAAAAAGACCCATTTCACCACAAAAGGTGAATATTAGGCACCGAATTGCCAAAATTGGAACATTAGGACCTAAAGTGCAACTCATATAAAACTTTGGGGCACTAATGTGCTATTTTTCTTTTTTTAAATACAATACAACATTAAATGTACATCCATAACACACATAATCATTATCACATATTATAATTTTAGACAAACAAAATTAGGAGCTATCGATAAAGCCAACTGCAACTCGTAATTAAATAAAATATTTATCATTGAACTTTTATAGAAGTACTCCCTCCGTCTCAGATTAAGGTTCTTACTTCCCTTTTTGATTTATCCCAGACTAAGATTCTTAGTTGTTTTATTACCTAAAATGGACAATGAGACCCACTTGTCATTCTCACAACAAACACTCACTGCCAACTTTTTCTCTCCTACTTTATCCCACTTTACTTTTCTTACTCACAACATTTATTTTTTATTAATCTCGTGTGTGTAAAGTCAACTAAAAACCATAGTCCGAGACAGAGGGAGTAAAACACAAATATGCTAGTAGATTTTGGGCAATCACTTACTCCCTCAGTCCCATAACTATATGCACAAATGATCATTTTAAGTGTTCTATTGATAAGTCACACTTTTTTAAAATGAAAAAGAATATTTACTATTCATCCCACTCATTCTCTCAGTATGTTTTCTTTATAGTATTATTTTACACTTCGTCTAATTACTGCTTATTTAGCTACTCCTTCCGTTTCAAAATAAATGATTAGTTTGAATTTAAAAGTCACTTTTAAATTATTGATTTTTATTAGAAAAAAACATAATGTACATTTTTATTATTTACTTTCTAAATTTAATTTTGTAAAAGATATAATGAATTCTAAAAAGAAAAATTATAATAAAAAAACATTTGAAGTTTAACTTATTTGTCAGCAAAATGAATATCTATTCTTTTGTATGTTTACCCTTTTTTGTTGTTTTTTGAAACACGATAAAACCATAAAATTTAATTTCTGGTAGTATACTTTATTATGCATCCATCGAAAAATTATTTTCCAAAAGTGATAGTG